>OY728148.1:1100130875-1100731745 GCA_963277665.1 Viscum album
CTGTTCTGGGAGGCGGCCGGATGAGCCGGCCATCGGCACACCCTGGATGGATGACCCCTGCTGGTCACGCATAAACACAATGGCCGACCATAAAGGTCGGCTGCTACCTTGGAAAACTGGGGCATAAAAACCCCGGTCAATAGACAGGGCGGACCCCATGGGGTCTGCTGTTTGGTTCGAAGGGGGTTGCGCCCTCCCCCCTTCCGCGTCCGCTCAGTGCACGGGCGCCCGCACCAAGCCGGACTGGTCGTGCCGGGCCGGACTGGTCGTGCCGGGCCGGACCTCCCACGCCGAGACGGACTGCCCGAGACGGGTTGGGCCGCCCGTGCCGGGCCGGGCGGCACGTGCCAGGTCGGACCGCCCGCGCCGGGCCGGGCCGCCCGCGCTGGGCCGAACCCCCATGCCGGGTTGGGCCATGCCAGCCGGGCCGGGCCGCGCCCAACCGGGCCTGACCAGGACCCGGGTCGGGTTGATCCGGTTTGAGCCGACCCGGGGGTATTGGACCGGGTCGGACCGGGCCCAAACCCCCTATTTCCGGACAGATCCGTTCAAATGCCCATAACATGGGATACAGACCACTGATCGATGCACAGTCAGTTCCATAGCGATATCTAGATTAAGACGGTCATTTAGTTATATTAGAATCAAGGTTTTGGAGAACTTTGTGTATGGCCGGGTTAGTTCGAACACGAAACCAACTGGGCCCTCTCAGTGGAAATGCATATAACTTGAGCTTCGGACGTCCGATTCACGTGTCATCGACATTGTTGGATTCCTCATAGTGATAAGTTTATTTTGGATTAATCTTCCCGAGGTTTGGACACGGTTAGAGTATGGTCAGGTGGGTTTTACTTAAAAACCAACAATGCCCCTGGGACGAAAAAACCAATAACTCTCAGACCGGGCGTCCTATTGATGCGCCGTCTGTCGCGTTGTGTTACTTTTAACATGACGGAACATTGGGATACATAAACTATGGACTTATTGTAAGTTGATGTATCGACCCCCTTGGATCGTGGAGTGGACCCTCCGGGAATCGAGCATGCTGTGTGTGGGAACCATAGTGCTAGTTGCGACCGCGACGACGATGACGCCAATATCAGGATCCTTTGTGGGTTCAGCTGCGACGACCACCATACTGGAATCCTCCATGGGTTCGACAGTGATGACTACTATTATTGGGTCTTATGTGGGTCCAACAATACTTGACTACTGTTCTTGTATCCTATGTGGGCCCGACAGTATTTGACTATGTGCATTTATCTTATGTGGGTCCGGTAGTATTTGGTCGAAAAGGCATGGCTTTTAATAAAAACGACTTTTAAAACTGAATAAAAATTAGAATTATATTCATAAAAATTATATGATCATTTATATTTAATAAAAATTAATTTTGTAATAATATTTGAATAAAATATTATTTAATTCAAAAATACATTAATTCATCATAATATATTTTTTAATTTATTAGTAACTAAAAATAATATTTTCTCTTTAAAAATTATTTACAATGTAACAATAATAAAATAAATATATACACATTATTATATAATAAAATAATGCACATAATCATATTGGTATGTTTTTGTTATATAACCCCTTATAACACATGTATACGACTAAAGGGTAAGGTGTATGACGGTGGAAAAATCTTGGGGTGGCTGGACAACATCGCTCAGGTTTTAATCTTGATCAACTTCAACATCACCTGTATGTGGTTCCATTCGAGCTTAATATGTTAAAGATCAGCTTGGTCTTGGTCACGATCTAATCCTAATGAGGCTACCTCATTTCAGAGCTCTAAAAAATGGGCTTAGTACGAGGAAAGTCTACTAAATGAGGCCAGAACATCCTTTTTCTGAGTAAATTGGATTTGATAAATCCCTATATTTATAATAATCATACGATCACTGTTGAATTACTTTATTATGAATGGTAACAAATCATAATAGTCTTTTTAAATAACATATCATAATACCTAAGAAGTTCTTATTCTATCTTACCATTATTCATAAAAAGACAAATAATTAGATTGATATGAATTTCCATTAATTATTGTTTGGTTGGTAACATTTTTCCACACCCTATTGCATTGGATCAGGATGATTTCATACCTGAGTTACTATCTTTGGGAACACATTTGAATAATTACTGAAATCATTGAAACTAAATCACCTAAAAAATGTCTGTCTATTGGTTACCAAATTTTATTATTTTTTAATGACTATTATCCTTGTAATAAAGGCCCATATGGACTAATATTCCACATTGATAACACTAAACTAATTATATATGTGATTCTGTAGGGTTATTTTTTACCAAACTTACCAAAAGATGGGAATAACATTTTCCAACCACTATGATTTTTGGGTTTTGTTTTTCCATGTCCTTCCATCCTGAACATTTCATAATTTCATCATCATGATCAACAAAATATTTAGAAACCTCCATCTAAGTATTTTCAAAACAGAAAATAAGTTTTTTAAATACATTAAATTATCTTATAGCCAATGTTCTTGGTAGAAATAGTTTCAATAGTGAGTAAAATGTTATTATTTTATTATCTTTTAAACTATAAAAATATTTTATATACCTAGATTGTATTTTAATATTGAATTCATATGTTGCCATTGAATATTGATATTTACTCATTAATTCCATGAATATTTGAACATTTAGAGTCGAACAACCATAGGGAAATTTTTCACAAGGAAAATACCAGTAAATATTTCTCATTAAATAGAACCATGATCAAATCTGTCTTTTTTTATTGACTAAATCAAACCGTTAATCATATTCACATTCAATATAAAAAATTCCAATAGATACCTTTTGACGCTCTGAACCTCTCAGGACATGAAATATCATCTCCATATCATTGATCCATAAGTTGTAATCCACAGAGTCATATTATCTACTAAATGATGGAGAATGTTTCCTTATTAAATTATCCACTATATAAATGTTTCCTCATGTTAGATTAGGTTCCTTAATGGAATGGATACCACCAACATTTATAGATTGTGTCAACTTATCTAACACTGTGAGAAACTATTCTGTTCAAATTTCAATTGTCTTAGGATGCTGATTCGGAATGATATATTCTTCTTTGTTTTTTATCACTACATTATCCTTATTTATTACATATAAAATTATTATTATTAGTAAATTATTATATGGATAAACACATTTATAGTTAAATTCAATATAATTTAAGACTAAACATAAATTAAAAAATTTCATGAGAATTCTATTAACAATATCTTAACATATAATGTTATTTTAACCTTCATCTATAAATGATTATAAGGACCCAGAAATAAATATTACTTAATCATCAATTTTATGAAATTAATTCATTATATTATATTTGTGAAAATTTTTAGGATTAAAGACTTATTGAATTAATACATAACTCATTCATAAATAATCGTATAACCAAAACTGAACACATCCCATCTCTATCAATTTTTCTAATCATATAAATATTTTAAATAAAAATAAGTTTCCTTTAATAAAATATCTTCATCAATTTTCTGTTCACCTCTTTTATTCCATTAATTAATTTTAAATTTCATGAAAATCATTTTAAAAAGTCAAAATGAGAATAAATAGCTCAGTAAGAGGAATTAAAAGATCAAAATCATTAGTTTAGTAAAAAAGTAGTAAAAAATTAAATTCAATTTCATGAAAATATAACTCTTAACCTAAAAAGGGGTTTATAATTCTTTGAAAAAATCATTTATAGTACCTTTTCAAAACAAATTATTATCATGGGAAGTCATTAGTAATAATAGATAATTCATATAGGTTCATTGGGTAATTATCTCTTACAACCCTTAAAGAACCCTTTAAAATTAGAATAACCTTATGGGCAACTTATTATATTATCACCTTGAAACATAATCATTACCCAATGCATTTGAGCTCATTCTTAGAACACCCATCGTATAATCTATATCTGGAATAACAAGAATAATATGGGAACACCCATCCCATTTAATGTCTAAAGATCATATCATAAAATAATCATTCGTATATTTCAACTTTTTTTTTTCATAAATCCCATTGAAAAAAATTAATCTATATGAAAAATCATTTGTGTGTATCAAAATTTATTTTTCATCTAATAATCCATTTAAAAAATATATATTTCTAGAAAAAAGGAATGATGGATTTTCATTTAGATTACCTGAAATACTAAAATGAATCTAAACATACAATATTAGTCATGATAGTAGGAAAAGTTATTGTCACTGTATACATTAAAAATGGGACATTCCTTTTGTTTTTTTTCACAAAAAAATCCTTATAAAACAAATAAAAACATTCCTTATGAAAACCAAAGAAATAAAATAAAAAACATACATTATATTTACTTCAATAATATTTTATTACTATATAAAAAAATTCAAATATAATATTTTAATAATATTTGGATAGAAGAGAAATTGTTTTTTGGGAAAATTTAAAAGAATTATTTTTTTATAATTTCATTTACCTTATTAAATTATTTTAATATTAATACCCAATAATGAAATATATTACTGAAACTTTTTTATTTTAAGAGAAAATATAAATATATGATATAAAATATCAATGTGTTTGTATATAATTGATAGAAAATAATATTGGTTCATAACAACAAAATATTCCTCAATGAAATGTAGTTGAGATGATGTCCCTTACCTAGACCATGACTCATCACATACATTCTTTCTCATGCAGAATAATAAAAATATGGTAATTATTTTGTTACTTATGAAAATATTAAAATTTCTTTTTCCATTTACTTCACTTATTACTATGTAATATATGATTAATATATCAATTATTATTCCATTTGATGTTTTGAACATATTTGGATTAGATGTCAAAAGTAAATTTTTTAGGTTTACTATGGTCAATGTAGTAATTATTTAATCATATATATTATAATAATCCTAAAATAATTATAATATTTATACATAAATAATAATTTTATGATGAATCATGAAATATGATTATGAAAAATTCACTTTGTTGTGATCATTGATGTAGTATGATATACATATAATTATGTAATGTTTCTATTTTTCAATGATCATTATAGAAATGAGGTATCAAATATTACAAAAATTTGGAATGATAAATATATTATATATAAAATATTATTTCTTTAAATATTCCTATATAAAAAATCTATATAGTTCGGTGAGGAAAATAGAGTCATGTTTCTTTATGAAGGTGATAGTTCACACTAACAGAAACGACTTTATCATTTTTCAGTGATTTAAAATTTAAAATATATAAGGATATAATAACTTTTAATATTTATAAATATGTCATTAAAATTATATATATTTCATTAATATCACATATATTTATTAAAACTATTCTTACTACCTCCCATGTAGATTATTATTGAACAATGAATCACATCAGTTCATGATGTGATTGTCTGTCATGACCACGAGGGACATTATTGTATCCCATAAAGAATAATATGTAAAAAAGGTATATATTATATAATGAATAAATAGATATAATGATTTTACTAAAATGAAACATATATACACTATTTCCATATTCATACCCATCTTTGAGATCAGTTGATGGAAATGTGTCACATCAGTTCGTGAGGCGCTAATCAACTCTAAACCTGAGAGATGAAACTAGTTCCCATTTGAGGGACGAAGATATTTATAGAGGTAATTACCTAAGAATAAGAAAATATTAGTATATGGGATATTCTTTTGATACTATATAATAATTAATAAATAATATTTTAAGGAGTTCGAAGATGAAATAAAATAGAAACACGTAGTTCGTAATTTTACGACCCCTCCAACCACCTCATTAAGATTATATATATACTAATCCAATAATGGATTTTTGAAGAAATTAGGGATTACATTATAAAGGGATAAAATTTTGTATGTCATTTGGGATGGATTTGTTTGATCCAAAAGGTTTTTAATGTGTAGAAATTATTGGATTTTAGGTGGCTTATTTTATGTTATGTGACTATTAAACTTATAAATTTTAAAAATAAAATCGTATACCCACGTTTTTCACATGAAAAAAGGTTCAAAAATGGAGAATTATCTATTATTATACATTATATAGTCAATATATGATCATAAAAGTTATTTTATATATGTTTTTAGGACATTTTAACCATTAAATGTTAGTTTAACCCTTAGTAAACTGATTTTTTCCTTAATTATGGCAATTAATTTGTACATTTTTCAGTATTAATTATGGTAAATATTTATGTTAACCTTATTAGAATATATAAATTATTATCATTAAAAATATTATATCCATTTTAACAAATTCAATTCATAAAACTGAAAATTTAAATTTAAAATTAAACATGAAGATGTAGTGAAGAAGTTTGTTTTCAAGAAGTGTATTTATCAAGAAAACGATGATTTTACGTTAATTCAATGATTAATAATAATAATTGTATTAATATTATATAATATTTGTAGATATATTATATATAAATATCATATTGAATATATCTCATTTGGGAATATTTTAATTAATTTAGAAATAGAAACGTTATTAATTTGAAAACTATATTTAGAAAATATCATCTTTAACCCAAATAATTCATACTAAAATTAGTTATACATTTTATTAAAAAAATAATTGTATTAAATATTACTAAATAATAATTATGTAACTTGAAATCTTATTTAAAACATAATTTTACTTTCATATTATATAATTAATTGAAAATAAAAACATCTATACAAAAATAGGTATTTTCCATTGTTAACTAAAAAATTGATATTTTTTCAAAAAATCTCAAAATATCAATCTATGTAAATTTTGAAATTATAATTTCAAAAATGATAGTACATTTCTCAAATTTTAATTCAAAAATATAAAATTTAAACTTCTTAATAAAACATTATAATAAAAGTGTTTAGTTAAAACTATTTCACATTTGAATTGAAAATTAATTAATATTTTTACAATTGATAAAATCATTAATTTTTTTATTCTATCATTACCTGGGTTTTCAATTACAGGATAATGATTCATTTTATTTCTTTTTTTAATAAAAATTATATTCTATTACCTTCATTAAATAAAAATGTGTATTTTTTCACCATATCGCATACCATGCCCGTATTCCATCCATCCAAATCCCCGACCCCACCCAATATAAGGCCCAAAGGCCGTTCTCGATTCCCATGGGTAGGAAAATAGTGTCAAGAATCCAAATAATCTAATAAGAATGATTTATCATCATAAAATAACATGAATAAAATTAGAAAATAAGTCATGCAATATCACTAACAATTGATCTTCAATAAACATACCAACCAATCTAGATACAATAGATGAAAAAAATAGGAAGTGAATAAAAAAATTACTGAACCATGAAAAATGATATCCACATGAACTATTGGTCACCAACAACCACAAATACAAACTATTGTCATGGAAAATTGAACCCAAAACCTAAACCTGAAAAATAGCACGGGTCTACCGACACCATGTGGCCCAAGTAGAGTGTGAGCATAAAAAACTCAGATGGTAATGACAACGGAGTCAATAAATTTACATTCCTAAAATAGACCATAAAAACAATTTTAAATACATATAGAAAATTGGATTTAAACAATTTAAATCAATTATACAAATCATTCCACACATTCCTTTTTTTAAAACCACGCACATTACTTTTCTTATTAAAAATATTTCTAATTTCTAAATTTGAGTTCAAAACAAAAATCATGGTACAAACATAAGTCATATCACATATTGGAAAATAGGTTGATAAAAAATGAAATAAAATAATAAAGAAAAAAACTAGAAGGGATAATAAAAAGAAGTAGTAAAGTAAAAATAGAATATGTAAATTGAAAATAATATGAATTTTCTAAACATATTTAGATACAATCCACTAACATACTCATTTTAATCTCAACTACTAGAATATGGTGCATCTTCTTAGTCAATAACCATATAGATTCTCTAAGCTATAAAATTTAGTGACATGCTCTATATGGCCACATATAAAATCCTAGTTGTTAGCAACTGATCTAATCAAGGTCAATAAGAAACTGTCACTCGACCCTCTAGATGAATTAAAGAAAACCAATGATAAATGTACTTGGTGAAACATGATATAAAAAATATAACCCATAACACCATGATGCATGATCCACTAGAGAGGAACACTGCCCATGAACTTGTTTCCTGGACACATTATAAACATATAATAGTGTTACCATGCACAAGACACTAGAGAGGATCCCATCCCAAGGTATAGTTGTATCAAAACTCAAGATAATCCGTCAAGAACACACATGAAAATCTATTTATTTCATAACCATGTTCATGAAACAATTCAATATCACATGTAAACCAATATTTTTGTTTAATCAAAACCACATTCCGAAAAATCAAAAAATACCAATAAAACCTTCACATCACATATTCATTCCAAACCCATTTCCATAGCATATTATGATGTCAACCAGGGTTTCAAATCACATCATATTAGAACTAACTTTTTCAGGGAAACACAATGTAACAACCAGGACATTAACATGTCAACCCTAACATATTTACAAATCCATTTTCAAAACCATTTCTAATTTCTGTATGAATCACCACTTTCACACGGAAAATTCCAAATGGTAATTCCAATTTAAAATCCAAAACTATTTACAATTCAAATAGGAAACATGAAGGATCACAAAATGTTCCAAATGGGCCTTTTTCTACTTAGTTAACTTTTATGTATTAATGTTCCAAATGGGACTTTATGCCAGTTCATCACCAAAACATGTCTCAAAATTTCAAATAGTCTATCATTCAATTGAAAATTTTGTAACTAGTTTTAATTTCATCTAAATCAAAAAAAAAATATTTATAAATCAAGGAACGAGTTTTGAAAAAATAATGAGTGAAGGGAGGAGAGGCCCTTGAAAAACGATGTTTTAAGGAAGAACCATTTTTATCATTGTGAAAAAATGGGACTCAAGAAACATTTAAGAACCCACTAATTACCAAAAAAACACAAAACAAATTTAAAAATCCAAAAACACATAAAAACTATTTATGAAAACCCAAAAAAAACATTGAAAGACACTCTTCATATACCCATGAAATCAACCAAAACCATTTTTCTAATGAAAAATCACTTTCTATTAACCAAATAAAACAATAAAAAAATAATTCACACAAAATAGAAAAAAATATAAAAATTCAATATCCATTTTATAATCTTAACATTTTACCAAAAAATAGGGAAAACCACCACCCAAAACACAAATTTTCACTATAAATTTTATATTCAAATTTTATCAAGATCATTTCAAGATTCAGAAATATAGGAATAATTAAATAATCCCATTAGAAACTATTTTTTACTCATTTTATATCATAAATAAACTTAATACTAAAAGATCACTAGAAATATTGTATATTGTTTAAAGCATTAATGGAAATATCTATAATAAATAGAACTTACTAGAAAATAAATGGATAATTACACCTACCTCAACGACCTTTGAATGAAAAAAAACTCTATAAGACGAAATAATATAACCAATGACAAAATATGACCCCTAACATCAAATAAATTGACCCAAAAAAGCTAATATTCATAATAGGGTTTGACCAATAGAAAACCCTCCCAAAAAACTCAAATTATCTAAGAGAGAAGGTATAATAGAGGTGGAAATCAACTAAAAATACAAAGTAACTCATCTTAGATACATCCAGAATAATCCATGGAAAATTTAATTCCTAAAGTGGGAGTATTGGAGGCTCCCATGTTGTTCCTATGATTAGAAAGGGGAGGAAATCTTTAAATGTGGTTAAAACATCATAGGGGAAAAAGAGTAATTTCACACATTTAATGAACTGGGTAACTACAATGGATTGGATTCATAGTTTGAAAAACCATGCTCCATCCATGTGAATGTCACTACCTAAATACAAAGCCTTCAAGCATTCTTTCTACATGGTTTTTCATAATATAGAGCAATCCATGAACCTGGGCATAAACATCTGAATCCTGCCACATAATTTACACCTCACCTCACATAGTTTATCCTAATCCATTATCCTATAATGAAATTCAAAATATAAAATAGATAAATTAACTGTAAACATCCTTTTCCTTTATATACCACATGATCAACCCTCAAATCATGCACACTAACAATGAACTATATAAAATTCCTCATGAATACTCCAAAACTAAGATTATTGAATATTAGAACTCATTGCGAACCAAAACCAAAAGCAAAAAGTCATGACAAGAAGAAATCAAAATACTTTTCTAGATCAAGGTGTGATAATTATCCCCACTATAAACACATTCTCCTCCCCAGAAAGAATCACAATCTCATAAGGAACAAAGCTCAATCCAAACCATGAATGAAGAAAAATATAACCATGAGACTCGGGGTGACCTTTCACTTGAGAAGTCACACCCGATCACCCCTAAGGAAAACAAAAATCTAAAGAACCATTAAATGGTAGTGGATTATCCCCATTATAGGATCCTAGATGGTTTCACCGATATTGAAACTCCAAATATCATGTAACCAATATGGGAACATCCCCACACAAAATTATCGAAACTTCTCCTCACAAACTAAACAACACAATTAGAAAAACAAAAAATAATCAACAACATCATTATAGGTAAATCAATACAGTAATTATTAAATTAAATGAAAATCCTCCCAAAATATGGAAAAATAATGGAAGGAACTCTATCCATGAAGAAAAAAAACCATACTTCATTAACTCTCGAAGACTCAAACATCTCTAGGGCGAGAAAGATCACAAATAAGAACCTGTCAAACAAAGGCTAAAACACATTGGAAGAACTATTGCTCAAAGACTCACATTTAAAAAGGAAACACCACTATAATTACAAAAAACCCACAATGATTCTTAAAAAAAGTTAATTCACAATGGTATTGAAAATTTCTATAGATAAAATCATACCTTCTATTCTACAACACTGTATACAAAAACTAATTAATGTTTCCCTACACCACTAGTAATTCCTGAGAATGTGATAATCATCCGATTGTGGCATATAGTTAAGGAAATTATGTCTTGAAGCATTTATAGACCAGTAGTGAAGAGATAAAACCCTATGATTATGGATGTTTCCTCAGGTGATGATTTTTTACAAAACATCTCTAGATAACCCAAATCAAAACTATGATGACACACCTTAAATTGAATTTAGAAAGACAAATTAAATTTACCAAACTGACTACTCTAAAAGAACATGAGTGGATAATGTTATGATAATAAAGATACAATGATGAAAAATTATTTTGGATAACATGTTATTCTATACAACATCTCTCAACAGATGGTAATCCATTATAGGCACTAAGATAAATTAGTTCATGAACAACCACTGATTACACCCCATGAACCAACTCATTTAAGAAATCCTCTTACACCAATGTCTCGAATAATATTTCACTATATGATATGAATTACTCATTGATCTATGGTTGAAGTCCCCAAAATAAGAATGTAGCTTCCAGATAGTCCTATAACACTATCTGAGGAGATAATGAAATCATGTCTTCAAAGTAGTCAACAAAAGCCTTCACTATTCGCTTGCCTAGATGAATACTGAACAGATCATCCATGATCCAGTTCGTCACCTCCATTGGTACATAACATTAGAATAAGGTAGTTATAAATATTTTCTATGACATCCCAATAAAAAATGATGATCGAATAATCACCCTCAACTGATCCAAACTCAGACATTAAAATTATCTAAGAATAACCCACAATCTCAAATATTTAAGAGTCCCCAACAATTTGATGTCAACATCAACATTCTTAATCCATTATGATGCCTATAATGGACCTTTATCATCTTGTAAGGAATACAATAACATTGAAAAACCTAGAATAACTCAAGACCCAATGCAAAACAAGGGGATCATCCAAGGTAGAATACTCTGAACAACACATGCGAGATAAGACCAGAATCAACATCAACAAGAAACATAACCACAATGAACAACACAAACCAAAACAACTCACTCATATTCGATACATCAAAAAAAATACTGAAATCATCTTTTTTTTTAAATCTACAGTTCCTCTCTTATTTCAAAAACATCTTATTTCCAAGGACACTTTCCTAATTAAAAAACTCAATTTCTATAAGAGACCAAAAATTATATTCCCATGTTACAAAAAACAGTAGCCCATAAATCTTTTTTTTAAATTGATTTTCCAAGAAACCATTCCATTTTTGAATGTACATTTTTCAATGAAAATAATTTATCCCATAAAAATTAATCCAACCCAATAAAAGATAACCAACAACTAAACTCAAACAAACCAACCCCAATCCCCATAAAAAAACATTAACTCCTAAAATAAAGAATTAGTGGTCATGAATAACCTGACAACATGGTAAATGGATATTCCACAAGTAATAATAAAAAACTAAGAAGGAATTGGACCATGTACTCAAAAATCATAAGGTTCACTACTCTATGTGAGTTCATAGTATGACCCCAACTCACCTACATCATCATTCCTCATCCATAACCTAATAACAAAAATCATGGACTCAAATCCTGGACAACCCTTGGAAAATTGAGGATAAGAATGAGAAAGCATTCATGATGTCATTTTCATACATACCTATCGAGTCCCACTAGTCCTATTATTCGATATACCTAATGCCCCAAAATATCAAGGGCCTCTACTAATACCACTTTATCCCAAACAAATATGTAATCCCATCTAACCTAAATCCCCACCTAGCTCGAGGCAAGGCCGGAAGAGAGTTCCCAATCTTAATGGGCCGAAAACTAGTATCGAGCATCAAAATAATCTAATGGAAATGATTTATCCAAATAAAAAAATGATAAAAATAAAAAACATAGAACACAACACAACATACAACTTAACGTTAATAAATATACCAACTAATCATAATAGAGTAGCTGATAAAAAAATAAATTGAATAAAAAACTAAAACAAATTTGCGAAACATGATATCAATGTTTCCTCCAAGCCACCACCAACAAAAAAACCAACATGATCCAATGAAAACCCAAAACAAAAACATCAATCTATAAATCAACATGATTATACCTACAATGAGTGAAATATGTTGGGTGTATATTAACATCTATTAAGGAAATCACAACATATTCCATTAATTTCCTTTTACAAAACAGTCCAAAAACACTATTTTATAATATATTCTAAGAATAGACTTAATAATTTAAAGGAGCTAGACATATTTTTCCAAAAAATTCCGTATTAAAACAACACATACATATTTTCCTTAGAAAAATGTTCAAGCATTCCAAATCCCAATTCAAACCCAAAATCTTGTACAACTCTATACTATATCACCCAAAGGAAACACTATTTATAATAATGGAAACAAAATAAAAAAGAAAAAACTAGCAGGGATACTAAACAATATGTAGTAGAATTAAAATATAATATATAATTAGATAACCATTATAATTTACTAAACATATCTAGAAGAAATACATTGTAATGCATAGTTCGAACACACCTACCAACATATGGTGTGGCTCCATATTCAATATCGCTTTTTACACTCTAAACTAGAAAACCTATTAGCAAGTCCCACTAAGTATTTTTGAAAATCTAGGGGATACAAACCAGTCCAATTAGGGTTTACAAGAAACCATCACTCGACCCTCTGTATGACACCAACAAATACCATGATAATAGTACCAGGTGAAACATTGTATAAAAACCATAACTCATAGTGTGCTCATTCATGAGCCACTATAGGGGAACACAAACCAAGGTCTATTGGTCTCTAAACATAATCTAAAACCAATAGTGTTCTTGTGCATGATCCAGTCGTCCCAATGTCTAGTTGTTTCAAAACATTAGTTGAGTCATAATAAACACACATGAAGAATGATTTCTTTCACAACAAATATCATCCAATAAGTAAATATCACAGGGAAACCATCATTTTCCGTAATTAAAACCACTTTCCCAAAAATTAGAAAATTGCAAATAGGACATCACATCACATATTCTAACAAAAACAACTTTATAATATATAATAAGATGCAAATTGGGCTTTCACATAAAATGAAATCAAAACAAACATTCTCAATCCAACACAAAGTGCCAATGAGTCATTAACATTTTCATCCCAACCTTATTTACAATAAAATTTCCAAAACATTGCTAAATAAAAAATTAAATCAACACTATTAGATGAATTATTTAAAAAAGAACTTTATATTTAAAATAAAATATCATTTCCATGATTAATTAAAAACACAAAAAAAAGTGATGAAGTTGAATTATTCACCAATTTGATACCATGTATTTCTTAAGGATCTGAATGAGCCTTTGTGACAATTATTCACCAAACCATGCCTCAATATTCCCATAATTCCATGATTTCATAAAAATAATTGAAACCACATTTAATGTCATACGAAGAACCATTTTTGAATTTAGAAATCAGTGAACTATTTTTGATAAAGGATGATGGAAGGGATGACAAGCCTTTGTAAAATAAGAGTTCAAGGAAGAACAAATATTATTAAGGGGATAAACAGGCCTCTATAAACCATTAAGTACCCACCCATTACTAAATGAATCTAACACACCATTAACATATCAAAAAACACTTAAAATCGATTAATGCAAACCCAATCAACCATCAATGACTCTATTCAAGTATCCAAAAAATCACCAAAAAAATACATTTTTATGAAATGTCACCAAGTTTCAACCCACCACAACAAGCCACACATAAGTTTCAAAATGTAGAAATAAGAAATATCCACATAAACCTCCCTTTCAAAATCCAACCATATTAGAAATATATAACCAAGGGAAACTACCACCCAAAACACCATAATTTAACATTTAATGTTCAATTGACATTATATCAAACACCTTGCATGAAAAATAATATACATTATTAAATAATACATATTGAATCAAATTTTCACCAATTTAACATCATGAAAATACAAAAACCTTATTATAATAACATACGGAAAAAATTATTAAAATATTTTAAATGTGTATAAAAAATTTCAAGCATCAATAAAATGTTTTAAGAAAGAAATGGATCGAAGCATCTACATTAATGAAATGTGAACACAATGAAACTCTATGTTAAAGAATAATAAACCCTAAAAGACCATCCAAAAACACATACATCAATAAAATTGGGCCACATAAGCTAACTATCATCCTAGTGTTCATACAAGAGAGGACCAATAATGAAAAAACCAATGAACCATGATAGATATAATACAAGAAGAGTAAATAATCCAAAAATATAATGAAACTCACCATAAACCTTCAGAAATCATCCATAGACATTAAAAGGCCAAAGAAGGGAAACATTGATACTCACATGGTGTGCCTTGGTCGAGAAAGGTTAAGAAATATTGAAATTGGGTTAAAATAGTGGAGGTGAAATATGGAAATTTTACAATTTTATTAACCTGGGTAACTATCATGGTTTCACCTCATATTTTGATAAACCATGTGAAAACTATGCTAAACACTAATTCCAAAATATAGATCCTCATCACACACTTGTCGTAATGTTTTCTCAACCATGCAGAAGTCTTATTCTTTTTCATAGGCACATAAACCACACCAAATTGTTTACCCCTAACCTCACATGGTTTGTACCAAGCCATGCTATAACCATTGAATTGAAATCTTTCTAGAAGAAAATAATCTAAAAACATTCTATACCCTGATAGGTCGTGCAGATTACCCTCAAACAGTGCACACAGAACATGTACAAGCCAAAATGCCACAAGAATCCTCCAAAAATAAATTATTAAAATTGAAAACTAACCCTAAACATGACCCAAAAGAACCAAATACTTGACAAGAATAAATCAAAAGATATTCCATGATTAGGGTGTGACAGACCCATATCTCAGAATACAATTTTTTTTGTTCAACTCTTTTTATAATATATAGATTGGGGGTCGGATTTTCCCCCTGACCCAAGCATTTTTATAAAAACATATTTTAAGAGGAAATGGAATTTTTTTTAAAATTTTAAATATCAATTTAAATAAAAATATGTTTCCTTTTTTAAAAACTAAGTTTTTATATATTTTAAATGATTATAATTTTAAAATCACAATTTTTATTGAAAAATAAATTAGGAATTTTTTTTATTAAAATAATTTTTATTTTATTTTATGATAATTATATTGTTTTCAATTTTTATCATAAAAAATCATAATATTTTAAGGACGATAGTGTTTTCTAAAAATATGAAGTGTTTTTTAAAATATTAAATTTGTTATTTTATTCTTGTAAAATTATAAATAATTTTGGTGGAATTTTTTCCATTTTAATTATTTTCTATTCATTTATTATGTAGAGTATGAATGCATTTTCTCTTTCCTAATATCAAATTTTTTATTTTTAAGATTTTTGGTTTTGATTGAAAAAAAAAATATTTTTTATAGTTTGAAATAAAAATAAAAATAAAAATTTTTATTTTTATTTTATTTTATTTCGAAATAGTCAATATTTATAAAAACATATTTATTTTTTATTTTAAAACAAATCCTAAAATTTAGTATTATTTTCATAATTATTAAATTTATAAAAAATTAAATACCAATATTATGTCATCTTTATTTTTAAAATCAAATTATATATTTATATAATTAATATTAATATTAAATACAAAATTTTTAATTTTGTGAATAAATATAAATTTTTATTTTCATATTGTCATATATAAAATTAATAACGTTAATTATTTAAATGAGTAACATTTGAGTATATATTCTAATAAAAAGGAATAAGTTTATATATTTTATGTGATATTTTATTTGTTTTTTTATTTAAAAAAATGAAATTTTTTATCTTTGTTAAATAAGTGATGCTTTTTAAATTCTTTTTAAATGAAAAGTGATTTATTTTTAACTTCAATTTTAAAATCTTATTTTTTATTAATTTTTATATTTAAAATTATGAATTTTATAACCAAATATATATATATATTTTCATTGTGGGGAATATTTTTTGAAATTATGAAGATGCAAATATAGCGAGATATTTAAATTTTAATTAAATTTTTATATTTTTTAATTATAAATACATTTTTTTGTAATTTTATGAAAGGGAAAGTTAGGTTTGAATAAAATTTAATTAAGTTAATATGATTTATTCTAAATAGAAATGGATTCTTTATTTTGAAAATATAAAGGTATTATTAATATATTTTTACAAGGATATATATATATTAAAATATTATTATAGGGAATATGAAATTAATAACTGGTTTAATAAGAATTGAATAAAAATACCTTTCTATTAGTTTATAATTTGATTTTTTATTTCATAATAATTGAAGAAAAATACCTGTCTATTGGTTTATAAAATTGATAATTATTTTCATAATATAATCTAAAATTGGTTTTTTTAAAAAATTTTGGAATTTTATTCCTATGAAATATAATTCATTAAAAAATTAAAAGATTTTTTTTAAAAATTATTACAGAAAAATATAATATTTATAAGTGGAAAAAAATTATTTCATTTTGAGTTAAAAAAAATTCTAATTTTGTAATATAGGATGTTTTATTATTTTGATACATACATTTTTGAGCTTATAAAAATATTTTAATATTTAATTATCTATAATTAATGAAATATATATTAAATTTTTATAGAATATAAGAGTTTTAATCAAATTAAATTAATGAAAATATTTCATAAATGGTAAATTTTATTAATATCTGATTGAAAATTCCAAAAAAAATATGTTTTTAAATGTAATAATGGATTTTTTAAATAAAAATATCATTTTCATGCAAAACACATTGAACTACATTATTAATTGCTCCCAATTATTTTCTTAAAAATTGCTTTATAAAATTTATATAAAAAATGTATCATTATTGTTTATTATTCATCGGAATATAAAAGTGTGATTCTATTTTATTTTTTATAAGTAAATGGATTTTGTTTAAATGATAAATAATTTTTTAAATAGAAAAAAATGATTATTCCATTTTAAAAATAAGAACAATTTTTTTAATATTATATTGAATTTTTTAATAAAAAAATATATTATATTTTTTATTTTCAGAAAATAATTTAATTAAAAATAATTAATGGTTAAATGATATTTTTTAATTATTTATAAATATATTAAATGAATTATTTTAACATATTTTAGAAAAAATATAGAATAAAAATAAATATGGTGTTTTAATTTATATGGTAAAATATTGTATTTAATTTTTAAATGTTAGATATTATTTATTTAATTTTTTAAAATAATATGTGAATATTATTTTATTCCAAATTTTCTATAGAAGAAATCGAATTTGTTAAATTAAAAGTGGAATTTAGCTATTTTTAAATTCAAACTTATTATTTTATATCGACTAATGTTTTGTTAATGATAAGATTAGTTTTATTAATTATTATATAATTTTAAATTAATTATTTTTGAATGTTTACAAAATTAAAATGTATCTAAAAATACTAATTGGATACTTCTTCATCCATTTTCTTAATTCCATTGTTATGGTTTTGATTATAGTAGTTTCACCTACTCCTTCGAGAGTAGTGGGCTTGTTTGGATGGTATGTGATGATAATTCTATAGTATTACTTTATGTCGAAAATCTTTTCCTCATTCTTTCTAGTAAAAAACATTCTGTAGATCGATACATTTCTTATTTGGACAAAACATGCTCCCAATTAATATGGATGACTATTTTCCCCCATGAAAAAATAAATTCTACTTCATCATATCTTGAATATACATCGGTTTCTAGGAATTCTGCATACTGTTATTTGATAGATTTTTTAATAATGCATTAAACCCTTGTGGGATTTGTTTAATTTAGATATAGTCAAACATTTTGGACCATGGTGAATTTTTATTCACCTATATTTGATGAAATATTTTACAATCGATGGCTCTTAGGATGTTATGGTTAAGGATATTTGAATATTTGATATTCACTTATAGTTTTGGCATTCAACCATTGAACATGAATGGGAATTATTGATGTTATTGTTATGACACCAAGGCCTGATGCATCTGGCTGATAATCCAACCATCCTAAAATCCATTAGCATTGAGTTGTTTATATAGGTGGATTAAAATAAACTAAAAATAAATTATCCCCTTACTCAAAATTTTTATCTAGAGATATATCTATCAAATCTCTTACATAATGAGTTAAAAATTGTTATTTAGATGTTTGAGATAATTCATAGATGATTTCATTATGAATCAAAACATCTATTTTATGAATCTTTGTATACATGGTCACTCTCTTATGGATTTGAAAAGATATAAAAATATTTCCTTTTAATTTATGACACATATGAAATATTTCATTTATTTAAAAATAATAGGTATTATCTTACCACATGTGATAAAGATAAGGGAAGGATAATCATCAAATAATTATTATAGGAATGATATTAAAATTATGGGGATTGTCAAATGGGATATTTATACTATAGATGGATGGGTAGAATATAGTTTCTATTTTCAGGAAAAATGGGATGAAATTAATTGTTATTAATTTCATTGTAGTGGTTTCATTAAATGATGATATTCAAAATAAAGAAGACTTAATGATCACTCAAACCATATTTAGTGTATTTCTGGACCATATTGTGGAGGAAAAATAAAATTAAACCAAAATGAAACTTCCCCTATTTAAAATTTTATTCATGAATATGTATGAAATGTGGGTTAGATAAAATAATATATAATCTTACAATAAAACAAGGACTATCAATATTAGTGGATACTAATAATCAAGTTGATATTGGTCCTTCCTATATATTTGGTATTGAGTAAATAAACATGTTTTATGGGACCAACTTGGTGTATACTATATAGGATAAAAGAAAAATTAATGATATTGTTGATAACAATAATAATGAATCCTATTACAACATTCAATTTTTTCCCCAATTGACCATCTTTTTTTCATCCTAATGATAAGTGTTTGCCCCCCAAATTTAGTGATTACTACCTATCTTGAGGGTATATTAATAAAGTTATTATGACCTCTATGTGAAAAAAATTATATCCAATAATGATTACAAATATATAGTGATAGTAGTGGTTACTCGATCACATTTGAAGGAAATATATGATATTTTTTACTACGATTTCCAATAAGATGATACCTAGGACTATGAAGGGTATCTCACCTCAGATTGAATGTTTTTTCATTTTAAATCATGCTTCCTCATACCCTTATTTTAGTCTAATATAAAAACAGATAATAATTTAAATTATTATTTGAATGTCATGGATTTTAGTGAGGTTTAATTTCATACCAATATCACATGTTGAGTTTTGGAAGAAATAAAATATGATATTTAAGGCTTTTATATAGAATATAATTCTTAGAATGCTTCAGATGAGAGGTATATCATATAGAGTAATTCTTTAGTTCTTACTATTGATGATAATAAACATCCTTATATCAAAATTTATTATTATGAGTATTCCCTTTCAAATTTTTTGTTTATATATATATTTTATGTGTTTCATTATTTCTTTTCTACTAAAACATACTAAATTAGATGCGGAGGGAGGGGTACGTATTACCATTGGTGGTTATGGGGATTTTCATTCCCTTCATTCACTAATAATTTTTTCTTAATGAAATTCTATATCAAATACTTTTACATTAACTTGGAAAAATTGTTATTATATTTTTTGGGTTTATGAAGGATAATTCATGAAGTTGGCGGGGGTGATTATGGGTAATTGGTGAGTATTTACTTAATCTATTATCATATAAATAATATTTCAATTTTTTCTAAAAATTTTTTAGAATGTTTTTTATAATAATTTATATATGTTGGTTTGAATATAAAAAGTGAAATTACTATAAAAATAATGACTAATTTTAAAAAAATTATTGAAAAATATTTTTGAAAATATTTATAAATATAATTTAATATAATTTTGTAAATACAAATCGATGAATTTTTTAATGAATGAGGGGAATTTAATGGATTTTTTTATTCACTATTATAAATTATATAAATAAAAATTTTTATTTATAAATTTTTAATAAATGAGGGGATATTCAACATAAATTCTCTTCTTTAATTATATGAATTATTTAAATAAAAGTTTTCACTTAAAAAATATTAATAAATAAAAATTATTTTTAAAAAGGAATTGTTTTATTAATTTTGTTTAGAAATATATTTTTTTATTTTTTGTAAATATAAAGTGATATATGTATCAATAGATAACAATATAATTTTTGGGAAATCAATAATTATATCAATTTTATTTCATTATTCCACAGTCTTATGATTACCCCCAATTTGATCTAAAAATTATATTGATAATGAGTATTATGAAAATAAAATTGGATAAAAGGACATAGAATAATTTTTGTATGACTATTAAATTTGGGGGTCTAGGTATCAAGAATCTGAAAAAAGTAATTAAATTTATACAAAACCAAATTATGTGGAGACTAATCAATGAAAAATCTAAGACTCATCTCTTTCTCAGGACTAGGTTTTTAACGAAACTCAAAAATTTCATCTTCTATTATGTGGATTCCTCCACACGGTTAGCTTTGAAATATTCTTTCTCCAACCTTATGTATCATTCAAATATGATTTACAATAGAGAATAAATAATGAATTATATCTCAAAAAAATAGAGAGGTTATCCTATTATCTAATCTTTTTAAAATTTATATACCTCTCAAGATATTTATGTCTTTATTGTTGATTAACATGCCAATACCCACATGAAAATGCTTTGGGAAATCGGCTAGTTCATGAATAATTATTTATATATCCTAGGTTATGAAAATATTGTTTCAAATCCTTCTTGAAATGAATTTATAAATAGAAGACTCAATTACGAATTTATCTCTATCCATACTATTTTCGGCTTCAACATGATTAATAAAATCAGAAATGCATTGATCAGTCAATAGAAATTATCTCAAATTTAGAGGATTACTCTTAAAACATCCACATTGATTCATATTTTCAATCCTTCTACATATCCATCACCTATCGGTGCATTATCTATCATCAGTATTGGGTGGACATAAATCACTTTTTCATATGATTTTCAATTTACTTAGAAAATGTGGAAATCATTGCTTGATCTATTTATTATTCCATGTTAATATGTACACAATATCTTATTTTTTTCCTTAATGATTTCTCATATTACACCTTCCCTTTAAACTATTTAAAAACTTATTGGTGGATTCTTCCAAGATACAACAAGATTATCGGTTTAACCAAAATGTTTACATTCCTCAAAAATTTCCTTTCAACCATTCTTCCATTATCATAATGATCTTTATTGTCACCATGGAATCTAATAACATTCAGAGTATTTTTTTCAATGATTCCATTAATGAATTTATTGCTTTGAAGAGCCTAAACATCATTTGTATTTTTAAACCACATACTACTATATCTTATTTTTTTGATACTCTTTTTTTGGGATGGATCAATACCTATCTAGATGGTTCTTCAGAAAGTCTCTGTGGTACCTGAACTTGTAGAATTATCTTCCGAGATCACAATGGGGGTGTGATTGTGTGCCACTATTGTTACTGATGTGATATTTTCTCATTTTAGGTGGAAATTCTCAATTTCACTATTCTTATATTTTTCACCATATAAATAAGATAGGTTAACATTTTTTAGAGAGTTAGTGAACACCATTATAGGGGTCATGATAATTATTACAATATACCTATTAAGGAACTTTAAAGAATGATGGAGTGGGTTCTTAAAAATCCTCTCTTGAACTGACAACCACATCACACTAGTCCATTGGTGGGTGATTTCCCAGGTTTAAAGACTAACCAATAAGGGAGGGATGACTGATTAACTCTTCAAATAAAATATCATTTCATATGATTTAAATTAACTCATTGAAAGGGGTCAATGTAAATATCACCCTTTCAGATTCCTATAGCAGTTTCCTATTTCAATAAAAAAATACATTTATTTCATAGAAAAAGAATCCACTCCCTTCTAATTCATGGAACATAATATATTTTATATTATATGAGGTTATTTATTTACAATAAATTTTTTTCTATAAAATGGATAATTGTGAATTTTTTATTCTGAAAAATGAACATTTTCATTTATATTCATTTTTTGCAAAATTTTTTATTTTTTAACATGAAAATGTGATTTTTTTGAAATTTTATTTTTTCAAACAGAAGGAAAATATTTAGTTTAATTTAATTATTTTATATGAAATACATATTTTATGGAATAATATTATTTATTTTCTTTTTCTACGTAGAAATTAATTTTTATAAAGAAAAATGAGGTCAAATTTAATATTCTATTTAGAAAACATATATTTAATATTTTTTCATGAACTAAAATAGTTTTATTTTGATTTTTTTATTGTTATTTATATAAAAATTCACATTTTTAATGGAAAAATATATTTCAATATTATGTTTTTTGATGGAGATAATAATATTTTTTATTAGTAATGTTAAATTATCAGTTTTATTTTTCAAAATAAAAAACAGGATTACTATATTTTAATAAGAAATGATTTGATATATATTTGAAAAAGTTAAAATAAATATTGTTCTATTTAATAATTTTTAAAAATTAATAAATTTTATTTTACTAAATGAAATCTTATAAAATATTTTTTGGAAAAATTTAATTTAATTTTTTCAAACTAAAAAATAAATGTCATATATGTTTAAGATAAATATATAAATATATTTTTATTATGTTTTAGAAGAATAATATAATTTTCTGTATTTTAGTTTTTAAATTATATTCAATATATTTTAAATTTGGAATATAAAATATAAATTGAAATTTTTTTCATTTACCCAATGTAGAAATTTTGTATTTATTTTATAATATTTTCAGTTAAAATATATTGTTTAAAAAGTGTAGGTTATGATTTTATAAATTTTTTATAAGTAATTAGCAATTTTTAATTAAAAAATAAGTACTGTTTTGTTCTAATTTTTCATTGAAGTGGTGATTTTTTAAAAAATTTATTCTATAAAAAATATTTTCAATTTGAAGAAAATATTATTATTTATTGATAAAAAATGTATCAATTTTAAGATATAAAATAATATTAATTTATTTTTTGAGAATTTTAAAATATTTTTTCTAATTATAATTATTATAGTTTTATTATAATTAAAAATAATAATTTTAGAACAGTTTATTTAAAAAGTACTTTTAATTATTTTAAAAATACTATAATTTTTGTATATTTAAGAATATGATAGATTGTTTAAGTAATGTTATTAAAAATATATTTTTTATCATTTTCCAAAATAAATCATTACTTTTTCCATTATCCTTGATTTTTATTGCCATGAATAGTCTAATCTAACTAATTACCCATAATTTTTTTAAATTATTATTGTTAATTTTCTAAATATTATAAAAAATATTAATTTTGGGCTTCTTATAAAATGAAAATATTTTTTATTACAGTATAATAAAAGAAAATATAAGATATCTAAAAACTTATATTTTTTTACCTTTTAACTAAATGAATAATTTTCTTACAAAATTTAAATAATTTTACATTTTAAAGTTTATAATTTCATCATAAATTTTACTAAAATAGAATATCATTATGATTTTTAAAAGTGAAGTAAAATTTTATACAATTATAGATAATAATATTTGTTTTTGTTAGTTTAATTTCATTTAGATTAGTTTATTTTTCTCATTTTGGTTTAGTTAAATTTATTTTCAGAAGGTTTAGTTAGCTCACACAAGGTCGATACTTCTTAATTTAAATCCATTTAATATATTTTATTTAGATTTGGTTATGGTCTATTCATATATATAATTTTATATAATGCTTGGTTAAATATATGTTTTCAATTGATTCAATTTCAACAATGTGGGTTATTTTTCTAAATCAGTTCGATATGGTTATATGTTGTTTAGTAAAGATTATATTGGTTTAATTATTTTCTATTTTGGTTTATTTTTTCATGACCTATCCCCCGAGGCCCTCATCATGACTACCCCAAGACTGCCTTCCACATGCCCGGGGCTGGCGACTAGAACCAAAGGCGTAACTTCTTAGAATTGGGAAGTCATTACCTTTATAAAATGTAAACACACACACAACCAGAGAACAAGCGGAAGCAGACACAAAGTAAATCAGTATAACAAGTGTGTTGAAAGTACAAAGGGGCCGGAAATACAATCCCAACAGAAAGGTACAGCTACAACTAAAAGAAAGTACAACTGAAATGACAAACAACTAGAAGTTGGAAGCAACTCCTGAATCGTCCTCCAGGTTCCTACCAGAAGGGTAGGTACAAATGTCCTCTTCAATAATCCATGTACGTCCATCTCCTCCGGGTACCGACTCGTCGTGAGGTCCACCTCCAAGTACCGTCCAGTCCTCGTACACTCTACCTCAGTCAGCGATGTCCGTCGTCTACATCCAATACAACGAGGTGCGGGCATAGCCCGTGCAGGGGTGACTATAACGATACTCCGTAGGGACCCAGGGACCCTCAAGGTCTCACAAAATCCAACAAAGATAAACCACAAAGAATGTTGTCAACAGATAACCTATACTTAGGTATATGCCCATACATATACCTATGTTATCAAGTAACCCATATCAATCCTGAGGAAAAACACAAAGGTCATTGACTCATCTCAAACTATGATTATCATTGAAGAAACCAAAACTGTTGAAGAACTCCTCCTCTATCGAGTACAGTGGCCATATCGCGACTCCTTGGTGCTACTCACTAACTTGAGACTGCTGTGGTACTCCTCCTGTCGAGTACCGCGGGTCTGGTGCCAAACCGAGCGCTCCTCCACTGTGGGTCTTCCGCCCCAACACAGTAGTACTCCCTCTAATAGCCTATAAAGGTATTACACCTATTGAGTACCATGGGTATGCTGCCAAACCAGGTGGTCCATCCGCAGTGGGTCTGCCACCAAACCAGGCACTCCATCCACTGGTCTAATCGAATCACTCGGAGTCGAATCAGTCAAGAAGTCATCAGGTTTATTACTACTAGGTTTCAGCACTCTGTACGCTCATCTATGGGAGGGTATTTTCCATGAGATACTGATTGATACTTCTAAATGTCATGTAATCTCACGTGGAAGTATCTCAAAGGACTGCCTCATCATAGGTTTCTCAACGCAATAGAGGGCGCGTCAATTGGACGCCCGGTCTGTGAGTTATTAAAATTTCTCTTCCAGGGGCCCTGTTAGATTTCAGGTACAATATAACCCTTCCATGTTGAAGCCACATCTGAATACTATGTAGAGTGTTCCAAAAGAACTATTTCATCAAGTGAAATCTAACATAGTTGACGACACGTCAATAAGACCTTTGGTCCTTAAGTTATATGTGTTTCGGCTCCGAGGCCCCTGTTGGAATTATGTTCGTCCCAAACCCGGTCATTTTCCAAAGTCATAAAAAATTCACATAGAGTATCTCAAAAGGACATCCTCATCACAAGGGTCCTAGTTCCACCGACGACACATCGATCGGACACGCAGTCTTCATGTTATTCACGTTTAAGTGAAAACGGGCTCGACCCATTATGCCCGGTGGGCTAGAGGGTCGGGTCAACACAGAGTTGGCGAGTCTGACCCTTTAGGGTGTCAAGCGGTCCAAGAGAGGGGGGGGGGGGGCTTGGCTTCCTGAACTGGAGGCACCAAGCGGCGTTTCCCTCCCAAACCCGCCGGCCTTCTTGGGGCAAGCGGCCCGCTGGGGCCGGCCGCGGTTCATCCAGCGTGGCATCCGAGTGTCGCGGCCTTTCTCCATCTGGATGGCCGACGAGCCAGCAGGTTATTCCGCCAAAGCATCATGCCATGTGTGGGCTATGTTTCTCCATAGCTTGGCATCGTGGGGTTCCGTGGTTCCTCCCTTTGCCCCAACCATCTTTGGTCGGCCGGTTCTTCGTCGGCCGAGTGTACCATGGTTGCGGGCCGCAGTTCTTCCGCATGCGGCTGGAGCACGACCGCTGCATCCATTCGTCGCCACAGCCTCTCATTGCAACCGCCAAAGAATCCATGAACAAGTTTCAATTTTGTTTCATCAGTCCGTGTTCATTCGGCCCGCACCCTTCGCCATAGGCGGTGTCATATAGACAATGATGTTCACTTGTATACAAAAATAATGAAGGAAACTTTTATTTAACATAAATTAAGCAGACCCCCCCCCCCACTGTGATTAAGAAGTTACATGTCGTCGAGCTGTGGAAAGAGGAAAAGCGTCGAGGTAGAACAACATCTCAGAATATCATGGTCGATTCTGTTGTCATCGGAGTGCCCTCAAATAAGAGGCGTCATTGGCAACTTCGCATTCCTCGAATCATAGAGAGTTCTTCATCGAGGTAGAAAGTTGTTCTTCATTGAAGGTCGACGTTGTTCTTCGGAGAAGAACACTTCCTTCTAAATCCTCTCAACAGCACTCCCACCAATATTGCCAACCAAAATAATAAAATGACAATCCCATAATATAACATGCCATGCATATTCAAATTAAATCAAACACTTAAATTAATTAATTGAAGAGTTGTTTAATTAATTGAGATGTTTGGAAAATAATTAAATGGAGTGAGGGAGGTGGAATGTGGAGAGGCTCCACCCAATTAAATGGGGGAGTTGTCAAGAATTAAACAAGGTGGTTAAATTGGGGAGTTTAAGGGAGGTTTAAGAGAGATGAAAGGTTGGGGCTCGTGTGGACCCCACCTCAAAAATATCCACACATGGGATGTTATGTGGGGATGGGCCCCACCTTTAAATTCTCTAACTAGGATTTAATAACCAAGGTGATGAAAATTGTTCTATACAATTTTGATTAACATTTTAAATAAACCCCAAATATTATCTCTCAACCCGCATAAAACACAACTGCAGTAAAGGTCCCCTTAAAAGAAAATCGGCGATGTGAGTTCATCGGTGTCTTCGGATTTCAATTACATGCACCGGTTCAAAAGATAGAAAAAAATAACCCATACGTTTACTGAACCTACCTGAAAAAAACTTCAAAAATTGATTTCGGGCACACCGGGCCTCGGAATCAAGTACCGTCAGAAACTGTAGACTTGTAAAATTCAAAAGAAATAAGAGAAAAATTTTCATTGAAATTTTTTGGTATTTACATTATTTCCACCTCAGGGATTTACGTCCCTATAAAGATAAAACACACACTAGTGAAACAAACTGGGTACTGAGCATACATCTGAGCCTATTGCTCCCATTTTCTCCCCTAGAGGCTCTTGTACTGCTAGAAAATTCATACCAAAAGAATCTACTATCCACGTTCAATTTTCTCTAGTCGATCCTCAATCTCTGCTGGTACGTCCCTGAAATTCTCCCCATCATCGATATCCAGATCCCCGTGGTCAATGATGTGGGTCGGGTCGTGCATGTATCTCCACAGCTGTGATACATGGAAGATGTCATGAACTCGGTGCAACTGAGGTAGAAGGGCCAGGCTTTAAGCCACCTCGTCTACTCTAATGAGGCCCTGGAAAGGTCCGATGAATCATAGAGATGACTTTATATCCTGGAAAAGTCTATGTAGACCTCGTCAAGGTGATACCCATAAGAAAACGTGGTCTCCATCCTCGAACTCTTGTGGTCTCCATCTCCAATTAGTATAGGACTTATATCTACTCTGTGAAGTTTTCATCAGTACTTGGATGATCAGAACCTTCTCTGGTGGCCTCAAGATGGGTGTACTTGTCAACCTCTGCCTCTGCTCATGAAAATCTCTGCTGGCATCTCTCGGACCACACGAGGGTTTCCAATTCTTCTTCAATGCTAAAAGCGGTGCATCAAATCTGGAAAAGTTTGGCACCAATCTAATTCTAGACGACTCATGAGTGATCGACTGCACCCACTTATGCATGATTTTATCTTGTGCTGCCTCGGGTTTCCTTTTTGCTGACCAATGAAAACCCATCCCAACGTTGTAAGTAAACCACAACATTATTTCCTAATACAGTTAATCTGTGTATGAACTGTGGTATCCCATTCCATAACCAATCTAATGTCATAAGGCCTAGACACTGCCACCAAGATGTTCCAACTGAAACTCTCACCTCAAGGGTCAGATCACACCGTCGGCATAAGTGTGATTATCGAGTCTCCTCCCAATGGTATCTCTAGATGTGAGGGTCAAGTCAATAGATTAACCAGGAACTCTTGGTCTGGGACAATATTCGTGGAAGAAAAGAATGATTTTCATCAATGTATGATGTTATAGCAGCTAGTAGTAGACACAGACTGTACATCGAATCATTCCTAGATCCCTTGGGTCCCACTCCTTGACCGCATGTAGCTACTCTATTCCCTTACCCTCCTTCTCACTGAGCTTGGAGAGGACTAAAAAAGAGGGTGGTTGTAACATGTCGAAATGTACATCACCACATTCTTCCCTCATAGCTCTACTTCTACGTCTGATGCCCTACAGATTCATATGTCCTTAAAACTTCCACTTCTTGAAACATTTTACCTGACCAAGTCTCGGATTCAAGTTCCAGTTATCTGCTTTCCCACTCTTAACATTCACTAGCTGTACCCTTTCAGCCAATGAACATTCAACCACAAAGTTTCTCTCTTTCACCCTAGCATAAGAAGGAATTCATATAGGGAAAGTTTTGGCTCAGATATACTTAAACACACATCGCTCAGAGGTCCGAGATCTAATTCACTGATCATATCAAATTCCCCGAGTACCTGGAAAGATCGGTATTTCTCGATGAATTCTCAGCTACCATCATGTTGTCATTCCAATGCTGTATAAGCTCTAGATTACTCTCAGCCACCTCCTCAAGCTAGTCCTTAGCCGCATGTGAATCGGGATTGCCTCATAACCTGAGGGGTATCTGATGCCAAAACATGTGTAAGGCACTAATCTTACATGTGTCATCTACCAGTACTACCAGTTGAAACTGCAGACCAACATGTAGTGATATAGCTGGCACACTACCTGAAGGTACAATCGCAGGCCTCGGTCTACCTACCGAAGCCTCATCACTATGCATACCAACCTCATAGTCACTCACTGGAAAAAACTAGTTGCTAATATCACTATCTGCTCTAATAGTGTCTAAACTAGGTATAGAACTCTAGAAATCTCCTACAACCAGTCCACTACTGCCTAGAAATCTACCTCACCTCATAACCTAAGAGGCTTCTCCGGCGGGAACTCATGCAACATGCTCTGTTAGCGTGCACCATCCACTAGTATGTCTAGTGGAAACTGCTGCCCAATGGGTGGTGATGCTACCGGTACACCACCCGAATGTGCCATCATATTATGAGGGCCCTGCACCAATGCCTCATCGCTCGGTGGGCCGTCATCGGGTATTCTCTTGGAACTCCAACTAACTGTCTATGTGGAGGAATCCTGAACAAACGCGACATGGTTAAAACACTACACCTGGTGATATGACCTGGTTTGAGATGACTTAAAGAAAACTTTTGGAAACACACCCAAAATCATTTTTTTCGTGCACTGAGTCAGAAATCAGTAGTTAGGGTCCTGGTGAATGGATATGTCGGCCGCCACACCAACATTGGACCCCTTGAACTGAAAACCACACTCGGTACCCTTAAAACAATTGCTTATCAGAAAGGAAATATCTGAGTCCCATGTTATGCGGTTGAACCGACTCCTGTGATACCAATTTGCCACAAACCGTCCCCCGGGGCCCATATGGTGACTACCCCAAGCCCGCCTTCCATAGGTCAAGGGCTGGCGACTAGCACCAAAGGTGTAATTATATAGAACTGGGAAGGAATTGCATTTATAAAATGGAAACAAACACACAAACAGAGAACAATAAGAAGTAGACACAAAGTAAAGTAGTATAACAATTGTGCTGAAAGTACAATGGGGCCGGAAATACCAGCCTAATAGAAAGGTACAACTATAACTGAAAGAATGTACAACTAAAAAGGCAAACTGCTGGAAGATGGAAGCATCTCCTGAATCTTCCTCTGGGTTCCTACCTCAAGGGTCGGTACATATGTCTTCCTAATCACTACGCATTCCTCAGTCTCCTCCAGGTACCGAATCGTTGGGAGGTCTACCTCCGGGTACCGTCCAGTCCTCATACACTATACCTCGGTCAGCAATGTCTGCCATCTACATCCAACAAAATGAAGTACGAGCATAGCCCGTGCAGGGGTGATTATAACGATACTCAGTAGGGACCCCGATACCCTCAGGGTCTCACCCAATCAAATAAGGATATACCACAAAGAAAGAACTCAAAAGATAACCTTTAATTAGGTATATTCACATACATATACCTAAGTTATCATGTAACACATATCAATCATGAAGAAAAACACAAAGGTCATTGAATCAGCTCAAAACGGGATTTTCGTTGATGAAACCAAAACTGCTGCAGAACTCCTCCTCTGTCGAGTACAGTGGCCCTGTCGTGGCTTTAATGCACTACTCACTAGCCTGAGACTGCTGAGGTACTCCTCCTATCGAGTATCGCGGGTCTTCTTCCAAACCGGGCGCTCCTCCGCTGTGGTTATGCCGCCCCAACACAGTAGCGCTCCCCCTAATATCTTATAGAGGTACTCATCCTGTTGAGTACTATGGGTATGCTGCCAAACTAGGCACTTAGTCCACCGTGGGACTACCGCCAAATCGGGAACTCCGCCCACTAGGCTAATAGAAGCACTTCGAGTCAAATCAGTCAAGCGGTCGTCAGGTCTATAGCTAATTGGTCTCCGCACTATGTATGCTCGTCTCTAGGAGGGTCCTCTCCATGATCTACTAGCTGATACTTCCAAATGCCACAAAATCCCACATGGAAGTTTCTCAAAGGACCGCCTCGTAATATGGGTCTCAATACAATAGACGACATGTCGATCGGATTCCCGGTATGTAAGTTATTAGCATTTCAGTTTCAGGGGCCTGGTTGAATTTTGGGTACAATCCAACCCGTCCATGCTCAAACCACATTCGAATCTGATATAGAGTATTCCAATAGAACTTTCTAAACAAGTGGAATCTAACATAGTTGAAGGAATGTGAATCAGATGTCCGGTCCTTAAGTTATATGTGTTTACGCTCTGAGTGCCTGGTTTGAATTACGTTCGTTCCAATCCTAGCCATTTTCCAAAGTTGTCAAAAAAAACACTTAGAGTATCATAAAAGGACCGACTCGTCATGAGGATCCTAGTTCCATAGATGGTGCGTCGATCAGACATGTGATCATCGTGTTATTCACGTTTAAGTGAAAATGGGTCTGGCATGTTATGCCTGGTGGAATGACGGGTCGGGTCAACCTAGAGTAGGCGGGTCCAACCCAGCTGGGGGTTGGATCGGCCCGATGAAATTCAGGGCCCGGCCTGGCCCGGTGAGGCGAGGCGCAGGCAGGCCGGCCGTGGCTCGGCTGGCCATCTGAGCAGCTCATCCTGAAGGGGCCGAGCAGTCTAGGGGGGGGGGGGGGGGGGTGACCACCCAACTTCTGGAACCGGCGGCGCCAAGCGGGGTCGCCCTCATAAACTGGCAGGCCGAAGCCGGCCGGCCTTCTTGGCCCAAGTGGACCGCTCCGGTGGGCCATGGTTCATCCAGCGTGGCACCCTGGTGCCATGGCCTTCCTCAACCCGGCCGACCGACGAGCCGGACAGTTCTTCCGCTGAAGCGGCCCACCCTATGCGGGTCATGGTACTCAGCAATGTGGCATCGTGGGGCACCACAGTTCCTCCCTTTGGTTGGGTGGGCTTTGGTCAGCCGGTTCTTCATTGGTCAAGTGCCACGAGGTGGTGGGCCACGGTTCTTCCACATGTCGTTGGCGCATTACTGCCATTTTCATTCATCGCCACCACCTCTCATTGTCGCCAACAGAGAATCCAAGAACAAGGTTCAACAAAGGGTCGTCGGGCAGTGTTCTTTCAGCCCACACCCTCAGCGTTAGGTGATTCCATATAGCCAATGATGTTCACTTGTATACAACAAGAACAAATTAATAATTTATTTAAAATAAATTAATCAAACCACCTACCTTGATTATGATGTTGCACGTCATCATGCCGCGGAAAGATGAAATGTGATGAGGTAGAACAACATCATGGAAGATCGGTATCAATTCCGTTGTCATCGGAGTGCACCCGATGAAGAAGCGTTGTTGGCGACTTCACATTCCTCGAATCGTAGAGCGTTCTTCGTTGAGGGAGAAATTCGTTCTTCATTGAAGGTTGGTTTTCTTCGTTAGAGAAGAAAAATTTCTTCTAAACACTCTCAAGATCTCTCCCACCAATATTGCCAACCAAAATAATAAAATGGCCATCCCATAATATAACATTCCATGTATTTTCAAATTAAATCAAACTATTTAATTAATTAATTGAAGAGTTGTTTAATTAATTGAGATGGGTTGGAAAATAATTAAATGGAGTGAGGGAGGTGGAATGTGGAGAGGAACCACCTAATTAAATGGGGGAGTTGTTAAGAATTAAATAAGGGGGTTATAGTTGGGAGATTAAGGGAGGTTTAAGGGTGATGATTGGTTGGGGTCATGTGGGCCCCGCCTCACAAATATCCACACAATGGAAGTTATGAGGGGGTGGGACCCACCATTATCTTCCCCATTTAGGATTTAACAACCAAAGTGTAAAAGATTGTTCTAATCTATTGTTTTTAACTTTTCAATTAAACCCCAAATATTTACTCTCAACCCACATAGAACGCAACTTCGGTAAATGTCCCCGTAAGCGAATACGGGCGCTCTGAGTTCGCCGGTGTCTTCGGATTTCAAATCTGAGAACTGGTTCAAAAGATAGAAAAAACCAACACGTATATTTTTTGAACATACCCAAAAAAACATCCATAATTGATTCTGGGCACACCGGGCCTTGGAATCCTGTGCTGTTAGAAACTACGGACTCGTAAAATTCCAAATAATTAAGAAAAAAAATTCCCGAGAAATTTCCGAGTCTTTAAATAATTTTTTTAGTTTTATTTGGTTTATTTTGATTCAATTATTTATATTTTAGGATATGTATGGTTGGTTATAGTCAATTTTTTTCCTTTTAGGTTTTTTTGGTTAGAATTAAATATTTTTTAACATAGTTCATCTCAATTTTGTAAGGCTGAACATCTACCATGGTTATGTTTGGACAACATAGTTGTTGTATGTTTAATTTACTTTAATAAATTTTATTTTGTCTATTATTTGATCTATTTTTATTTTCTTATTTCAAATTTTTTCTGCTATATATGGTTCGTTTGATTCTTACTTACTTTACATTGGTTAGTCTTATTTGGATATTTTTTTATTTAATTTTTTATTAATTGAACTGTTTTTATTAGTAAGATAAATATTTTTATACATTTACTTTGGATAAGATAAATTATATTTTAGATTATGAATTTACTTTAGTTAATCAAGTGTACTTTTTTATTCAATTGATTGTGATTATATTTTGTTTTATTCAGTTAAGTTTTTATTGATATTGAGATTTCCAATATTGTTCAGGTGGGATTGATAGAGTTTAATAGGTTTAAATTTTCATTACAATCATTTATGTATTTATAAATTGATTAAATTTTATCATGTTTTTTATATTTATCATGAACACGTGTAGTTTAATTTGTTTCAATTTATTTGAGTACAATTTAACTGACATTATTTCGATTTGGTTTAGGTCAACTATGTTCAATTTAGTTTCGTTTGGGTTTTTATGTACTTAAGGAATTCTAATTTAATTCAATTCTTGGATTCATTTAGGTTGTTACTATTATATTTTTATTATTTTGGGGTGGTTTGACTGAGTATATTTTCTAATACTATTTAGTTTACATTTTCAATTTTGTTTTATTCAACTAAGTACAATTCATGTTAATTTAATTTAGCATTAGGTTATTTCTCTCCTGTATAGTTTAGTTTCTCCCAGATCATTTTCATTTTAATTAGTTTTATTCTATTTAGATATTATGATTTTGGTTTTGTTCTATTTGGTTGCTTTTTTTTCATGATAATTTTAGTCGGTTTTATTTATTTTAAGAACGATATATTCCCTTATATATTACTTGATTCATCTTGATTATGTTTATTTTATTTTTTAGACTATAATAGGATAATTCTGTTGTATTTAGTTTTTTGAAAATTTGTTTAATTTAGTATTTATTTTTATATTTATTTATTTCAAATAAATTTATTTTTTTAATACAATTCATTTCTCATTGTCCCTCTAATTATTTCAATCAATTCTAATAAATTAGATCAATTTTGATTCTATTTGGTAATGATTATTTCAATTTAGTTTTCTAGTTTATTTCAATTTAGTGTAGATAATTAGATTCATTTCAAGTTTGGTTTGTATGGTTTGATTATATTAAATTTTATTTGAATCCCATTTATTTTTTAGTTATTTTCAGTTCTTTAAATACTTATATTTTTTATGGATCAATTTTATTCTTATAATGCATATCTAATTCCTTTTTTTGGAAATTATTTGTTGAATTTTAATTTGTTTTGGTCTTTTTTGTAAGTTTTATTCTAGTTAGATTCTAATGAGAAGTGGTCAATTTTTGTTAGGTTAGTTATGTTTAATTTAGTTCATATCATTTTATAATAGGTTGATGTGATTTAATTTTTTTAAAGTCATGAATATTGGTAAGTGTATAAGTTTCTTAGTTTAGATTAGTTCTATATTTTTTTGGATTGATTAGTTTTGAAATAATTCAATTTATTTCAGTTTAGTTTCTCTTAATTTGATTTATTAAAATTGGGTTTGTTTCAGTTTTATTTATCTTGTGTTGACTAACTCTATTTCGTATAATTAATTTCTTTTTCGATCAGACTGAATGTGGTCATGATAGTCAGTTTGAGTAATATTTAATTAAATTTTATACCATTTAGTTTAGATATGTTATATTAAATCTTGTCTAGAAATTTTCAATGTATTTTAGTTTTCAATATTTTAGTTTCATTTAGTTTCGGACTCATGATTATTTTTGGCTTGTTCTAATTTAAATTCATTCACATTAGTTTGAATTATTTAAATTTATTTCATTTATTTATATTAATTTGGATTTATAATTATTTTCATTAATTAGTTTTTATTTGGATTATTCTTTTTTTGGTTTCATTATATTTCATTTGATTCAATATAATTATATTATTTAAATACATTTCTAGTTTAGATTGTTTCTTCCATTTATATTGTTTTGTTTTATCTTGATTATAGTATGTTTAGTTGGGATTAGTTAGGGATGGGTAAATCCTAGTCACATGAATATTTTTAATTATTGTGGGGATGGATTTATTTAATTAGGTTCAGATCCTGTTTCCTTACTTTAGTTTAGTCTGGGTAAGATCAAACATGTTTAAATCAAAATAATTATATTATTTTTGGTTTTATTTATCTTAATTCATTATATTACATTATATTTTATTATGGATTTTTTAGTTTTTTTAGTTAATGAAATTAAAAAGGATTTTTGTTATGATCTATTTTTTAAAATTTGTTTTCTTATTTTGAATTTGAATAAATTTTGATCGTTTTTAGGTTTAGTCATGTCTACACATGTTCTTGTGTTCATTTCCAACATGAATTATTTTCTTAAAATTAGTTATTAATTACACAGTTTCAATTTAGTTCAAATTGATTTATTTTGGTATAGTTTATATCTATTTGGTATGGGTCTATTTTATTATGGTTTGTTTTATTACATTTGGTTATATGTAGCTTTATTCAATTATTTTTACTTTTTAAGTCTATTTTGGGTTCTATATAGCTATGATCATTCTATTTTATATTTGTTCGGTTGTGTTAGATGGGGTTAGTTAGTTCAATTTTATTGAGTTGATGAAAATCCATTTAGATATTCTTCACTTTAGTTTTTTTAATTTTAGTTCATTTTAGGCTAGGTAGTGAAAGCATTAGGTTTTTCTAATTAGGTTCATTTATTTCCATTTTGTTTGATTCATTTCATAATAGTTTTATTTATTTCAATTAATTTTGTGTTAGCATGAGACAAGTTGATTCAAAAAATCTTTTTTTATTTAATGTTTCTTGATTTGAGTACAATGAAGTCGGTTTATCTCATGATAGTTTTGATGTTCATTGTTAGGTTGCAGTCCATTTTTTTCAATTCAATTTGGTTGGATATATTTTTTCTTATTTTATTTTATTTAATTATGATATTTTTTTCTTTGTGTGTTTTAGTCTAGTTTGATTTTGATTAATTTGGTTCCATTTTTTATATAATTCTACATTTCTTAAATGTTTTTGTTTTCCTGTTTATATTAATGAATTTTATTACATTTAGTTGCATTAAATTCAGTTCATAGAATTATAATTTAATTCCATTTTTAATATTCAGTTCAATTCCATTTGGTTCTTTTTAATATATTTAAATTTATTTTTTTGGTTCTTTTTTGATTAATTTTGATATTTATTATTTTAATTTTTTTTTCAACATTGTCTAATTTAAATTGGTTTGTTTCATTAAATATTTTTGTGATTATATTCGATCTGATTTGGTATTTCTTAGAGTGTGTCATCTAGGTATAGTTCAATTTTTCTGGGATTAGATTTTTTTTGGATGGGTTGGTTCAATATTGTTCTAGTTGAGCATTTTTTTATTCATATGTAGTTCTATTAATAATGTAGGACACTATTATATTCAATTAACTATGTTATTTTATTTTTTATTATAGTTTTAATGAAATTTATGAATTTTATTATTGGAAATTGAAAAGTATTGTTTTTTTAAATCTCGTAAATTGACATTTCATTTTTTACATTTTATATAAAATATGAAATATTATTTTTTTTGAAAATAAAATAATTTTTTTAAATGATATTTATTATTTTTTAAATAATCATGAGAATATATTACAATTCAAAAAAATATATTATTTGAAATTGTTAAATGAAAAGGGAGATTTTATCAATTATATAATGAAAATGTAATGTTTTTCTTAGTTTTTTTTACAAATAATATTTGAATTTTCATTATTCATCATATTCATCGATGACCTTAGATAAAATTAATTTCATCAATAATATTATAAAAAAGTGAGTCATTTTAAATGAAAAGGAATTTCTATTTAAAAATATTTTACAAAATTTAAATTCACGTTAATTTTTATGTATAATGTGACCCAATTCGTATGAATATATTCCAAAATTGAACAAAATCAAGTCCCACTAAGGTGAACTAAACAAAAACATAATAAACCAAACTGAATCGTCCTAAAAAACACTTGCACAAACAAAACCTAACCCTCAAGAACCGACTTTACCTAACTACAATAGAACAAAAATGAGCCAAATAGAATAAACCAATATAGAAAAAAATGTAATAAAATAAAATAAAATTAAAACACTTTATTTTAAATTCAATAAATCCAAATATGTTTAACTAAAACAAATAAATTCAACTTAAACAAAACCATTATTAATAGAATTTAATTGAATTGATGATAATATAAAAAATAAAACAACACTAAAAAAATCATAATATAATAAAATTGAATATAACTCAATTGAAAAAATTAGAAAATTACTAATATAAATATTACAAATAAATATTGAACCAAAAAAATTGAATTACATATAACTAAATTAAATGAAAATGAATAAACATAAACTATACAAAATGAAATAAAATTATAATAAAAAGTACTAAATGTAATTTAAAATAACCTAACATAACAAAATCATTCTGAATCACACCACACTATATCAAACTATACCAAATGGGACAATACAATATCAGATAAGAACATTTATAACAAATAATAACAAATTAGATATAATATCTATTAAATTAACATGATCAAAACTAAATAATACAGAACTAGAAAAAAAATGTTCAAAATTGAAAATGCCAAAAAGTGTTTTAATTAAATAAAACAAAACCATAAAATTCTATGATATATTTTTTTATTTATCCCAACCAAAACCAAATTGAATAAACCCAAAATAAACCATGGAAAACCAAAAAAAATGCCCCTGAAAAATGAATTGAACCAAAATGAATGGAATTAAATATAATATGTCCAAACCAAATGAAATTTCATAGACTAAAACCAATTTTAGTTTACATGAATTAATAAAAATGTAACTTATCAATAAAAAAAATTGTAAATATAATTAATCTAAAATATCTAAAACAAAACAAACTCAATGATACCAAAATAGAAATGAACCACCAAGACCTAACCCAGAATATATCATACCAATCTTTCTCAACTGAATCTAAACAAGATAAAATAAAACTAAAAAAATATTAAATAAAATAATATAACCTAAGATGTCATCATATATTTGACTAGTAAAAAATAAAAGAAAATAAATGGATATAAAATAAATTTATTCAAATTCAAATGATATAATCCAAATAAAACCGAACTAATATGAACTGAAATTAATTGACCTAATCCTACCTAAACAGAATTATATCGAACACATCCAACCAAAAATGACCCCATAAACACCTAAATCAATTTAATATGTAATTATCAACCAAAAACATTATAAAATAAAATTAGCTAAACTGAATTCAAATGAAATGAATTTTATAAAATCGAATAAGTCTAAATTGAAATGAAATGGGGAAACCAAAATATTGTTAAATATATTTGAACCAATCAAAATAAAAATGTCTCTATCTAAAATAAATATAAATCTACTACATAAAATAATCGAATCCAAAACATAAAGAACTATGTCGAACTAAGCTATCCATCCAATAGGAACTATAATTAACACAACCAAATGAAAACTAAACCTATCCAGATAAAATAAATAGAACTAATAGAATTTAAGCACTCTAAAAAATTCTAACATATAAATTTAAATTAAATAATAACACTAAAACATATAAAATAAACAAATATTATATCAAAATGAACAATCCCAAATTACCCAAACAATATTGAGTAAACTAGAAACAACCAATAAAGACATTAAAGAAATATAATTTTTGATAGATAAAAATAACAATATAAAACTAAATAAAACCATATTAATTATAATTGAGTAAAATAGAATAAATAAAAAGAAACTCACCCAAATAACGAAAAAAATCAACCTGAACCAGAATAAATTAAACTGGTCATGCCTATCAAAATAAAAAACTAATATATAAAAATACATTATAATTAATAAAACATATTATTATACCTGACATCTGGATTACCCTATATTTTTAATCACATTAAAAACAATAGAATATCTAAATAAGAACTAAAGAATATTGTAAATAGGTGATAATTCCTCACTATATTCCATATCAACCAAAAAGATCATCATGATTTTATAGATGAATTGAATAATATTAAAAGAAATTTATAACAAAGAAGAAATATAATATATTAAATATATTTTTGGATTCCCCTAAAATCTAGGTAAGAACATTACAACCTAATAAGTGTGAGATGATATATACTCTAAACTGATATCTAATCTCACTAATTATTATTCAAAGGAACAAATTACACAGTTTTGATTGGTCATACTATATAGTGACAACCTATTTGTATACCTGAATTAAAACTAATGTCTAATAATTTTTCAACATATTGACATAATAGTAAAATTATTTTAGTTTTTCATTAAATAATTTTTATTATAATATATATATTATAATTTTTGAAATTTTCAAAACCAAAACATCACTACCTAATGTCCTTAATAATTGATTATATATTCCCCTAATAACAAACAGTTCCACCTCGTTGATCATTTTGTATCAAATAGTAATCTAATAAAAAATATAATGAATAGTGATCTCAATAAAATACGAACGAATTGAGAAATTGACATTTGAAATTTAAAATTTCACCCTAAGAAATTGAATTAAGTTCTTAAATAAATAAACAATACCGGAATCATCTCCTAAATTATAATTGTTTCAATAACCTAACCTTTTATTTACCTAGTATAATTGATGTACAATAGATCCCTATAGTTATAGGGACTCTAATATTTATCAATATCATGGATTTTCACCCCCAATAATCTTTAATAGATCTGGTTTTCTATAATATAAAGTTCCCTAGATGAACAAATATTTATAATTAATATATATCCTTAATGAATGAAATATTTTATTCTTAAATATATTTAAAACACTCTCACTATCATTTATTAAACTTTTCTCCCATACTTCATTCTATGATTAACCATAAGACATTTCAGTTTTGTCATCAAATTCTTATCTTCCATTTCTACCACACACTCTCCATTTTTTTGATGATTTATTGGGGTTTTATAAGGTTTATATTGAATTTTTCAACTATAATTATATATTGTGAATATAAATTTTTTCTTGGAGCATGGGAGATTGATAGAGTATCCCCCAATTATATAGATATTAAATGTAATTTTATTAAATATTGGTAATTATGAATGGTGTTTGTTTCAATTGGTACTGAAAAGGCTACTGGAAATGAAAAGGATAATTCACATGTGGAAAAAAGAAGAATTTGATTCCTCTTATGTTCCTTGGTGGGTCTATTTATGTTATATAATATACATCATATGATTTTATGTGGTGATATTTATTGATGAATATAACTGGGGTTGATGAATGAGTTTCATTACTATCTACAACAGATTGTAACAGATCATGTGTTGGATGAGTAAAATATATGTAAGTGTTGTTATTAATAGTGTTAAAATTATATATGACTAGATATTAATTACATAAGGGATGGGAAAATTCCCTCAAACCGTGATGTGGAATTTAACTACTAAAATCAGTGTTACTACAATTTGGATGACGGTTAAAAGTGATTAGAATGAGGATAATGTTTGAAGTGAAGTCTCCTATAATTGATACTAATGATTGATTATATATATTTTAGGTTCCTTGGAATAGTGTTATAGAGTTTAATGATGTCTCATAAAATCACTAAGATTATTTGAGGTATTATAAGTTTTTAGAAAAATTGGATGTAGTTTAAAGGATCCAAGAAATGTATTAAATTAATTATGGGATTTATCTATATTATGATGTTCAATAGTGATACATTATGCATGGTTGATCCACTACTTTATCACAAGGAATGAAATTGAACAAATTTTTACTCAAAATATTGAAAATTAATATGGTCAATTGTAGTCTCACATTTGATCAGTCTATAGCTTATTTCATGTTTATACGGATGGTCTACAAGGTTGATTGTCATGGTCAATCATATAAACATGAAGTTGATTGAAATAAGTTATTTAGTATTCATATACCTTACTTTCAATATAAATGGTCATGTGATGGATCATCCTCCTGTTATCTAGTCTTGATTAGTATATAGTTTATACAATACATAGAAAAATTTATAAAATGTATATAATAGAAATAAATAATTGAATATTTCAAAATCTAATGATAAAATTGGAATTATTTGATGCAATCAACATTCATCTTGAATTTAAATACAATAAATCCAACAGGGTCTATGATTCAAAAATGAGAAATATAGAATCTAATCATAAATAATTCAGAAAAGTATTTATGTACTAGAAATTTTCTTCAATGTTTAAATATATAATTATTGAAGATATTATATATTGAAGTAGACATAAATTGTATTGTGTAATCAACTATTATAACATTATCAAAGCATTATGATTCTTCTAAAGACCCCTGATTCAATCCATGAGTTTATGAGGATGAGGGAAGATAAATATTAATAATTATCTTCTAGAGTTGTTTTAATATTTGAATGTAATTTTTAAAAATATTATTTTGTTGAATAAAGAAGAATCAAAATACTAATATTCTTATCTTGAGCATTAATGTTATAAACATATAAAAGGGAAATGTAATTCAATTAGATTGAAATGAAGATATGTTATATTTCATTTGATATTCAAATGTGAATATCATAAAAAAATTCCATTGGTATTTGATGAACCATTCAGGGTAATAAATATTGAATTGAGATGTAGATGAAATGTGGTATAGTTATTATACATACAGGGAGATTGAAGTGAAATTATGATTATAATTTATATATTGTAGATCATTTCATAAATCCCTATACTATACTAAAAATTTAAATTTTAGATATCCATCCCCAATAGAAATTTTTTTTCTACATGATATAATTTTGTAAAACTGTGGAGAATATTTATTGTGGATTTTAAATGATTTTTTTCGATATCCTAGGAAAGAATAAATAAAATGATGAATGAATGAATAAAATGAGATCATGGAATCTAATGAGTGAAAACTATTGTAGTAAAATGGAATATGAGATCATGGGAGAATCCCATGTATGAAAATATTAAGAAATTAAATGGGATCATTGGAAAAAAAATTATATCGATATTTGACAGTCCAAAATTGAAAATAATAATTAATACACACCAATATATGAATGAAAAATTTTGGACAGATGACCATTGTTTTAAGAAATCGGAATCTAACTATTGGGGTATTATTGTGTGTCTAATATCTAATTAAACACTCCAAAGAAGAACCAAGGAAGTTGAGATTTATTTAAGATCTATATCATTTGCGTATTAATGTTTTGTATTGAAGGTGTATAAGACCATCATACATTAGTGAAGAATTATAGATGAATAAGATGATATTAATGAATATAAATACGAAAATCTAGGTTTTAATTGTTCATATCAGTTTGAGTTAAGACTTTCTGATAATTTTGTCGACAAAACTTGTGATATTATTCCAAGAACTATATGTAAACTAGATTTCTTATAAAAGTAATGTTTTATTTTATATCTTAATATAGTATAAACATTTTAATATCCTATATTCAGTTAAATGATATTTATTTAATTTTATACAGAATAATATTGTGTAGAAAAGAATATTGAAATGAAAAGAGGGGCTTAAAGAAACCCTTCCATATATATGGTGGAGTTACATAAAACCATAAATATATAGGGTATGTATAAAGATCATAGAATGAATTTGTGACAATATTGTGGAGATTCATAGAATCGATGTGGAAATCAAGAAGTTATAAACACCACACGAAGATGTTTTGGTATGTGATTAATGGGTGGGTAAGGATAATTACTACCCACACTCTAATTGTAGTATTGATAACATTATTATAGATAATAAGTGACTATGAATTTCCAAGCATGTTAAGTAGTAGTTCATTTTTAAAGACCTTGTAATTTTTTTATCTTTTATTGTTTTACATGGTAGTATATGGTTGATAGTTTATTAGTAAAATATTAAATAGATCCAAATGTTCTAAATGAAAACATATATGGAATCGAAATGGGGTTAATATTTCCTAGGGAATTTAGATTGGGTTAAAATTTGGTAGCATCTTATTACCGCCCCCAACCAGATGTGTTTATAGTAAACCTATTCGTAATTTTTAGGGTGCTTAACATGTTTAATAATAGATTCATTCAGGTTAGAAATTTATCTTTCATTCCTCTACAAGTAAACACATAATCGATGACACCCCTCCCACCACATGTATCTACCAAAATTCATGTATCTAAATATATATGAATAATCACATCTATTTTAAAATAAATAGATGATACCATTTTTAATTTTGATATACAAGATTAGTCACTTCAATGATTAGTGGTTCTAGTTTACTATATCTGACACAAAACTAGAGGAAACTCCAACTATATGTTCTATATTAATCCTTTAATAGACCATTACCTACATAATGATTCATACTCCAAATCATATGGTACACATTTCATGTACATATCCTCATCGTCCCTCGATGGTGTCTTATATATAAAAAACATATAGGGATTATTCAATGTAGTAGAAATTGGTTTCAATTATTGAATTATAAACTATTCCAATATATTTTTAATGTAATCAGTCTAAGGTAATTCTAATGTTACAACCTTGTAGTCTTCAAATATAACAATTTAAAAAAAAAATATAATATATTTCATTTGAAATATTTCATGACCCCTTACTTTTTATCCATTATCTGGTTTATATGAAAATATTCAATGAGAATATAATCCATATAAGAGAGAAAAATGATGAAATTTCTATAAATAAAGAACTTAAATTAATTACAATGAAAGGAACTATACACGATAAAATAAATTGGATTTATAAATAATCAAACATTTTATTCTATTGTTATAGTTCTTCTTTACAAACATTAAAACACTGTTTTATCATGTAAAAACGGTCACCATTTCTAATTTCAATGTATATAACTAGTTTCTACATGTTAATTTTCTCCTCAACACATTTTAAATGATTAGTCTTTCCATATATAACTATCTAAGATGTACCGATTTTGATGAAACCATTATGAGTGTTTTACAAATATTTATATTATTTTCCATTATAGAAAATATATATTTAAAATGACTCCCTTTATGGTTTAAAGGCATTAAAAAGGGAGAATATATAGTTTCCTACCATGGAATTCTTATATGATTTGGTATAACTAATTTTTTAATGTAATAACATCCTTTTAGGTAGAAACATTGTTCGCATATTTCATTTAAATGTGACGAATTACCCCTTATATATTTTGAGGTATGTGCATATTTTATATCACATAGATGTAATTTCTTTTGAAGGATCTTTTATTCCAATAAACGATTAGAAGAATGTATTTTATATATAATTTAAACATCCAAAATCGAATTGAAAATGAGGTAGACATCCATAATTCAACTAAGATATCAACTAATATTTTTTTGAAACATATCCATTCATAGTCCTTGAATATTTCAATAAATAAATTCTTCCAAATATCGCAAAATTCAATCAACATATTGGTCAATCCAATATTATGTATACCACATAATGAAGAACTAATAAATGATTTATAAAATTTAATCAAATCCACTTGGTTATGATCAACTAATTTATGATTCTCAACTATATCTTTTATAAAATGTGTATCTTAATAGATGATGAATTTATTGAATTTAAGATTAAGACTTACAGTAAAATTTCCATGATCATAATCTCAAATTCAAATCCAAATTCCTCACCATAAAAACCAATAAAGATATATTTATTATACTTGTCGTCAATTTTAACACATTCAAATTTAATAAAATTGATTTATGTGATACTAACAAAACCATTCAAGTATTTTAAAATGATCAAATTAATAGTCAATGGTTATTTTTAGAACCACTAACCTACTGTTATAACAGTTTTTTATTACTAAGATATGTTACAACATTAAAAATCCCTTCACAAAAATATTTTAAAAAAACCAAAATCAGTTTTATTCTCTCAGAAATCGTATTCAGAGTGATGTTTATTTGTTATTTAATATTACATTACTAAATTTTTTTGGAAAAATATTATATATTATTTTCATATTTCATTACAAATAAAAAAAATCCTCACCACTATATGTATACAAATTACCATACCCCAATCATTTAAACATATAATCAGTCTCATTTTAGATAATTTATTTCTATGTAATGAAAATTATTTGAATAAAAATTTAACAAGTACCTTTTTGTTAGTATCCTTAATAAAGGTAACACAATATAATGGAAAATTATGTTAAGATACCATAGTCAGTCATTACACATTAATATATATATTTAAAATTTTCTATGACCAATGTGTTAGTCCCAAAATTAGAAAAATGACAAACTTTTATTAATTCCAATGATAAACAGTCTACATGATCCATAATCTATATGACTGAGTTTAATTATAACATTAGAATGCATGAATAGTACTCTATTATAACCCATCTAAAATACATTACAATAAATTAATGGGTAATATCCAGTGGAACTGACAACCACTGAATGATCTAAAATCAACAACAAATTTAATATTCATCAACACAACTTTTTCCACCAACATTGTCATGACTTGCCCTCGGGGGCCATGTCGTTACTACCCCAAGCCTGCCTTCCATATGCCAGGGGCTGGCGACTAGCACCAAAGGTGTAAATCTCGATAACTGGGAACTCATTGGCTTTATAAAAGTAAACAAACACCACAGAGTACAAGCGGAAGTAATGCACTAAGTACAAAAGATAGTGCTGAAATGTAAGTGGTCCATAATACAACCCCAACTGAAAGTACAGCTACAATTGAATGAAAGTACAACAGGAAGGACAAAAAGCTGGCATAAAAATAGAAGCAGCTCCTGGGTCATCCACCTCGGATCCTACCTGAAGGGTAGGTACAGATAGCCTCTACAACTCTCTTGCCCATCAACCTCCTCTGAGTATGGTCTCATCGAGAAGTCCACCTCCGGATATTGACTCATCGTGAGGTCCACCTCCGGGTACCATCCAGTGCTCGAACACTCGGCCTTTATTATTGTTGCCCGTCATCTACAGCCAACACAATGAGGTGCTGGCATAGCCCATGCATGGGTGAGTATACGACACTCAGTAGGGACCCCGAGACCCTCAAGGTCTCAGTAAATCCAAAAATGATAACCCTAAAGAAGGATCTCAATGAATAACCTTTACATATGTATAAACCAATACTTATACCAATGTTATCAAGTAACCCATCTCAATCATGATGAAACACAAAGGTTACGATATGAACGGATTACCACTACCTAGGTATATGACCATACATATACCAAAGTTATCAAGTGAACCATCTCAATCACGAGGTAAACACAAAGGTCATAGACTCAGCTCAAACCAGGATTTTTGTTATCAAAACTGTAACTGTTGAAGAGCTCTGTCTCTGACAAGTACAGTGATCCTATCACGACTCTGAGGTACTGCTCACTAACCTAAGGCTGCTGAGATACTCCTCCTGTCGAGTACCAAGGGTCAGCCACCTCACAATATAGTGCTCCTCCGCCATGGGTCTGCAAGCTCACACAGTAGTGCTCTCCCTCATAGCCTACAGAGGTACACCTCTTTTTCAGTACCACAAGTCTACCACTTCATAAATTAGTGCTCCTCTTCCATGGGTCTGCCACCTCACAAAGTAGTTCTCCTCACTGGGCTATGTAAGTCACTCCGAATCAAATTGGACAAGCAGTTATCAGGTCTCAGCCAACTACACGGTCTCGGTACTCTGTACGATCACCTACAGGAGGGTCCACTCCACGAGATATAGGTCAATACTTCAAGTGTCACAAAGGACCGGCTCGTCATATGGGTCTCAACGCAACAGACGGCGCGTCAATCGGACGCTCGGTCTGTGAGTTATTAGCCTTTTCGTCCCAGGGGCCCGGTTGGTTTCATATACGAACCAACCAAACCGTATGTAAAATTTACCCCAAACTCACATAGGGTATAATCATAGGGACCGTTTCCCAACGTGATCACCAACGCCACTGACGGTTCGTCAAACGGACGTCCAGTCTGAAAGTTATCGGCTTTTCCGTTCCGGGGGCCCGGTTGGATTTTGGGTACAATCCAACCCGGCCATACTCCAACTGCATCCAAACCTTGGGAAGAGTAATAAAAAAGGTCTGTCTTAGTAATTGGAATCCAAAAAAGTTGACGGCACATAAATCCGATGTCCGGAGCTCAAGTTATAGGCGTTTCCGCTCCGAGGGCCCGATTGGTTTCGGGTTCGAACCAACCCGTCCATACACAAAGTTCTCATAAACCTTGATTGTAATATACCGAAATGACCATATCGATCCAAGGATCACATCCCAATTGACGGTGCGTCGATCAGAGGGTCTTATCCCAAGTTATGGGAGTTTGAATAAAATTGCCCGAGAATAGGGGGTTCGGGCGGCCCGAGATCCCCTGGGTCGGCCCGAACCGGGTCGACCTGACCCGGGTCCAGGTCCAGTCCAATAGGGTGTGGCCCAGCCGACATGGCCCCGCATGGCCTGGGCGGCCGGTTGGCCTGGTGCGGTGCGTCCCGCACGGCCAGCTCGTGGTGGCCGAACCTTTGCGAGAAGCGGGGGCACTGCCCCCCTGATTGAAGCCGCGACCCCCCACGTGGGCCGCTCCCTTCTTCCAGCCAAGGGTTATGACCCCCGACTTCTCAGAAACTGTCCGGCTCGGCCTGCCGGTGCGTCACCATGGGACCCCCTCCGTGGGTCCCGCCCTCCTTGCTATGGCAGCCTGCAGTTCCAGCCACCGCTCCCCGCACCACCGCGGCCAAAGTCCGTGGACTTGTACGACCGGTGCGGCGCGACGGCGCTGCGCCCCCATCACCGCCACCCCACTCCGGCCGTGGCTTCTTCATGTTTCTCTGGCGCGGCCCGACAGTGCCACGCTTCTTCATTCTTTCCGCGCGGTGCGATGGCACCACGTCACCTTTGTTCGAGCCACAACGTGTACAACAAAAAAGGGGGAGGTGGGTCATCCATGTCTGTGTGGTCCGACCTCCTACTGATATAATGATAACAAGAGGACAACAATTATCAATGAATTTCGTTAAATAAACTTGAACAAAGATTAAACCCCTACTTCGATGAGGTCGTCAAATGAGGGTCACCTCAGGGAAAGGATGTCGCGGAAGACGGCGTCGCGGAAAACGGCATCCCGGATCGAGGCTCCGTAAGCATCATCGGTGTTCACCCGATGATGGATGCGGCACGTCATCGTTCTAAGACGAAGGCGTATCTCACCGGCTGCGGAGAAGGAAGAAGAATGGGACATCATTCATTCCTTGTGGTGTCGGCATTCTTCGTTGGGTTCTTGATGTTCTTCGCGTTCTCCAACGAAGAAGATGAGTTCTATCACCTCCATTTCCCCACACAACCCATCAACCAAAATAAATTAATACTTTGTCATAATTTATTCACACAAGACAACACATTTAAAATTCAAAAATAATTCAATTAATTAATGTGTTCAATTAATTGAGTAGAGAGTGTCTGGGCATTCATTAAAAGAGAAGAGGTAAAGTCACAACATTAAGGAGGAGTTTCAAGGGTTTATGGGGAATGTGAAAAGGTGGGGGCGTGTGTGGGCCCCATCTCTCCTTTATTCTCCCAAGGGATGTTACCAACCCAACTTCCACAAAATCGATAAATCTACTTAGAAGAAAAATAATATTGGATTACAAATTTTATTTTATTCTTCACTTACAGCTCAAATTTTAAACAAATCCTCCCGATCAAACTCACCTTTAGAAAAGTTCTTCTTAAGAAATTATAGGTGATGTGGTTCCATCGGTGCCCTCAGATTTCGATTCCGAGCACCGATTGAAATGTTAGAATAACCTTCTTTTTTGTTCACTGAATGTACCTGACCTAAAATTTGGAACATGATTCTGGGCACTCCGGGCCCCAGAATCAGGTGCCGTCAAAAGCCGCAGTCTCGTAAAATTCCAAAGAAATTAAGAAAAAAATTTCCTTGAATTTTTCGAGTCTTTAAATTACTCCCACCACAGGGCTTTACGTCCTCATAATGATATAACACAAACTAGGGAAAAAGTGGTACTGAGCACACAACTGAGCCTCCCGCTCCCATGTCCTCTCCAGGAGGTTCTCGAGCTGCTCATGAAAGCGCACCTAAGCAATCGACCATCCACTTAGGACCTGCTCCTATTGATCCTCGTTCCGCCCTAGAACCTCTTTGAATGTCACCCCGTCATTGACGTCCAACTCCCTGTGGTCAACGATGTGTGAAGGGTCATGCACATATCTCCTTAGCTGAGATACGAGGATGACATCGTGCACCCAGTGAAACTGGGGGTGAAAGGTCATGAGTTACACCACCTCACCTACCATACTGAGGACCTAGAAAGGTCTGTTGAACCTCAGATATATCTCACCACCTCGTCTACATATCTATAAACCAGGTAGAGGTGATACCCGTATAAGGACGTGGTCATCATCCTCGAACTCTAGAGGCCTCCTGTCATCTCTGCTGGAAGTGGTGCCGCAAATCTAGCGAATCCTGGCACAATGGTATGTTTTTTCATCTCTGGAGTGATCTAATGCACCCTATAATGCATGATTCCATCTTGTGCTGCCTGGGTTTTATTTTCGCCGACCAAGGTAAACCCCATCCCAACGTTGTAGATAAACCACAACCTTTTTTCATAATACAGTCAATCAGTGTATGAACTGTGGATCCAATCCATACTCAGACCAACATCTTAAGGCCTCGACGCTTCCACCAAGAGATTCCAACCGAAACTCTCGCCTCATGGGTCATATCACACTGTCGGCGTAGGTGTGATTAGCTAGTCTCCTCCCAAGGGTATCCCCAGACGTGAGGGTCAATTCTATGGCTTACCGGAAACTCCAGGCCTGGGAGATGATTCTTGGAAGGAAGGAATGATTCGTATCAATGTCTTGTTGTATGGAAGCTAGTATAAGACACAGTTCATACTTAGAATCATCCTTAGAGCCTTTCGGTCGCACTCCTTGACCGCATGTAGCTACTCTTTCCCCCATCCCCCAGCTCCCTGAGCCTAGAGGGAATTACAAGGGCGGGTTGTTGCAACATGTCAAAATGTTCACCACCCCAAGCAGCTCTCATAGCTTTGCTTCCATGTCTGCCACCTTGCAGATTCATCTGTCCTTTTTATTTCCTCTACATGAAACATTTAGCACGCCCAAGTCTCCGAGACTGGCTCCAGTTTCCAGCTTTCCCACTACTAACCTTCACTGACTACATACATTCATCAAATGAGTTCTCAACCACAAAAGGTTATTTCTAGCACCCCAGCCTAAGAAGGAATACATAGATAAAGGGTGTTTGCTTAGATTTCTGAGCCCTGAAGTACCGATTGCATCGCATTTATCGAGTACCAGGAATGGTTTGGTACGCCCCGATGAATTCTCAGCTACTGACATGTCATCCTTCCGAAGCTATATAATCTCTAGAAAACTCTAATCCATATCCTCAAGCATGTTCTCAACTGCCTGTGAGTCAGGATTGCCTCAGAACTTGACGGTATCTGATGTTGGAACACGTGTAAGGCAATAAGTCTACATGTGTCACATATCAGTACCGCCGGTTGTAACTGCTGACCAATAGATAGTGATGTATAGCTGGAACACTACCCGAAGGCACTATCTTAGTCATCGGTCCACATACCGAAGCCTCACCACAATGCGGACCATCCTCATGGTCATTCACAGGAAAACACTAGTAGCCAATTCCTCCATCCACTCAACTGATGTCTCATCTAGGAGGAAATCTCTAGCAATTGCCTCCAGCCAGTGCTCTACTGTCTGGGAATCTACCTTGCCCTGTAACCTCAGAGGTCATTGCTGCTGGAACTCGTGCAACGCGCTTTGCCAGCGCGCACAGTTCCCTAGTATGGCTGGTGGCATCTGCTGCCCAACATGTGGTGGTGGTGTTGGTACACCACTCGAGGGTGCCAACATTGTAAAAAGGGCCCTACAGCGGAGCCTCAATGCTTGGTGGGCCGTCATCAAGTACTCTCTCGGAAACTCCAACTGACTGACTGCGTGGAGCCATCCGGAACAAATGTGACATGGTCAAACGATTTAAACCTGGTGAGATAACCTGGTTTGAGATGACTTAGTGAATACTTTTGGAACACACACATAATCAGGGTTTTTGTGTACTAAGTCAGAAATTAGTAGTCAGGGTCCTGGTGTACGGATACGTTGGCCGCCGCTCAAACACTGGACTCCCTAAACTGAAATCCACACTTTTTATCCTTAACATTATTTCTTTACAGAAAGAAAAAAAATCAGAGTCCTAAGTTTTGCGGTAGAACCGACTCCATTGATACCAATTTGTCACGACCCGTCCTCAGGGCCTGTGTCGTGACTACCCCAAGCCCGCCTTCCATAGGCCAGGGGCTGGCGACTATCAACAAAGGGGTAAATTTCGATAACTGGGACGGTATTGCCTTTATAAAAGTAAATAGACACCACAGAGTATGAGAAGAAGTAGTACACTAGGTACAACAGAAAGTTCTGAAAAGTAAGCGGGCCAGAATACAAACCCAACTGAAAGTACAGCAACAACTGAACGAAAGTACAACAGGAAATACAAACAGCTGGAAGAAAAATAGAAGCAGCTCCTAGGTCATCCACCTTGGATCCTACCTGAAGGGTAGTTATAGATAGCCTCCACAATTCTCTTTCCCATCAACCTCTTCCGAGTATGATATCATCGTGATGTCCACCTCCGGATACTGACTCGTCATGAGGTCCACCTGTGGGTACTATCCAGTCCTCGAACATTCGGCCTCTATCAGTGATTCTCATCATATGAAACCAATACAACGAGGTGCAGGCATGGACCGTGTGGTGGTGAGTATATGATACTCTGTAGGGACCACAAGACCCTCAAGGTCTCACTAAATCCAAAAAGGATAACCACAACGAAGGATCTCAATGGATAAACCTTACTTATGTATAATCCCATACTTAAACCTAAGTTATCAAGTAACCCATCTCAATCATGAGGAAACACAAAGGTTACGATATCAACGGATAACCACTACCTAGGTATATGACCATACATATACCTAAGATATCAAGTGACCCATCTCAATCATGAGGTAAACACAATGTTCATAGACTCAGCTCAAACAAGGATTTTCATTATTGAAACCGTAACTGCTGAAGAGCTCCGTCTCTTATGAGTATAGTGATCCTTTCATGACTCCAAGGTACTGCTCACTAACCTTAGACTGCTGAGATACTTCTCCTGTCGAGTACCGTGGGTCAGCCACCTCACAAACTAGTGCTCCTCCGCCATGGGTCTTCCACCTCACATAGTAGTGCTCCCCCTCATAGCCTATAGAGGTACATATTCTATCGAGAACCATGGGTCTTTCACCACACAAAGTAGTACTCCTATGCCATTGGTCTGCAACCACACAATGTAGTGCTGCCCACTGGGCTATGAAAGTCACTCTGAATAAAATCAGACAATTAGTCATTATGTCTCAGCCAACTACAGAGTCTCCTTACTCTGTACGCTTGCCTCCGGGAGGGTCCGCTCCACGAGATACATGTCGATACTCTATTTATCACAAAAGAACGCCTCGTCCTAGGGGTATCAACGCAACAGACGCTGCGTCAGTCGGACGCCCGGTCTGTGAGTTATTAGCCTTTTCGTCCCAGGGGCCCGGTTGGTTTCATGTACGATCCAACCCGAATGTATCTCAACTGTACCCCGAACTCACATATGGTATACTGATTGGGACTGTTTCTCAACGTGATCACCAACGCTGATGACGGTTCGTCAAACGAATGTATGGTCTGAATGTTATCAGCTCTTCTATTCGAGGGGCCCGGTTGGATTTCAGGTACAATCCAACCTGGCCATAATCCAACAACATCCAAACCTCGAGAGGAGTAATCCAAAAGTTCCATCTCAACAAGAGAAATCCAACAAAGTCGACAACACGTCAATCGAGCATCCGGAGCTCATATTATAGGCGTTTCTGCTCCGAGGGCCCGGTTGGTTTTGGGTTCGAACCAACCCGGCCGTACTCAATGTTCTCTGAAACATTGAGTGTTATATTCTGAAATGACAATCATGATCCAAGGATCAAATCTCCAATTATAGTGCATCGATCGGAGGTCTGTAGACCATGTTATGAGCGTTGGAACGAAACTGCCCGAGAATAGGGGGTTCGGGCCCGGACCGACCCGGCCCGAGACCCCCTGTGTCGGCCCGACCCGGGTCGACCCCACCCGGGTCGTATTCCGCCCCAATAGGATCCAGCCCGGCCCAGCCTGGGCGGCCGGTTGGCCTAGCAAGGCTCGCCACGCACGGCCAGTTCGTGCTGGCCGAGCCGTTGCGGAAGGGGGCGGGGGGGCGCTGCCCCCTGATTAAAGCTACGACTCCCCATGTGGTGGCCGCTCCTTTATTCCATCCGGGGGTTAAGGCCCCTGGATTCTCGGAAACTGGTCGGCTCGGCCAGCCTGTGTGTCACCGCGGGACCCCCTCCCGGGTCCCTCCCTCCTTGCTCCGGCGGCCGGCGGTTCCGACCGCCGCTCCCCGCACCACCGCAGCCAAAAGTCGCGGCCTTGTCCCACCGGCGCGCCGCGACAGCACCGCACCCCCTTCTCTGTGGCCCCTCTCCGACGTGGCCTCTTCGTGGTTCTCCGGCACGGCGTGATGGTGATGTGGCTTCATTCGACCTTAACAGAAATGTGTGACGATGCCACGCTTCTTCATTGTTTCCGCGCGGTGCGGCGACACTGTGTCACCTTCGTTCGAGCCACAACAGGGACGACAAAAAAAGTGGGAGGTGGGTCAGCCGTGTTTGTGCGGTCCGACCTCCTTCCGTTATAATGATAGAAAGAGGCCGACAATTATCAACGAAGTTCGTTAAATAAGCTTGAACAAAGATTAAACCCCTACTTTGATGAGGTCGTCAAACGAGGGTCATCGCGGGGAAAGGACGTCGCGGAAGATGACATCGCGGGAGACGGTGTCACGGAAGATGGTGTCGCCGATCGAGGTTCAGTAAGCGTCATCGGCATTCACCCGATGAATGATGTGGTGTGTCATCATTCTTTAAGGATGGCGTCTCTCACCAGCTGTGGAGAGGGAAGAAGAACGACACGTCATTCACTCCTTGTGGTGATGGCGTTCTTCGTCGTGTTCTTGACGTTCTTCACGTTCTCCAACGAAGAAGATGAGTTCTATCTCCTCCATTTTCCCACACAACCCATTAACAAAAATAAATTAATACTTTGTCTTAATTTATTCACTCATGCCAACACTTTTAAAATTCAAAACATATTCAATTAATTAATGTCGTCAATTAATTGATTAGAGAGTGTGTTGGCATTCATTAAAAGAGAAGAGGTAAAGTCACAACATTAAGGAGGAGTTTCAATGGGTTATGGGGAATGTGAAAAGGTGGGGGCTCGTGTGGGACCTAGCTCTCCTTTATTCTCCCAAGGGATGTTACCAACCCAAATTCCACACAATCGATAAATCTACTTAGAATAAAAATAATATTGGATTAAACATTTTATTTTATTCTTCACTTACACCTCAAATTTTTAACAACTCCTCCCGGGCAAACACACCTTCGGAAAAGGTCTTCTATAGCAATTACCAGCAATGCAGTTCCATTGGTGCCCTCATATTTCGATTCCGAGGAACGGTTCAAAAGTTAGAAAAACCCGCTCATTCATTCACTGAACGTACCTGAGCTAAACTTCGGAACTTGATTCCAGGTACACCGAGCCTCGGAATCCGGTGTCGTCACAAGCCGCAGTCTTGTAAAATTCCAATGAAATTAAGAAAAACGTTTCCTTGAAATTTTCAGGTCTTTAAAAACATATAACCCGGGATAATACTAGACACACCATATATAAATATTTCAATGAACCTTATATCATCCATGTGACCTAACATAATAAAATAAAACCTTAATACCATTATTTTTAACCCATTGAAATATTAATAACTATTGATTATTTGTATAAAAAAGGACCATACATTTCATAAAAATATAGAGATCATCATTATCATATATGATAACCTTGTTAATCCTTATATACATATAATATGGCATGGATTAGAACTATGAAGGAGAATAGAATGATACACCTAAATCAACAATTTATTATTTTAATGAACTATTGGCATTATAAATCAAAATAATTTTATATTTCATTGTTATAATATTTAAAAATAACCAACACCATATAATTTTAGATCCTTAAATTATTTAGACAAATGTAATCTAGTAGCGCATAAATAGTTTATAAAATCTAAAGCTAATAATTTATCTTTTTTACCTCTATCATATGACTTATCTCATTCCCAATTATCTATTGAGTTTCATGTCCCCTACTATATACACTATATACAATTTAGGTAAAAATAAAGACTTACTTTTATAATTTATTTCCATTTAGAATCATATCATGGATATTATAGAATATTAATTCAACCATGTCACTATTGGTGATCATTATGGAAACCATCACCTCTGATGATTATAAAATTAATAATAACAAGATCAATAACTATACTATTACATAAAATTTCAGATTCACATAAATTAACATTATTTTTATTATATTAATAAAATTTACATTATCTAATAAAATACTTCCTCATCTGTAATAATTATAATGAGTTGTAAGAATAAAAATATATAATTCATTATTGCGAACCTCTCATATGAGTTAGAGGGTATAAAAATAAATTTACTTAATGTCTTTATTTTTTTGATATTAATGGGAAAATTTCTATTTTAATTTCATTCAAAAAAATGTAAGTACATTTTATCCTAGAATCTCTTATTCTTCTTTCCTCACCACCCCTAACTTGGCTGATGATAAAAAATCTTCTAGTTCTCTACTATATAAATATGTATATATCTATATCATTAAAAAATAAAAATTCTTCCATAAAAATAATAATTCCCGACATTTATTATTTAAATTTTATAACCTATAGTTACGACAACAATTATTTCATAAATCACAGAAAACAGATATACTGTACTCCCTAATTTGTTGAAGATAACTAAAATTAAATTTTAAACACAACAATGAAATCAACCTTTAGAGTTTATGCTTTGTAAATGGAGTAAATATCTAAAAAAAATAAATGATGGTCTATCAATGATAGATGGAATTTCCATACATTTTAGAGACAAAAAAGATTAATCAGATGTAACAAATGAAATGTGAGATAATAACTTAAGAGATACTTCTATATATTAGAAATGTATAATTTAAAAATCTTTTTTAGTATATAGTTTGTTAATTTATAAATTATTCAATCTTCTAATAGAGGTAATTTATAGAACCTCAAGTTACACATGATCTCACCAGTCAATAATAAAATGGAACAGTTGACTTTTATAGAAAATATCATCCCATGCAGGGATATAAAAGTTATATCCAAATATCATTTCTACATTAAAGTCACCTTTAAACATGTGGAGTTAATATTTTTGGAAAATACCTTCATCAATTAATACAATTTCTCCCACTAACAATAATTGAATTGTTATTCTGCTGGAATCTAGAAGTCTATTTCCTAAATATATTTAATCATTCATTGAATCGTCCTACACCACCCAAAAATTATTCACCATTAAAATCATTTTCATAGTTAGTAAATTAATAAAACACTATCAAATATTTCTCTAATAATATTGTGAACCAAAATTGATACTAGATTCACACTATATTTAAATTAATGTTTCTAAAAATGATTAATAAATAATAATTATGTCATTCTCTTTCAAATATAATAAACCATTAATTTTTATAACATAGTGATCCTGAATGTCACCTTAGTTAAGTACATTTTTATCAAACGTGGTGAAAATTGATACCTATGTTCATATTATATGGTGAGTTTATTTAGAAATAACATGGTCAATATACAGCAAGATTAATTTTTTATAGAATAAAACATGTTATTTATAAATAAAATTTAATATTTTCTATAAAAATATTAAAATTTCTATGTATCTAAAATAATATTTCAAATAAGGTAGAAATATTTTTAAAAATACTAATTCGAAAAAATCATTAGTTTCATTATAATTTTTAATCAGAAATAAAACACATTATAAACAGTCATTTTTTAGGTGATAACTCTAACCCTAAATAATAGAATAATGTTCCTACTACCATTAAATTTTCTTAATATATATGTAATTGCATCCCGAATTATTTAGTATTTTAGTAGTCTTGGTAAGCTAGAGAGATACATGAGACTTTCATTTCATTTAAATACAGAAATTACAACATTTTTTTAAGAAAAACAATATTTTCTTTATTATATTTGTTCATATCAATAATAGAAAACATTACAGATTTGTGAGAAAAGAAAACAAATAAGGGTGAGGTGAAGTAATAGGTATGGGATGAGTATATTGGAAGATGTCAGGATTCATCAAGCAAAATCAATATAGATTGGTAAATAACAAAGAAAAAATTCCATTTAAATAAATATACTACATCAATAGATAATGTGGAAATAATATTTAATGGTAAATAACTGAAAAAACATATCATTTAATAAACAAAATGATAATGAAATATTTTCATAGATAATATTATAGTGAAAAAATATGGATAGTGAATGCTAAATCAAAATGATGGAAATTATTATTCATTGGTCATCATTTTTAGTAGGCCCATGATACCATTACAATAAATATATTCCATAAATATAGTTTAAAAACGCTAGAAAAACCCATATGATTCATTTTAATACCTTTTACAATGAATTATTTTCAATATATAACCTCCATGCAATTTATAAAAAACTGAAATCAATGGAAAAGTGTTTGTGGCCAATTAACATCAAATCATGGTACTAATGATTCATTAAGTAAATAATGCTAAATGGTCCCAAAACTATTCCATACATATCAAAAACATTACACATATATCTAATAATGATACTCAATTTAGAATTAATGTGGATTATCAAATATGCATATTGAGTGATGAATATAGATTTATCAAAATTTACCCAGTTAATCAAATAATATTCATCGTAAAAAGCATATGTAATAATTTTATATGGAATTAGAAGTAATCATATCCATGATAAGTGATATTAATATTTATATTAAAATTAATGGTCAACTATCATAGGTATGTGAATAACTCAATCTCTGTTAATGACTATGAAAATTATTCATGTATATTAATGTCAATACAATCATTTGTCCAAATATTCATAATATATCTGGAGAAAGAAAAAGGATTGTATCAATATGAAATATACCTATATGATTAATAATATGGTTTTTTTAATTGGTTAACTTAAAAAAAACATCAAAATCGTTCACAAGAATAAAATCCATTCCATTTTAAAAATCATTTTCAAAATCAATTTTCATTTAAAATAAATATCAAAACCAAAATATCAAAAAAAAAATTAAAGATAATTTTCATTGAAAATATACATTTAATTATATTTAATAATCTGGAAAAAATTTTAGTGGTTATGAATTCTTCAAATTTCATTCATACCATACATGATAATACAAATGTTCTTTTTAGTTTTTAAACAAAAGAAAAAAGAGCATTGTTTTGAAAATGCCATAATGAATCCTTTGAAAAACAATTAAAGAGTAAAAATGGATTAAATTTTAAATAATAAATAATTTTTAAAAGTTTAAATTATTTGTGAAATCATTTGTATGAAAAATGTTTTGGAAAGTAAAAAATGGATAGAAGAGAGAATTAAAGTTTTACTTTAAAAGAAATTTTTTCAAAAACATATCAGATACCAAAGAGTGGAATTTTTGTAATATTATTTTAAATGTTTCATTAATAAAAATAGTAGAATAATATTTAATGGGTTGTTATGAAATGATAAATTTATTTCATTCAAATTATATTCAAGAATAAATAATCGTGATTTGAATGAGACTGTGAAATTAATCATTTAAATGATCATAAAATTAAGGAGAAAATAAATAAATGAGTAGATTACGTTTATCCCCTATAAGTCCACATAAAAATATACATAATACATAACATTATAATAAAAAAATTAATACAGACATAATCATAACATGAAATGATCCATGACGTAGAAGATTAAACTAATGAGGGGAAATTATGTTAAGAAATCATTTACTATATACTTCTTTTAGGTTGAAAATTAATCAACCTATTTTATAGTGGTTTAAAAAAATTTACTAACATATTATATACCCATATTAATATATATTATAGCATATATTATTATTTTGTAAAAAATTATAACATTTTCATTGTTAATCACTCATTATATTCGTCATTTTGGTTGTTAATTTTCTTTTTTAGTATGTTTTCACTGTATAATTTTTCACACATACTTATTTATTTAATTCATAGTCTACAAAAATTAATACTTGATATAAATATCATATATAATTTTTATATGTTTATTTATATTAATATAATAAATGTTTCTTAGGAAATGAAATCCACCATTCAGGGAGATGTTACGATGTATGTACGCATGGATGTTGTCTCTATTTTATTATCATATTAATAAAAATAAAATTAAATGACATATATATATATATTATAATTAATTTATAATTTATATATATATATATATATCATATGGTTATTAAAACCATATTTAATAAATTAATTGTGAAACATGAATGAATAACATTGTTTTGCGAGGCGAGAGTCCACCGTACACACAAACAACATTATCATATTCCTAAAAAATGGAAATAATAATGATATGTTATATTTAAAAACTGAATAGGAATAAATACCTCATAAATTTCATATATAGCTATTATTTCCATAATTATTCCCATCCATGAAATGTAGTAATGAAAAAATGAATGACATCGGTATGCAATGTGACAGTCCACCATAGAAACAAATGAAGATATTGTAACCCATTTGGTAAAATTGTATGAAATTGGTCGAAATAAAATTATAATAATAAATATTAGTATATTTATGATACTGGGTTTATTATATAATCATGAAATTAAAATATATAATGGCGGTGGATAAGGAAATAAAATAAAAATTATTTTAGAAAAACATTACCTCTTCTTCGGGTTACACATTTTCTTTACAATGATTGTCTCACCAAAAAATGATTATAGGACTAGGGGATGGAATTTTGGTAGTTATATATTTAGTTATTTTCTAAAATAATGTGGTTTTGGAGATGTAAAGAATGTGAAGTGGGGGAGTCCTTTTATAGGTGGGGAGAGTAGAAAACATGATATGTTTTGAAATATAGAATAAAACCCAATTTTTTTTAATTTAAATTGGATAAAATAATTAATAAAACAATATAATAGAAGTTATATGGTATATTATTTCCATCCAAATGGTTTGGGACATGTTTCTAGGTCATTTTACCTTGTATGTTTAAAGTTTAGTCTATTTGTAATCTTGTTTTTCTATTAATCGCTTTAATTAATTTCAACATCATTCATTGAAAGTTTTGTAAAAAATATGTTTACCATATTATAAATTATATATTTTTAAGATTAAAATTTCAAATAAAAAACTTAGAAGAAATTAATTTAAGAATTATTCCACAGACGTGATGAGAAAAAATATTAGGGAGATATTGTTCAAATGTTTACAGTGTTTTTATATCCAAATTCAACATTAAAAAAATTTAGCGACCTAAATTGGAATAATAGTTCTTTATTAGATTAAATTTTACATTAAATAAAATTGAAAATAATAGTTTTCAGTATAATATATTTATATTAAAATTTATCTTCAAAATAAAATGTCATATTTTTCCTAACTCATCAAAAATGAATCCTCATATAAAAATATCAATAACTATCCCTAAGAGAATATTGATATTAGAAATTAAAATTTTATTTTTGGTTTGTAAAATAATATTTATTAAAGTATCATAATTTATTTACAATACAATTTCAGCAATAAATGGTGGTAAAACAGCCTTTTACAAAAAAAACTTTTTATGCATAAAATTGTATTTGTTCTTATATTTTGCCTATAAAATCTATTATGGGACTGTAATAACATTCCATTGAACATATAATATATAAATTTAATTTATAAAATCAACTAATTATATAATTTTGTAATATTATATGCATTTGGCCGATAATAACTATTTTTATAAGACTGTTTCATTTATATTCAATTGGTTTTATAATTCATCTTTAATTAATTAGTATCAAATGAATTAAAAAATATATTATAATAAGCTATATAATAATATTTATAACCTTCAATATAAAACACAGTCTTACATTTAATGAAATCCATCATATGATGCCATTATTACCGGTAACATAAGAAAACTCTATGTTGTCCATATTGTAGGATATATCATATAAAGAATTTATTTAAAATAGTATAAAATTGAAGTCTTAGGATGCTATATCTTCTTCTATGATTGGTTTTTAATTTTTTACACACTTTTGTATATGATATTAATATTTTAACATTTTGGGTTGTTACATTATCTGAAACATTAAATAAGTTGCATCCGCACTATTTTAACTTTCTCTCAATAATCAGGGATTTATATTTAGAAATACCATTATTTTAAAACATATATATTAAAAGGATTAATAAAATATCCAAATTATAAGATAAATAATGAAATTTTGATGACCTTATTTAATGGTAAATAATAATGACACTTTATTGGAAAATATCTCTTGAATGTGATGATACAGACATTGAGGAATTTCGGTAATATTTATAAAGATTGATTGTGTCACATGATTAAAACAAATTATAAATGGACTTTTTGGGATAAAAACCTTAAATATAATATATGTGAAAGTTTCTTTGATAACATCCTAAATGATGGTAATAAGATAATATTTTTTTCTATGCCTTTTTTCTGATTTTGAGAAATTATTTCAGAATATATGAATATAGAAAAATATACCTTATTTGATTTTTTTTTATTTCACAAAAACTTTCAACATTTTATTATTCTTTAATCAGTTTCTATTTCATCCATTAATTCAGGATATTAATTTCCAAAAAATAATTTTTTTATCCCTAAATCACTAAAATGTTATTTTAATAGATTATAAGATCCGTATAATATGTTTTCTGTCTTCATCTAACTATATTTCTTAACCATTATGGATAATACATTAATCTCTACACCATAATATTAGTAATACTAGTTCATTATTATTATTTGTTATTAAATGTTTTAAATAAAAACAATGATATATTGCCAAGTACATTGTGTCGGCCAGTGGTCGGTGTGAAACCCTTATTAATTTTCAGTCGTAGGTTCAAACTCCACCACAATTCTGGATGTGATGGTTTGTTACCCTTCATTCTGGTTGTCCTTTTTAGAAAATATATTAATATAGTTTTAATAATTTTCCCAAAACTATTATGGGAATCATTAAAATAAATGAAATACTCAAATAAACATTTTATAATGGTCAAAATAAAATATTTTTTTAAATGTTTAATGACACTATTTTAATATTATGAAAATTAAAATAATAATCATATTAAGCTTATATGTTATCAATACATTTATATATATATCTAGAAAATGTTAATTCATTATTCCTAAAATAAATTTTCAACTAAAACCCAAAATAAGAAAAGGTGATTTGTTATCATATTTTTCTACTGAATATCTAGAATCCTGGTATAATATCACCACATAACATATTACATACCATCATTTGAGAATGTACATATATACTTATTATCAAATTGATTGTTTTTTTAATTTTCTCTAATTTATTTTTTCCTATATCATGTTCCGAAGGTTTCTACTATACATTTTTTGATACCAATTGTAGCGACCCCACCCCAAAATCATAGAGTGGATTTTTGTTACCATTATATTTCCATAATATACATAGTGTTTTATCCTAATAGATTAAATATTTTGTTAGTATTGGTAAACTAGATACAAAAATGAGACTTGCATTGTATTTGAATAGAATAATTAAAACATAATTTTTTAGAGAATAGATTTTTTCCTCTAGTATATCCATGTATATTGACCATGAAAAACATCATGGATTCCATATAAAGGGGAAAATATAATGGTGATATAACGTTTTTAGTAAAAGTTAATTAAAATAGAATGTATCATGAATCAATAATTATAATCAATATTCTATGAAAAATTTCTGATCACAAATTATATTTTAAAAACTCTACTACATGAATATATGACTCTAAATAAATAGAAAAGGGTAAATAAATTAATATAATATTTCATTTAATCAATAAAATGTGAATAATATTCATCCATATATAATAATATTATAAAAATATCATGTATTAGTAAAATTATTTTGGAAAAACGGAAATGATTAATTATTATATATCATGTTTCCGAGGAACATGATACCATTACCATCTAGATAAATCCTCAATAATGTTTAAAATATATTGTGTAAAAACCCATATAATTTTGGTAAATACAATTAACAATAAACTATTGTAATGATCTATCATATTGATAGTTTAAAACTGCCTTGAGATAAACACGCACTGTCTATGGACAAATTATTTATAAAAATGAGACTATCAATTCATCAAATGGATTAATTTTATTGGTGCATAACCGATATAATACATATCTTAGAATTCATGATATGTCTAATAATTGATATAATTCATAAAAGTATTCCCTATCAAATATCTGTATTGAGTAAAAAAAATGGATTTATTAATATTTCCACATTTACTCACATAACATTCAATGTATACACAAAATGTAAAAATTGTATGAGGTTTTTTAAATAATAATTTCCATGATAATTGATATTGATATTTTTTGGGATATTTATTCTTCAATTATCACACGAAAGTGATAAACTCAATATAAGTTAATGAATTTGATAATTATTCATGGATGTCAATTTGAACACTATATTTTTCTAAATTAATCATAATACATTTAGAGGAATACTTATGATGGTGTCAATATTAAATATACCCATATGATTAATAATAATGGTAGTTTTTTATGAAATAAAATGGTCATTATCAACATTATTGAGGATAATATACATTATATTTTGAAAAACATGTTGAAACAACATTTTTTTGAAAATCACATTAAAATAAAAAATAAAAAATATATTTTTTGAAATTTTAATTATTTGAAAATAAAATTTTAAAAATATAAATTATCATTAAAAAAAATTATTTGGTCATGAATCTATGATATTTCATTCATGTTGTTCACGTTAAAACTATGCTTCCATTAACTTCTTCACAAAAAGCCAAACATTTATTATTTTGAAAAATATATAACAATTCCTTTAAAGACAATTTATAAAAAATAAAAATTATTTAAAATTACTTTCATAAATCAATTTTTAATGGTTATAATATTTTTGAATTCTTTTTTATATAACATGGGTTTGGAAGAAAAACTATTTCCGGCAAAACAGAGATATGATGACTAATTTTCTAGAAAACAAAATCTATTGAAATTTAGTTACCAAATAGGATAAAAATAGTATTAAAATATGTATTTTATTAATATAAATATATGATGAAAATTTATTGGATTATTAGAAAAATGTTATGTAATTTCATTCAACTCATATTCATGGTTAAACAATGTCAATTATAATTAGATTTTGAAATAACTACTTAAAATGATCACAACACAGAGGTAAGAATTAATGAATGAATAGATTATGTGTATCCAATGTAATTACACATAATATAAGTATAAATAAAATATAATTTAATAAAATGTCAATACACAGATAATCTTAGCATCACGTGATCATTGATGTAGATGTTAAACCCAATGAGGGGAAATTGAGTTACGAAATCAATTACCATACACTTTATTTTGTTTTAGAATTATTTAACCTATTTTATTGTTGATTTAAACATGTTAATATCATATTATAGAACCATATTAATATTAATTATATAATATATTATCTTTTTAAAACATATTATTTTCCAGTCATTAGTTCTCTTTCATTGTATTCATTGTTTCATGTGTCAATTGCCTTGTTTTTTGAATATGTTTTGTCCGCTTATTTTGTGTTCCTCTTAATTAGATAATTATATAATCATATATATAATATAATGATTTATTTAAATATCATATATATTTATTATTTATTTATTTATATTATTTAATAGTTGTTTTGATAGGAAATGAATTGGGCAGTTCCTGAAATAATGGGTTATATGTACGTAGATGGTTGTTTTCATTTTATTGTCATGTTGAAAGAAAGAAAAGTAAATTATATATATATATATAATAATTTTTTTATAATTATTATATGATATATATATGTATAACATATTTTTTTAAATCCATATTTAATACATTCTATGTAAATCGTTAAAGAATCATATCGCTTCGCGAGGCGGTAGTTTGTTATATACACATATCATGCTATTGTATTCTTAAAAATGCAATGCATAAATGTACGTGTTATATAATAATTAAATAAGAATAATTTTTTAATAAATATCATATATATCATTTTTATACATTAATCCCCTTATAATTCAAAATATTTTATGGTAGCAATGGAAAACTGAATGACATCAGTTTATGGGGCCGTACTCATTCGTATGCATGAGCGATGAATTGGAAACCCATTAGATGGTTGTGTGTGATTTTTTAGGTTATAACAATAACATAAAATGATATTAGTATATTTAAGATTATTATTTTATTATATAATAATTATATAGAGTGATTTTATCTATGTGTGAAATGAAATAAAATAAAAACACTTTAAGAAAAACAATACCACTCTATCAGGTATCCTCATTAGGATTTCAATAATTCATTAATAAGACATATTTCAAACAAATTTACGGATTTCAGGGAGATAGAAGGTATTTTTTGGAGTAATTTTGGAATTTATTGGATTATCCAAAGTTATTTGAGAGTTATAAAAAATGGGGAGAGAGGGAGGTATTTTATAATTCGGGTGTGTGGAAACATTGTATATTTTTTAAAGATGGATTTCCACCCACCTTTTTTCCATGTAATGTGGCACCAATAGTGAATAAAATATATAAAAATAATGGATAAGGTCAAAATATTTCCATTAAAAGAATTTTTCCCACTTTAAATGTTATATTTCCCTTATGTTAAATTATTAGTTCCTTAATAAATTCATTTATTCTTAATCACTGTTTTTATTTTTAACTTCATTCACTAATCAATTTGGTAAAATTTTATGTAAAAATTAATATAAATTTTAATTTTAATGATAACATAAAGGAAATCAATTTTGAAAAATTATAATAAAATATGTTTAAGAAATTAATTTAAAATTAATTATATGTATTTGTAAAGAAACTGATTTTGTAAGTGAAAATTATCAAATTTTTTACAATGTTTTTGTATATAAATTAAATAAAAAAATATTAAAATTAAACAAATAAGATTAATATCAATAAAATTCATATATTATAAATTTAAAAATAATTTAAATTATAATTTTACATTATGAATTATAAATATGAAATGTTATATTTCAATTAAATTCAATTTTGTTAAAATTTCATCAAAATTGAATATTATTAGAAAAATACAAGAAATACAATCTAAGATAGTTATGAATATAGAATGTTGAATATAATTTTTTTTCAATTATATTTTACAAATGTGTCACCTTATAGTTTTAAGACTTTTTCACCATTAAAAGGTAGTAAAAATACTTTTAGAAAAAAATATATTTTTTTATTTATAAATATAGTTTTTTATTATATTATGCCTATAAAATATAATTTATGAATTTAAAAAAATTTTGTATAATATATTATATAAAAATTTAGTTAATAAAATCCACTAATTAGTTTAATTTATAATGATTATATTCCTTCGGTGCATAAAAATAGTTATTTATATATACATTTCATTTATATAAAATTTCTTTTAAAATCATTAATCATAAAGTGCTAAACAACTAATCTAACCATATATATTCACAACTCAGATAATAATATTTATAACCACTAATTTAACTTATAAGGGGTTATTTTAATTTTAAATAATAAAATTATTAGTATTTGTTAAAAATCAATCTGCTATGTAATGCAAGCCATCGACGAAAGGCGTTGTTTCATGTAATACAATCTGAATAAATGATACATAGATTACAAGATATATAACTAATTGGATTTTGTAAATGGTAAATATATATTTAATTCTTGAGTTGTGGTATTCTATTCTATGTTTGGTGATCTAGGTAAAATAGGCTATCGAATATGATATTCATATTTTTAAATCATGGGGTGTAACATGTTATATTATTTTTTATTAATAATTAGAAAATTAAAAACACATACCCTTTGAAAAATTCAAATTTTTTTATTTTCCATAGAATATGTCATTATATTTTTTAATGTGAAATAAATTTTTAATTTTTAATTTAGTTTATTTTTTAAATATAAAAAATGGATAGTCATTTTATAAAGTATATTATATTTTGAAAATAAATAAAATTTATATTCAAAACATAAAGAAATAAGATTCATTATTCTAAATCATTAGAAACCAATGTGATATAAATTATTGATATGATAATTTTTGTTAGCATAATAAATTTAAATATAAAATAATTTATTTAATTTTTTTAGAAAAAATGTCTCAATTTATAAAAAATATTTAAATTAATTGATAAAAGTAATATATATATTTTTATAATCTAAAAGAGATAAATTTATCCTTTAATAGAATAAATTTACTATTAATTATTTTTATAATTATAAAATGAAAACATTTTTAATGTCTTCAAATTAATGTAATAAAAAATATTCAGTCAAAATTTTCCTTATATTAGGAAAATTGATTAAGGGGAAATATGAATTATTATTATTTTTCGAATTAATAGAAATATTTTTTTCACATTGAATAAAGAGAATTGATAAATAATTTTTATTAATTTTTAATGATAATCAAATAAAAAATATATTGGGAAATATCCTATTTTATGAATGAGATTTGTTTTTGGAAACATTTTATCAATAAATAATATAATTTTTCATAAATAAAAGGGAAATTGGATTTATTAAATTTATTTATAATAGAGAAATTGATATAATTTTTTTTAAATATGAACAGAAGTAAGAGTTTTTTAATTTATAATCATTATATGAAAATGATTTTTTACTCATAATATTACATAACATACTATTTTAAAATTTATATTTCAATGTAGAATGAAATAAAAGAACTTTAATAGGAGAAAATGGCTCATTTATTATAAAAGTAATGAAATATTATAATGGTATAAATTTTAGAGTTTTACAAAAATCCCTTTACTAATGGGAAAATAAATCATTTGGAATATCACTAAACAATAATATATCATTATAGTTGAAATCATTTTTGACTTGTACATACTCCACAAAGTTTTCCACCCTATAGAAATGGATGATAATAAATTAAATCAAAGAGATAAAATCCATGATTTTGATCCATCATGCAGTACCCCTACACGAGAGATGGATAGAGCTCATCTTAATCGCCAACCTGATGATGGTTGAGTTACATTCAAACCATAAATTAATCTACCTTTGGTTCTTGGTGTGCTCAATCATTCTGATAATTTCAAACATCTTAGCATCATGTGAAGAAGGAATTCTACATGGTATATGAAGGGATCCTATAAGGATACCATGATGATATCTGAAGACCATGCCTTAACCCAATATCCCCAAAAATTTCCCTTGATGAAAAATCATTGTTGATTGTGATATATCATACAAAAAGAAACTCATAGAAGACATTAACTATTCCAGAAAGCATTAAAAAATAACCATTGATTCCAAGATGTTTAAGAAAAAAAAATAATGAATTGAGTTACGGTAATTCCTCATTTATTTAGGATTAACATATTTGATAGCTGTAAATATTTGATAAAACGTAGCTTGAGAAAAATTCCTTTTATATTTCTCATTAATAATCAAGGGTATTTATTAAAAAATGATAAAAACACTCATATGTTTTATTGTTTCACTTAATTGGAAATTTGATTTTTTAAAGAAGAAATATCCAAATATAATATTATATAAAAAACTATTATTATTTTGATGATTGTATTAATTTTTATCGAATATTTTTTTACAATAAAAAATATCATTACTATTTTATTTTATAAAATGATCACAGATTTGTAGGTTTTATTGGTTTTTTACTATTGTGTTTAAATTTTATTATTTTATTATTTTTTTATAAATTAGTATTTTCCATATTTACAACAAATTTACTAAAAAAATTGCACTTTTTTATTCTATAGAGGATAAATTAATTTATTTATTTAGAAAAAGTGATTTTATTTTTTTAATTAGAATTTATATTTTAATATTTTTACAATATTATTTCAATTTTACAAAATTTTAATATGAAATATGGTCCTTTGTTTTTTTATATTTCTATCGTGTACTTGTTTTTTAATATTTAAATTTAACTATATTTTTAAGTATATTATTAATTAAGGAAAAAATTTTATTTGAAAAAGTTCACTGATTTTTAAAATATTAAAATGTTTCTTCTATATTTATATAAACAAAAATTGATTTTTCTATTACTGATAAATTAAATTGGATTTTTATAGTTTTTAATAAAAATAGAAAATTTATTTTGTTAATATGCAGTTCATTCTTTATTAAAAATGTAATTTTATATAATTTTTGGGGAGATGATTATTTTTTAAGTTATAGGAATAAAATTTTAATACATTTATTAGATTTTTGTAATTAATTTTATTTAAAAATAAAAATTAATACAGTTATATGTTAATGGGTTAACACAAAAATAATTTTTTATATATTTTTTAATTCTAAAAGTAAATTTTAGAATTCTTTATGATTTCTTAAATGAAAAAATTGTAAATTTTTCCATTTTTTATTTTCTGGACTTTTTTTACTAAAATGTGTTCCTCCAAGAAGGTAAATGGATCGAATTTATTGATAGAATATTTGTAATAATTTTTATTTAATGTGAAAACGTAATTTCTAAATAAAAAAATTACTTATTTATAAAAAGTATATATTATTTATACATTTATAGAAAATATTTTTTATATTGTATGAATGTTTTTTAAAATAAATTTGGGATTCGTTTCTATATTTTTATTTTAAATATTAAAATTCAAATTATATTTCTTATTTGTTATATATTTGTTCTTAAATGAAAAACACTACATTAATTTATCTTAATAAAAAAATATATTACTTATTTTCAAACTAAAAATTTGAACATTTTATTTTATTTTATTTTATTTTAAGATAAATTTAATATTTTATAAATTATCAATTCCATTTTTTTATATTATAATGTGATCTTTTGAATTTTTTGGTCAAATATGGGAAATAATGATTTTAAATTAGGGGCTGTATTTTTCTAAAAAAAATCTTTTAATTTTTTAGCAGTGAACATGTGATGTTTTATTCAATATTGAATAAAACATTTAAATTTAAAAAAAATATTGTTTGAAATCTATAAAATGAATAATTTTCATTATTAAAAATATTTTTTCTAATCGTAACAGTTATTTTTTATCGTTTAAAATTTAAATTTAAAATAATTTAATGTTATAAAATGTGTTTATAAATATATATATATATAAGGAAAAAACATTCTATTAATTACTAATTTCACTACTCCAAACATAATATTTTTTTAATAATTTTATTTATTTAATTAAAATTTATTATTTTTATTTTTATTAAAAAATATTGAGAAAGTTATTTTTCACTAATTATTGAAAATATAATTTGTTCAATTTTTTATAATGATAGAGGGTTTTCTGGTATAAATATATTTACTTAATTTATTTGGAAAAATGTTTTAGTTGTTTTTTAATTTACAATGATAGTATTTTCAAAAATTATTTCATAAAACAGTGAATACATATTTTGAGAACTTTTTAAAAGGAAAATGGAATTACGTTACATTTTTTAAAATGAAAATGTGTTTTTTAATATTAAAATGGTATATTGATTTTCTTATTTTTATAGAAAATAGTAATTATAAATTGGTTTTTGAAAATGATAATCAAGATAAAGGATTATAACTTATTTCATAAAAAATTTACTTCTAAGGAAAAGTGGGTTTTCTTCGAGGAAAATATTAAATTTTTTTAAAATGAAATTGAACTGCCTGAGAATGTTATAATAATAAGTGAGTAAAATTAATGACATTCCTTTACAATATCCATTAAACATAATATAATATCATTATCCTATTAGAGTTTTTATCCTCTCAAACTATATATCTCACTCATATTGATGTGAAATCAAAACATAAATACAAAGTAGACACACTTTATTTTGACATAGTTCAATCCCAATGTTGGAATTTACACCCCACTGAATTTTTTTTCAGTATAAGTTTATGATTTTCCACTAATATCAAAAGTTTTTATATTGAGGAAATTATCATTCTTGAATGAAAATGTTCTCCCTAAATAATAAGTAATATGATGAGGTTTTATCCTTCACCTTAAAATGATTCAAAACACTTCTACTTCATGAATCTTGTCAACAATCCTACAAAAGAGAAGGAGAAATATGACCAGTCATACATGATATTTCTGTGAAATAAACGGATCTTCCTCTGAGCATTCACTATTATCAAAATCAAAACCTTCTTAAAAAATCAACTTCTTTGAATTTTTTTTTTGAAATATCAATATCAATGACATTGTTTCTAATATTCAAACATCAAAACCTTTGATAATTTATGGTCAAAATATACTTCCAAAATATTATCTAGAATCACTTCTTTTTAGCTTCTTCAACCAAATTTATCTTCTAGAATATACTAGTTTGGATCATTAATCATTTGTATCAAATTATCATCATTCAGTTATAAATTAAGTCCCCCATAAAATAGCCATTATTTATCTAGTAAATAAAGGGAACAAGGGTTCTTAAAATTTCTAATTCTGAATAACTCAAAAAATTGTATATCCACAACTAAGGCCTAAAAAATTATCAGAGTTTGAATCAATCAAGGAAATGTTAATACTCGTTGTCAACCATATTTAATGATTCAAATGAACCTAGTGAAAATCATGTCATCAACTTCATGTTTTGTGTAGGATTAAGAACAACTAAAAATTATTACCTTGAATTTGATTTCATAAATATATTATTTTAAATCAAATAATGATTTATCATATTCTAGAGCTTTAACATCCATATTCTAATGAAAATTCTTATGAATAAATCATCTGGAATTAGATTTAGTTTTTTTCACTACTTTCAACTTACAAAAAAATAATTACCATGAAAATAAATATTTTTTATGTATCTTAAAATCTATATCACTTAGATTTAAATTCAATTGTCTTCAAATATTTTATAAAAACATTCATTTTGAGATAAATTCTAGACCATTCATTTATAACTTCAACTGTAGTATAATCATTAGATTTTGTTGATCTGCATGATTTCCTACTGATTACGACTTATTTAAAATCATCAATATTAGTATATTAATGATGAATTACAATGAAACCTATATATTTACATCAATATATGTTATCATCAATACTTTTTGATTAAATGTATAGTATTCATTTTGCAGGTTCTCATTTGAAACACACACTAGATCAATCTTCCATTACATCTTCTTTTGTGAAAATAACTCAATAAGAATAAATATTTATTCATAAAAAAATTCTTCTTATTTACTTATGAATGATAGTATAAAATTTTCCAAATTAACCTTTGGATATATATTACAAAATATCTTCAAGATATAATATATTTATCTCTAGAAGTAATTTCTTTATCAAATTATAATAAAATAAGTAAAAATGTATTACCATTACATATCATAGTATAAATTCTAATTCTATTGAAATAAAAAATCATTAACCCTTATATAAGGATTTCATAACACTATTTTTTTTGAAATTTATAGATTTTAAATTCCCACAACAGAATGAATCATACATATTTACCTATGTTATTGACATTAATATTTTTCTTTATTATATATATTCAATTAGAAAAATATTTTATTTATTCATGTAAATTATTTTCCATTATTAATTCATAAATAATCCATTATATCTTCTAAATTTTAAAATAATGAAAAATCCCAACAATGAAAATCTTAAAGACATGATAATCAACCTTTTACTTAATAGTAGTGATTCCTCATCTAAGATTAAATATTCTATAACATTGAAAAATTAATCATATGGATTAAAACAACCATCACAATAATTCTTATATATGTCATAAAACACTGGTACATCTTATAAATATACATTTTTAAAAAAATAATGTTCCAATTATATCAAAATAATTAATTAATCATAGTAATTTTTTGACAAAAAATATATAATCAACAACACTTAAATAACTCCATCATGTTTTTAATATTTCCATTTGGATTTGTTGGAAACACTAATAAATGTCACCATAAAAACATCAAACATTTCAAAAATACTTTAAATGGTATTATTTTATCCACCTTAAATAAATCCTTTAACATTAGTTGCCTTTTAACATTAATAAAAACTTCATATTAAAAAAATATAATGTAAATATTATTATTCATCTCTCCCCATTTGATAAAAGAATCCATAGCATAATGCGTTACACCCGAAATTCCTCTTGTAAGAGGGAAATATGAAACAATAATTTTCAACCATAACTCCTAAAATAATTCCCTTGGAATAATATTAGTGGATATATCATCAATCTGATGATTCTTATAAAAATAATAAATCCACATATTCAATTGAGTTACCATTTCCTTTATAATTTGATATTTGATTTCAATATGCCTCGATCTGAATTGTTGTATTCAGTTCCAAGAATGATCGAAAAATAATTTATATCATATGTAATTTTTATATTCTATTCAACTTTCACATTTATATCTATTTAATTAACTTCCCACCGGAATATTTTTGTAAGAATGTATAGATGCAAAATACTCTGCTTCAACTACACTCAGTGTTATGGAACCTTTTTTTATATCATTCTAGTATACAAGGCATTATCAAAAAAACATTGTTCCACATGATGTAGATTTTTTATCACTATAATAACTAGTATAATTATTGTGTGTGAAACCTAGAAAACATATTTTTCACTTATTTTATAAACCATACCATAAGTAAATATTTCATTGATATACCCAAGAAATAACACGGTAGACATAAGTTGTGATTCTTATAAATCACTTGGATATATATCTCATTTACATACAAACTAAAAAAAATATTTTGATGACACAATAAAATAAATAATGATTGAAATATTTCACCAAAAACCTTAATATTTATAAAATTTCATACTTCAAATTTTATCATATTCACACTTACATTAATAGGAGTGGATACTACCATTGAATATTCAATTAAACAATTATTTAAAAATTCCTTATAATATTTGTCATAAGATATGAATATATATTTTAATTCAAGAAAACAAGTATTCTAAGACTTAAATTCACCTATCTCATAATAGTAATTTCAAATTATAGATTCATTTTATTTTTAAATTCCACAAAATCAAGATTCATGTCTCCTAAAAAACTCATCTACATAACCAAGGAAATTTGGATTACTTATGAACATGTTTTCCACATATAATTTGTTTTTCAATATTTTCTTTAGAAAAATTCAATTGTCATAAGAATTAATAATGTTTTAATTACCACAATCTATAGTCATATTTTAACAATAACTATAATTTAATTAACTAGAAAACCACTGTTCCAATAATATCATGTATAAAACCTTGGATTTTAGGAATAAAATTCTTGTTCTTCAATATCACTATTCTATAAATCAGACTTCTCATCTAACTGATAAAAATTTATAGATTATGAGCATTCTAATATTATCACTAATTTAAATAGTAAAAGTGTTTCTTTAATTTTTACACCTTCTATAAAGAATAATCCATTTTATAAAAATATATAATTGTTCTATGATATTTTAGTATCTTCATTGCATTTTTTGTATAAAAACATAGATCATATAATATTCTATACTTATTGAAAATCAAAAAAAACCCCAATTCTATTTTTATCAATCTAATCCAAATATTTATTCTTATAATTTATCTATATCTTATGCTTAACACCTTCGTAACTTCTTGTTTTTCTACATTATAAATAATAATATTTTTATTTTCAATCATATACTTACATAAAGTCTATACTATAACTTCCGAAAATCTAATAATCTTTCCTGGTTTTGCATACTATATTATATTCTATTATTTTATTCATTTACCTTCTATAATGCTTTCATCGTCCTTTGATTATTCCATCGATGTATCAACTTCATTAGGTTCTTAATCATCTTATTTTTTGGTAACATTTTTATATATCTATATATTATATTTATATAATTAAAAAAATTACTTTCATCTATCTACTTTTAGAGGAAACGATTTTCAATGAGATTCACATAGTTAGAATCAACCTCCACTTGTTACTTTTTGTTGTTGAACCTCTATCTTCTGAGGATAGGTGAATAACCCATGAATTATCCTACTATATATTTTCCTTAAAATATTGTCAAATATCTAATTTTGGACTTTATTGAACATAGATTCCGAAAAACCCTGAATAACATTACCACATGTGTCATATTACATAAAATCTCATAAGGAATCAAATTTTATTTTCACCATAATAAACATTAGTTTAGAATATCTGTATTTGTACTTATAGATTCCCTCATGAATAATTTTTTGAGTTTATATTTAAAAATAATGGGTCTTCCCATATCAATTTTTTTATTATACTCTTATATAACTCTATTATTTTTTTGGAGTATAATGTTACCAATTTGATGATTAATATTGTGTTTAAAAAGAGAAGATTAAAATAACCAGTGGAAAATGTTCCATTATCTATTTTTACCTTAATAATATATACTCTGATTCATCTATTCACTTCCCTTATAAATATCTTTAACATCTATACATCTCAAGATTTTTTCTTGAACAAAAAATATAGTATTTATTCTGAAATAATGAATGAATGAGATAATTTTAATATCGCTATTTATGTACTAAGGTCTCATAGAACTATATAAATTTGAGTGCACAATCTCAAGTAGAAAGTTGGACTGAATCTATTCTGTTTTATTACTTTTATGATTTATTTTCCCCAACTTAAATGATTTAAAAATAAATAAATCTTTCTCCTTTATTTTTGGATAGATCTTTCAACATATATTACTTTGAGATTTTACGCAAATTTCTAGGACCAAGAGTTGAAAAACTTTATGCCATTCTTTATTTTCATTATCATCACTTAGATAAACATGGTTACATAGATTACTAAATTGAAATATGTTACACATGGTTGTTTATACCTTATTGGTAATTATGATATCTTTTCAGCACCTTATTATATAAGAGTTTGTTTTATATTAATTTATTTCCATAATACCAATGTTATCTTACACTCAATATTATTTTTTATGTCAATATATAAACATAAAATATTTTAGTTTTAGTCTTTCATATTCAATCTCAGTTTTACAAATTCCCTTAATTTTTAGGGTTGATTTATTACAAAGATAAACTACTCCTCTATTGACAACTTTAATGTTATTATATATTTTCTTTTCACACATCCTATTAGAGGAAAACTCACTATATAGATTACATGCCTTACTAGTCTATCTGGAATTTATATGAACTTCAAAAATAAATGTGTTTTAATATATCTTTTTTAAACTCTCATTCCTATTATAGTTTAAGAAAAAAATACTTTAAGAATAGTAGTATATTCATCAGAATAATGACTCTATTGGATAATATTTCATAAATTTCTTCTATATAACTGAATCTGTTCTAATTAGACAAACATCATGGACCTTTAATAATATATTCTTTGTTCCTCATACTATTACCCCACATCCCATAGTTAGTTCCTTTATATTCAATGTTTTCTCACCTCAATTCATTCCTAATATTTGGACATGAAATTTTCCAATAATAGTAGATTTTATTCACAAATATCCCACCACTCTAAATGTATTATTTTAATTCAAATCTCTAATATTGATATTTTTTCTTGAAAATTATCATATTTTATTTTATCATAATCTTTTGGATGTATATCTCTTCAAGATAATATTGACATCCTTTTTATATAGAATAATATTTATCATGATTTTTATAATTACGAACTCATATTATTTTAATTATAAAATATTCACCATTAGTAAAATAAGAAATAAATTTACGTTTATATAGATCATTTTTAACATTACATTTTGAGAAAATTTCATAGTTGATATATTCAATTTGAATTTAACTTTGATATTGTTTTTTAATATTTCAACCATATATCTTAGTGTCTTTCATAAATCAAGATTTCCTGAATTTCTCATGTGTAACTCTTTATCTTTTAAAGTAATTTCCTTATCACGGTTGTTCACCATCATACCTTTCTCCAAAAATTTCAACTTTATTTTATTATGTTCGTCAATGTAAACCTCTTATAATCATAGATGATCTTAATTTATATCATTATTATTTTCAACCTCTTTATTTAATATTTTAACATCATTCCTATATTTAGTTTTTCAAATGGAAATCATAATGTTTTAGTCTCGATATATGTATAATTTTTTCCTTCGCACCTTTATTTTTTTTTATTTTTTGATGTTTCATTACATTTTTTAACATGACACAAAAAGGTATTAAATAATTCTGGGACCTATTATTTAGAATTACAATAGGATTAGGTAACTCATTCCATTATTTGCTCTACATACACTTCCATTTCCATTTGTAAAATATTATTTTCCTTAATGCCTTTTAACATCATTTGAACTTTTACCTCATTTATTTCTATAATTACATTCTTCATTCTCATCATACTTTTAATAATCACATTTCATCTTTGGAAAATATATATTTTAAATTCCAGATTCCATATAAAATGAAATATTTTAGTGGGAGTTTACCTTTGTACTTATTTTTTTGAGGTTCTTTGAGATATAAGACTATATTAACTTATACTTCCCATGTTTTTTTATTTCATCATAAAATTCACTAAAATAATTAGCTCCCCCTTCCTTAATTTCACAAATTATCATACCTTCAAAAGCCATATCCTTCCTTATACTATTATAAATTTATTATTCCTTACTCATCTAATGAGAAATTATTTTGTTAAAAAATTCATTAAGATATACATTATATCTATTTTCAAATGAAGAAACATTAGTATTCAACATATTAATGAATTTTATCCTCGATTTCATAATAATGTTAAAATATTATAATGTATCTCTAAAACCTATCATGTTATTGATCATCTCATTCATTATTTTGAATTAGTAGTTCAGAGTATCTTAATCATTTATCCTGACAAATTCTAGCATGCTTCTCCATATTCCCATCTTTTACTTCTTAATATTCATATTTCCTTCAAATAAAATTCCATGTTTGTTATAAATCTACTTTGTAGTCTAGAGATGCATTGGTTTTGTATATACTCTATCCAATAATAATATAATAATTGTGTTCATTATCTTATAATTGACCTCAATGTGTTCATTATGAAAAATAGTCATGGGAGTGTCTTTTAATATCAGTATAAACATGATAGTAACAACATCAACCACTTATAGGGAATGTGAAATATGATATGGGAGTATCCTAATATTTCATCCATGATATTTTTTTCAATAAAATTTAATTTTTCACATAATATTTACTGATGTAAGGTTCCCTATATTAAATAATGTAAAGATATTTCAAAGGTGACATAGGGTTATTTTATTACACTTAATGTGCTACTGAATATGATATACTCTAAAAAAATGGTTTAATCAATAGTATTTATTTAGAATTTACATTATATTAAAGTCGACCCTTCTGATCTAATAGATAATCAATCCTCTATATACTTATTTATTTTCATTACCAGCATGAAATATAAATTTAAATAAACAAATATTAAACAGGTTTTTAAAAATAATTGATCCTAATGTGGGTATCTAACCCTTGTTGGGTTTGGTTTCCATTCTAGGTATAAAATTTTCTACTAATATTGATTTTGGTGAAAACATTGAAGGTATCATCCAAACCCCAAAAGTGATTCCTAAAACATATGTATTATGGGGAGGAATAATCAATCACATAAATTGTTTCACAGCACTTATATATCATTATTGCATATTATACTTGTTATCATTAGTTTATAAAGATATAAATGAATAGAATGAGAATGATCACATGTTATTCATGGTGCCTCTCCAAGAAAATCATATTCTTGTAATCTTTTAGAATAATTTGAACCAAAACCTTCTAATAAACTCAATTTCCCAAAATTCATTATCTATAACTTCAGTATCTTTCACATTACTGTTTGTTTTAAAAATTACTGATATTATGGAATTTAGGATTATCCACCACTACACTAAAATTATATATAATCCGAAATATTCTTTAATAAACCAATAGATCTTATAGAATTACTTTGTCTATTAATATGTAATCTCAACATTTTAGCTCTAAACTTTGAATTATATCCATCATTAAAAATTCATTCTTACTCTGATAAATAATGGGAATTTGATTTATAGAATTCATAATTACTCATAAAATAACTATCACTAAACAATTATTAATAACTCAAAAAAATTTAAAGTTTAACATCTTCAAAGCCTCTGAACAATATAGCATAAACCACTGTTAAATATTTACAAAATACCGGCCAATATCATTCCTTCAACTTACAGAATTTTATATCCTGAATTTCATATCAGGATCATCACTATGATAATATATTAAATATTTTTGGGAAATCACTTGATGATTTGGAATATTTTGGTACAATAACATATATATATATATATTCAAAAAAAACTCGTATAAACATCATTATAAATATTATTCCAATTCTTACATAATTCTATATCACTCAAACACATAAATCATATAAATTACTCCTCATATGCTTTTTATGTTCATTTTTACACCCCACCATATAATTAACATATATTATAATTATTTTGGGAAATTAACTTTTTCAGTTACCTTCTATACATTATATCTTTAACATCAACTCAAGAATCTGATTTAGCTTCCATTAATTTGAATCTACCCTTACAAATTTGGAATTCATTAACCTCATCTGGATCTATCAATTAAATATATTTTACTATGGAATATCTAGATATTTATCCCCTAGTTTTACTAGCTTTTCAAACATTTTTTAATCATGAACTTTCATATTCCCCTTCAAAATTTTCTCAAGACCAGTCTTCCATTACTTCTTTCATTACCATGTTATCTTAGCTTATAAAAATGTATTCCCAAATTATTATGATGTTTTTTAGTTTTAATTATTATTATTTAATCATCTAACAAGGTTTAGATCAAAATTCGAAAATATTCTACAGAAATTAAATTTTGTTAACTTGAAGACTTTTTCCAATATCTTATTAAACCTTCACTTAATAAATAATTATTCATAAATATCATAGTTTAGCTTACACCAAAATTTCAATTTCATAATTTGAAACCATTATATATGTATTTTGTAAATCTTTTTTTTACATATGGTTTTCTCCTTTTTTGTACATTCAGTTCACATAGAAAAAAGACACTAACATATTAAAGTAATTATTTATATATTTTTATATTTATTTAATATATATATGCTTTTATTAATGTAAGATATTTTCCTTTTTTAATTTCTATATAATATATTAAATCTATCAAATTAAGGATTTATGAAACATCGAGAAAATGGGTATCTTCTAGGAAAGGTAATGACCCAATGTACTTGATAAAAAAGATTCAACTTCTATGAATACAACTTTTATAACTCAACAAAATCTTCATCAATATAAGAAATATCACACCATATTCCCTCACATCTATTAATTTTCAATGTATATTTTATATATATGTAACATTTGTATAACTATATTTCACTTTATATAAAAAATAGTAATTACTCTTAATCAATTATTGTCAAAACGTCAGCATATTCATCAACACATAAATAAATATTTTATGTTCATTGAAAATTATATTCATTTGTTTGGAAAAAACATTTTCTAATAATTTATTGGGAATTTTTCTTAAATTAATATTACTCATTAATATTAAATTTTTTAAAAATGAAATGATACATTTTTTCCTTTAAAAAGTTTACTATTTTCAAAATAAATCATATTTCTTTTATTTCCCATAAATAAAATAACTTTTTTAAAATTATTAGAAAATAGAAAATCATTTTTCATCCAAAAAATAAAATAATTGTTTTAGAATAAAAAATAACTTCTTTTTAAAAATATATTGTACATGAAACAAAACTTTTTTTAAAAATTTATGAAAAATGGGTTTTTTATTTTTTTATTTGAAAATTGCAAATAAAATTTAATTATAAAAAATAGATAAACTTACAATAAAACCCGATATTTCAAAATAAAGAATGATGAATTATCAAAAACATTATGCAATGCATATGTTTGTAAATTATATAATGCGATTTTTTTGTTTTAATAAAATTAAAAAATGGATATTTTTGGGGTTTAAAGAGAAAAATAAAATTATAAATAAAAAATATTATATTTTCTTTCAAAAAATATTAAAGTAATATAGTTTTTTAAAAATATTTTTAATAAAATATTGTTTTTATAAAGAATAAAAAGAGATTTTATTTAATCTAAAGAAAATATTTTTTCATCATTTATGTGGGGATTTTTTAACATGAAGGGGAAAATTAATTTTTCAATTTTTTATATATTTTTTAAGTATTTAGGTAAAATAAATTATTTTTATGATTTTCTGAAGATGGTATTATATTTTTTATTTAATTCAAAAAATATAATTTTTTATTATAAATGAAGAATATGACTTTGTAAAAAAATATAACCTAATTAAAATTATAAAATTAAAAATGGTAAAAATTATTTCGTAATATTTTTAAAATCCATATGTATTATTTTATGGATTTCAAAATGGATTTTATTGAAATTTATAATTAATATTTATAATTATTTTAGATATCATATGGTAAATTATAATTTTTTAAATTTATATAAGCAATGTAAATTTTCAATTTTTAATGGTATTAGTATTATTTATTTTTAATGGAAATCATTTTTTATGTTTTATATTAAAATATTGCCATATTATTTTATTTAGTGGTAAAAATGTTAAGTTTAACCAAAACATTATTAAGAACTCCCCTTATAGAAATTAGTGTCACAAAAGTGATTGGTTAAACACGCAATCCTATTAAATTAATTCCTAATAATATATTGAAAGTCACCCTCTGACATAATATATCTTTATTAGATATTATTTATTATGTGTAGATTTTATCTTGTCTTATATTTAAGATTTCTTATTAATATTAAGTTTCTTTTACATAAATAAGTAATTGTGTTGTATAAAAAATTTACACATAAAACATTGATTTATATTCCATATCATAACCTTCATTCATTTATTTATGTGGTCCTAATCATGTATCAATATAATAAATAATTCCCAGGACATATATAAATAAATAAATAAATGACCCGATCATTATCTTATCTAACAATTAGATTTTTTGAGTAGATTGAAAATCAACATTTAACAAAAGGGAATTGATCAATGTTTTGGTCTTAGCATAAGTTGTAGTATTCCATCTTCCCTCCACAGTAAAGCCTCCATTGGCAATGGCTCTATTCCATCTTGAACAAGCTCCTTGTACATTGGAAAACTCTATTAAGGACATATATTTATAACTCACACTAATGTGAGGGGAATAAGAGGGTTTGTAAATTGGATTACATAAATAAAAATTTACACACATTTACTATATAATATTTGAGGTAGGGATGACTGACAACCTATAATAATTAAATTATTAATTAATAATTTAAATCCAAAGTAATGAAAAAAATTAAATAAATGCAACCCATAAACAAGTCTTGTTCAGGATCATGAATGTTATAAACTTTAAAAAAAATAAACAAAATTACTATTTGATAATATTAATTTATTATTTTTCAAAATTATTAATACTGCAATTTCTTGTTAATTAATTATGTAATGAATTCCCATTTATCTTAAAAACCATTTGAATTCACTTGGTTATAGTCATCATTAAAGAATTCCTAGAAAATAATTTGAATGTCTAATAATTAAAGTTAATTATAATAAATTAATTAATCAATTTTGAATTATTTAAAACCATTATTTAATTGTAAAACACAATATATTCCAATTAATATAATATTTTTTTAATGCTGAAATAAACAATTTAATGTAATTTTAATTTTTTGTTTATTAGGACACTACACGACAGGTCAATATGTGAAACACACATTGTTTATGAATTTCTGCATACCTTAGTTTCATACTAGGATTTTTATCATATTCTTCAACTTGACCACACGACAAGTAGAATCCATCTACACATCGTGTATCACTCTTTTCAGGTGACTACTTAAATCTGAAAAACGATTAACATTTTCATTAGTTATAGAACCAAAAGATTTGTATACTTTCTAAAAGCCTTGTGATCTGATCTCAACATGTCTACTTCGATGATGAATAGAATGGTTTATATTTATGAAATATGCTATAATAAACCACATGGCATGTAAAATCTTGCTACATAATGTGTATTCCATTATCACTATGTTTTTTCATTATCAAATGTTTTTAACCTGTTTATGACCACAAGGTTGCATTATTTTTTTCCAAACCACATAGACTACATAATGTCTTCACCATCTATACTCCATGTAATAATAAAATTGGTGTCTATGTTTGGAATGATATACATGAAGTGTGTGATAAATTTATATCATGTATTTATATTTGGAATTTCAGGTATCTCACAAAATATATAGATATATTGCACTCGGGTTCATACAGTCTACTCTGGTTAAACACAAAATAACCCAATCTTAGTCGTTACGAATCATCACACTTCCTGATCAAATCTATAATCAATCATAATCTATTCATATATATTTATGAAAATGAAAACATAAATGAAGATAATTAAAATCATGATAAAATATTAAGTAAACAAGATTATATATGAGTAATATTAATATGAGATATCTACTCTCTAATTCAAATACAAACAAAAAATTTAACTCTCTTATATTTTAATGTAATATCATTTTATTTTATAGAATATTTGAAACATAACACCATGCTTGAACAACCCCCAAAATATTTTTTAAATTTTAATTTATTTGACACATTGCAGAACACACAACCCCAACCATAAATGAACAATAATATTGAATATAATCATAACCTGACCATTAAACTAAAAGGTATGATTTTATCAAAAATAATAATTAAAATTATGGTAATCTTTTGATTAGATAGAAAATAAGATTCATTAAAAAAGGAAATGTTTTTCAAAAAAAAAATTTGTCTAAAATATATTTTAGTCGGCCTTTACTCACAAAATTGAAATATGATTTTTATCAATATTAGAATTTTTATTTTAAAAAATTAAATATTTTTTTAAATTATCAAATCAATATTTTCTCAAGGTGACTTTTTATGATTTTTTTGAAATTATCATTTTTCGATTAATACTGAAAAATAGTGATTTTATTGAAAACTAATATTAATTTGAAATATTTTCATGGATTAGTTATATTTTAAATTATTTTTAATGTAAATTTTTTAAATATTATTACAATTCAGAAATTTTATTTTTAGACTAAATATCAAATTGAATTTTGATACTAAACACTTTAATACTTATGAGAATAGTTTCTCTTTGCAAACCCCATTTTTCATCACTTCTATTAGTATAATTTTAAATCGGATTATTCCATTTATATGAAATAATTTTTAGAATAATTTATTTCTATATTTGGAATCATGATATGTTTTATTTCATAACTAGATATCTTTAAAATTTTAACATTATGAATAGTTGAAGCAGTAAAAATTTATTAATAAGCTTAATGTAAAAAATGATTTACCTTGGATTAAGCTAAAATGAAAGGTTTTAAATGAACTAATTTAAAAAAAAACTGTTTTATGGATATAAAACTAACTTACAACAAATTCATTATGATAATTACCCATTTTGGAGTCTTATTTCCTGATAAAAATGTGGATATAATTTATTCATTGAAAGAATTCCTTCTGTTCCCTCTAAGAAATTTATAGAAGACCACCCTCTAACATTCCCTAGTAAAACAAATGAAAATCTATTTGTTTTTAAAAATATCTATCAAAATAAATTCTGGACTACTATCCCAATATCCCAAATCCTTTTTTTGATATTAAATCCATCCTTGTAAGTCTTTTCATGAAAACCTAAAGAAGATGTTTGTACAATAGTTACAGTTTTTCAAAGACGATTTTAATTTTTATTCTTCTAAAACCTATTTAAAATATTATTAAGGAATTATTATATAACAAACCTATTATCTTAAATATACTAAAAAATATTAGGTTACGATCATGAAATTGAATTGGAATGGAAATTTTTTATCGTGTGTACGTCACCTTACCACCTCACTAAACTGATGTAACTCGTTTTCGATCACCAAATTTTAAGACTGGATATAATGATAGATATCAATAATTTATACGATAATTATTATTTTATTATACCTTTTAATTATAAGATTACATATGACCCATTACCTTACATGTCATTTAAATCATGATAATGTCAATTCTGTGTCTGGAGGTCCATAACCCTATGAATCAATGTGATTTGTTTTTCATGTACACATTAAATGAAATATAATAAAGATAAATTTGATTAAATTATGTTATATATATAAATTTTACTGATTCTAAAAAATTACTATATCCAACACTTACATACAGTTTTACCCATTAAAGAAATGATCGTGTTGCACATACATACATACGACCTACCCTCTCGAGAAAGTGATGTGATCCATTCACCATGATAAAATTTAATTGATGGCTCTAAAAATATATATCATTAAAAAATATTATTTATAACATTTATGTAATTCTATAAATTTCAGACCAATATAATATGAACAAGAACATAATAATTCCTAACAAAACACACTTGAAAAAACCAACGAATTAACACCCAAAAACAATGAAAACAATGGTATATTATCAAAAAAACTGGTTGTAAAATATAATAAATGGATCATATTTGTTTTTATAAATATTAATATAGTTATGGAATAAATTAATAAAATTATTAAAATCATTCTATATGATGTTAAGGAACGTTCAACACAATATAACTATGAGCTAAGATATTTCAACTCGATTTCTGTTCAGTGAGGAATATTAAAATGTATCCATTAATTTATTATATATGGTGTATATAATACCTATTTGACATGTAATATAATAATTATTTAATAATTCAGGGTATTTTATGATTCAATTTTAATTATTTAATCTAATTTTGTTTGAAATAAAATTTTCAAGGATATAAATAATTTTATTACTCAATTTAATTTCATTTGGTTATATTACATCTTTATTAATATTATAGGATTATATTTGAAAATAATTGTGAATATATTGGGATTTAAATACCCTTGTGTTTTTTTGAATTAAAATTTATGTAAATAATGGATTCATTTTTCAATGATCACTACAAAATTATGATCATTATAATAGATTTCTTTTTAATTTCCATTTCATTGAGACAAATTTGTTAATTTAAAACTATTCACTTTTATGTGATGTGTATACATAACCATTGATGTATTTGACATGAATAAATATTGATTATTTATTTAATTTTAAAAATCAATATTCTAGATAAATCAATGGCTACATATCATTTATTGCTCAATTCTAGGATTGTTAATATTATCTTGAGACAATGAAATTTTTTTGACCATTTTTATTAGAAATTACATTTATCTTAAATTTAAAAATTATTTGTACGATTGATACGATTATTTCCTAAACTATATTTCATTTTTACCTACATTGTTCTAATTTACTGGTTTTTTATTGTCTTATAAAATATTGATTTTTTTTTATTTACTCAATATAGATATTTGATGACGAGGAATATTATTTATGAATTAAATATATTATTCGAAAGGTGAACAATGATTTGGACATGCAGTGATGGGTGGGTCATATAATTATATATCTCATCGATGCATCAATTTTATCATGAGGGGAATCATTAAGCTATCATTAGATGATTATTTTTTTCATGACCTATCCTCGGGGCCCATGCCATGACTAACCCAATCCTGCTTTCCATAGGCCAGGGGCGGGAGACTAGCAACAAAGGTGTAAATCCCGATAAAAAGGGAAGGCATTGCATTTATAAAAGTAATCAAACACAACAAAGTACGCAATAGAAGAAAGATCTAGGTTATACTGAAAACAAAAGTAAGTGATGAAAGTCAAGGGTCTGGAAAGGCAAGTGTAATAGGAATGTAAAATACAACTGAAAAGATAATACAACTGCAGTAAAGTAAAACAGCAACCACTGAGTCATCCTCCGAGAACCCCACCTGAAGGGTCGGTAAAAATTGTCTCCTCAGTGCTCGATGTCTGTCCGTCTCCACCGGGTACCATCTTGCCATGAGGTCCACCTACGGGTACCATCCAGTTCTCATACAATCAGCCTCGGTCTGTGTTGTCAGTCGTCTACATCCAACACAAAGAGGTGCAGGCATAGCCCGTGAAGGGGTGAGTATAAAAATATATAGTAGGGACCCTGAGACCCTCAATGTCTACCAAAATCCAACAAGGATAAACCAATTTGTACTATTTCAATAGATAACCATTACTTAGGTATATGCCCATACATATAACTATGTTATCAAGTAACACATCTCAATCATGAGGAAAACACAAAGGTCGCTGACTCAGCTCAAACAAGGATTTTGATTCATGATGTCAAATCCACGATTGATGGAGAACTCCTCCTCTGTCGAGAACTGTAGCCCTATAGATACTCTGAGGTGCTATTCGCTATCCTTTGACAGTTGAGGTACTCTTCCTGTTGAGTACCGCGAGTCTGCGGCCTCACACAGTAGCGCTCCCCGCCATGGGTATGTTGCCTCATATAGTAGTTCTCCCCTTGTTAGCCTACAGAGGTACTCCTTCTGTCATGTACCGTGGGTGTGTCACCTCACATAGAAGAACTCCATAGCCATGGGTCTTCCACCTCACATAGTACTACATCCCACTGGGCAAGTCAAGTCACTCTAATACGAATCAGACAAGTAGTCATCAGGTCTCAGCCAACTACAAGGTATCCATACTCCATTTGCTCGTCTCCAGGAGGTTCCGCTCCACGAGCTACTGGTCAATAATCCATGTTTTACTAAGTCCCACGAAGAAGTATCTCAAAGTTCCACCACGCCATAGGGGTCTCAACACAATAGACAGTGCATTAATTAGACACCTGGTCTCTGAGTTATTAGCTTTTCTGTTCTAGGGGCCCGGTAGGGTTTTAAGCTAAAACCAACCCGACCATACTCAAACTGCGTCCAAACCTCTAGTTTAGTATTCCAAAACAACCGTCTCATCAAAAGTAATCCAACGTAGTTGACGACATGTATATCGAACGTCCGGTTATTAAGTTATAAGCGTTTCCGCTCTGAGGTCCCAATTAGTTGCAGTTTCGAACCAACCCGACTGTCTTTACAAAGTCATACAAGAAACAGTAAGTGTATCGAAAAAGTACCACCTGGTCACGATAATCCTAATTCCACAGACGGCGCATCGATTGGACATCCGGTCTTGATGTTATTCTTGTATATGTGAAACAGGGCCAGCCCATCATGCCCAGTGGGCTGGCGGGTCGGGTGGTCCCAGTTTCAGCATGTCTGACCTGGATGGTGTTGGACCGGCCTGGAGAAGTATGCGGCCCGGCTCGGCATAGTGCGGTGCAGCCCGGCCCAACTGGCTGAGCGATGTGGGTGGGGGGGGCTTTCTAGAATAGGCGGCGCCGCCCTCCTTTCCAGCTGGCCGAAGCCGGCCGTTCTTCCCAGCTCGAGCGGCCCGCATTGGTGGGACATGGACCTCCTATGTGGAACCTGCATATGTCACGCCCTTCATCAACCCGGACGGTCGTCGTGGCAGCCGGTTCGCCCACCAAAGAGGCCCATGGAGCGCTGGCCGCGGTTCTCCATAGTGCAGCACCATAGGCTGCCGTAGTTCTACCAGCCCGGCTAGCTATAGACGGACGGTTCTTCATCGGCCAAGTGGCCCTCGGATTCGGGCCACAGTTCCTCTCCATGCATCCTTCAAATGTCTGGCACTTTCTTCGGTCACCACCACCCCTTCTGTCACGGTTTCCATTGAAATAGAACAAGGATCAACGGAGGGTTGTCGGGCCGTGTTCATGTAGCCAGTGCCCTCCGCGTTATGTGGTATCAAATGGCCCAAGATAAAACATTGTTTCAATGAGGGATGAAGAAAAATATTAATCAATTAAAATTGAAACAGACCCCATACCTCATAATTGACGCCGTGCATCATCGAGCTGTGGAAGAGGAGTGTCTCTGTAGTCGGGCGTCGTGGAAAAATGTTGTGGTCTCATCAACATTGGAGGAAGATTCATTGATTCCATTAATGTCAGTGAATGAAGAATGAATGAATTTGCTTCATGTCCTTCGAGTCACAGTGCGTTCTACGTGTTCTTCGCCGAAGAAGAACACTTTTCTTTTTATTACTCTAGAGCCTTCCCAAAGAGAATAATTGCCGACCAAAAATGAAACAATAGGCTCCTCATATTAAAATAATATTTCCATGCCATTAGAATTAATTAAAATTGAGACAATTAATTAATGGTTCTCACTTAATTAAATTGATGAGGTTGGCACATTAATTAGGGGAGGGTGTAATGTAGAGAGGCTCCACCAAAATAAATTATCGGGAGTTGTCAAATAAATTAAAGGGGTGTTAATGTGGAGTTTAAGGGAGTTGAGGAGTTAGGGACTTGTGTGGGCCCCAAAAGCCATAGTTATATCCTCCAATGGGATGTTAGGTGGCGTGTGGGCCCCACCCCAAATTCCCATTGGAGGAATTAACTCCCACTTAAAATAAAATTATTACACAACAATTTTATTTAATTCTAAATGAATCACCACATTTTAACTACTACATACGACAAAACACAACTGTGGTAAAGGTACCCTTAAGAGAATACTGCCTGTGAGTTCATCGGTACCCTCAGATTTCAATTCCGAGCACTAGTTTCAAAGGTAGAAAAAACCACACATACGTTTACTGAACATTCCTGAACAAAACTACAGAAATTGATTCCGGGCACACCGGGCCTCAGAACATGGTGTCGTTAGAAACCGGAGACTCATAAAATTAAAAAGTATTTTGGAAAAAAATGTCCTTAAAATTTATGGGTATTTACATTACCCACCTTAGGGCTTTACGATCTCGTAAAGCTATAAAACACACTAGGGAAACAAAAGAGGGTACTGAGAACACATCTGAGCCTCCCACTACCATGAGCTCTCTTGGAGGTTCTCGGGCTGCCAACAAATGCACACCAGAGAAATCGACCATCCATGCATGACCCACTCCTGTCAATGCTCAATCTCCACTGGAACCTCCATGAAATTCTCCCTGTCATTAATGTCCAGCTCCCCATGGGCGATGTTGTTGGATGGATCGTGCACGCATCTCCTCAGCTGAGATATGTTGAAGACATCGTGCACCCATTGCAACTGAGGTGGAAGGGTCAGGTCGTAAGCCAACTCACCTAATCTACTGAAGAAGTGTAGGAGTGAATGTATGATATTGTAGATAGGCTGCTCCATCTCTATACATAATGGTTATATATGTAAAGTATTCAGCTTCTATGTCGCCTCTCCTAAAAGTATAATGCCTGAACTCCTGTTGAGAGAATCTGCTACCACGTTTTCCTTCCCAGGAGTATAGACTATCTCGACGTCATAGTCCTGGAGGAACTCAAGCCATCACCGCTATCTCAGGTTCATGTCCTTCTGAGAGAAGACACACTTGAGACTATTGAGATTGGAGTGAACCGTAAACCGTTCGCTTAACAAACAATGGGTGAGACTAGACAATTGTAAGAACACGACTTCACCCTTCTTCTCTTATATTCTATAAGAGCTGCTATGATTTATCCTTTTCCAAAAATCGAAATCTGGTCTCATCCCTTAGATGAACCACGTCCTTTTCCTAATATAGTCAATCCTTACATGACTGATAATAATTCATCTCATGGATGACGTCATAAGGCCTCGACGCTACTACAAAGAGATCAAACCGTTACTCTCGCCTCCAAGGGTTGAGTCAAAGTATCATTATCAGTGTTTGTCTACTCGGTCTCCTATAGTAGAAATCTCAAAGGTATGGGTCATTTAAACAGTTTAAAACTGAACCTCTTAGTATTAACCACACAAAAACTAAGGAAAGAAAATGCCACAAGGACACGTGTCTTTTATTATTGCAGCTCAAGGTACAAAGAAACAAAGAAACAACAAAAAATGACATTAACAAAGCTAGAATCATTATGAACAAACGCCTCTATGCCTAAAAATAGTCCCGCTCTTGTTCAACTGCTTCCAAAGTTTCATGTTCGTATGCTTTAGCTGCCCGAAACTATGCTCTCCTCTGTCCACCCATTCCCTGCGGTCGGGGTGGACCTCCTCGTGGTGGTGGTGGAAACACCTCGAAGCATCGTACACCACCAGCTGCATGACCCACTCCTCTTCCACAGTCTCCTGCTCCTTACGGTTCGTCACGATTGATACTCTACCTCTTCTTGGGAGGTCTTTTATTTATCTGTTGATCGTGCGAGTGGCGGGTCGGAGATTCACAAGCCATGTGACCCTTTCCACCACATGAGTAACACTGCTTGGCAGGTCTGGCTCTGAATGCACCCATGGTGCCCTACACTACTGAACCTGAGTTGTGTGGTCGACAACCTATAGGTCTGGTCCTCTTGGACCTCTATGTCATCTGTCTACTACCCGCTGTAGAATACTCCACTGCATGTCGGCTAGTGGTGGGTCCCGCTGCTGTAGACTACTTAGCAAGGAAACACTCCACTAAGAGGGCTCGCTCAAACACCCATGTATACATCAGGATGTTGTGAGAAACAACTGATGTGCTAATATCTCTCCTGAGCCCCTTCTCGATGGTCCGGGCCCTAAATAACGGGTCACGTACCATATAGTTAGAGTATTGTGTTAAGTTTTTGAACCTCGTTGAGCACTCTTCCACCGTCATTCTACCATACATTAGATGTAGTTGTTGTTGTATCTGCAACACTCGAAGGGTGGCTGGTACAAACGCCACACAGAGAATGCTCTTGAAGTCTTCCCAGCAGAGTGTCGTCTCATCGTGCATCTAGAGAATTAGGATCCACCATCTGCCTGCGGCTTCTTGAAAGAGTCTGGCATCAAGGATCACCATGAAGTCTGCTGGTGTCCCTAATATCCTGAAAACTCTCACCACAGCCTCTAGCCATTCCTCAGCCACATGTGGATCCATCTGTCCCCAAAACCTGGGTGGCCTCTGGAACTAGAACTCGTGCAGTGCGCTTAAGCGATGTGCATCACGTTCTACTGGGCATGGTGGCATTGGTGGCCCAAAAGGTGGTAGTCTCACTGGTTCCTCCTCTAGAAGAGAGCCATGTACTAAGGCCGCATAGCTCGGAGGCCTTTCAGTACGTACAACTCTCTGGGCTCTAGCATATCGTCCATGGGGAGGCATCCAGAAAGAACAGACATGACACGGTCAAAAGACTATACTTGGAGAGCTTAACAGGTTTGATATGACTTAAGAAAACTTTTTAAAACACACACGCAATCAATGTTTTCATGCACTGAGTCCTAAATCAGAGTCAGGGTCCTGGTGTATGGATACGTCTGTCTCCCAGACCAACACTGGACTCTCTAAACTAAAAACCACAATTAGTACCCTTAACACTATTTATTCATAGAAAGAAAATATCAGAGTCCAAATTGTTGTGGTAGAACCAACACCTCTGATACCAATTGTAACAACTTGGTCTTGGTGACAGGACAACCACCCCACCTTAACATGGCTATCAGGTCCTTGCCCTCCATGTACCACAAGTTGCCCCGCAGACACGTGGTCCCCACCATGGGGCCCACCCACATGCCTGAACGGGTCATCTAAATAATGATAGTCCCCAAAGGCCAACACTTGTCCTTTATAGAGTTCACTTTCCTCACTCACACACACCCTGGGAAACATCCCAAAAGGTCACCCATCCTAATCCCCAACTCAGGCCAAGCATGATTAACTGTGGAGTTCTAATCTGACAGGCTCTCAAAAGGGAAGGTTTACCTTATTGACATGAGTTATATCATTTAGTCATTCAACCATTTATCATTTGTGGGTGTTACAATTTTCGGGTATTTTTCAACAGTCATCTTAAATGTCTTGAGAGTATAGTTATCATGAATATTGAGATCATGATGTATAATAAATAATAATTTTTTTTTCAATAATTAATTTACTTTTATCCATTAAATTTTCCAAATATTATTGTTTTGATGTAATTAATTCCCAATTAGTTATTAAATAGATTATTTATTAAATTATTTACCTTTTCATATTTATTATTCCATATCTTTTACGGATATTATTGCAATTTAAATTTAATTTGTTTTTATTTATTTACCAACAGATATTAATTATTCACTATTTATTCATTAAATTTTATTTATTTAAATGGAAATCAAATAGAGTAATTTAACTTTCCATATTGATTATTCTTTATCTAATCTTCATAGCCAGGTTATTAAAAGAATATATGGTTATTTTAATATTTAACATTCTCTTATTGATTATTCAATATTCATTATTCTTTTTTTAAACATGGTATCTTAATATTTAAAAAATTCTTATCAAACACTTGATTTCAACTTTATTTTTTCCTTTTCTGTGGAATCGAGGAAGCATAAAACTAATGATATAAAAGGATATCCTAGAGGGAATTATGATATTTTTGAAAAACAATATTCTAATTTTTATGTCAAAATTTATTATGGTAATCATGTATTTATCAACTTAACCAAGTTCCATAAACAATTTGGTAATTTGAGATGTTATTTACTATATTTTAGGCTAATGTAATAATGTAGAAATCAACTTCAGGTTACTAAAATTGAAGGTAAACAAAAATGGTATTAGGGAATGTTTAATAAGAATATTTGGGAGCTCTATTAATGGAAACATCGATTATGGAACATAACCTTATCATTAACCTTGTGGATTTGTATATAAGAACATCGTAATGTTTTTGTATTGAAAAGATTATGATAATTTTTCTAGAAATAAATCTCTATCGATATACTATAAGTAGATGCGTTTCAGGTATAACTATACCCATGGATAGTAACTCTAAAAAAAGAATTTCTATCATAACATGATTGTTACCTGGTACATGAAAATGGACGTTATAGTGCACCTGGATTGACACACCCTTGGGGTATAATTTGGATAATTCACATTTTATTCAAAACCATTATAGTGTAATTAGATTAATTATGATAATAAATGACATAGGTTTATCTTATATTGTAAAAGAGTAAAAAGAAGAAGTTATGATTTAGAAATTCCATAAGTGATTCTTTATGATTATTTGGTTTCCATGTATGGTTACCATTTCTCAATCAATAATTTTTTTCTTTTATTCAATGGATTAAACCTGAAGGAATCATGTTAGTATTTAACAGGAAAGATAATTTGGTGTCTATGAGTAACTAAATTGGATGATGAATAGAATTAAATATATCAGTATTATGAAAAATTAGTTTTCCTAAAAAGTTATTGACAACTTATATAATAACCAACTCCCAAACTAAAAAATGAAAAGGATTATGGAGTTCATTAATATCTCAAGTATTGGATACCCTTTAAGAAAAGTGATTTTTTTCTTTCATATCAAAAATATGTTAAGATACACCCAATAAATTTCTTTAAAGGAACATGAAAATAATTAATGAGTGGAATATAAGGGCATACCATGATGAATTATCAAGTAAAAATTAAGTGTATGATGGAAGGAAATAAATCTCATCATAGGGATCAATTGATAGCTCATTTTATTAAATATAGGGAATATGTGAATTATCTGAGTCAATTCCATCTTACAAAGGATTACCCCTAGAACAAGGAATGAAATTTAATGAAATAAAATTGTTAAAGTAATTATATATTTGGATTGCCATATTATATATCAGAATGATTTTTTACCATAGGTATTTTGGTTACAAGAATCATGAATCATCTATGTATTATATTAAATATTAGAGGCATATATTTCATTATTAAGGTAATAATTTTTTATATCATCACAGGATTATGGTTTTATGTTTGATAATAATTAAGATGTATTAAAAATAAATTTATATGTTCTTTTGGTAAGAATATAACATGAAAAATTATTTTCTTGAAAAACATTTAGCGACGTATAACCCATTAATTTACAACATGTTTTAGTGGGAAATTTATTAATTGAATAATTCACATAACTTTATTTGTAATAATAATAATAGTATTGGTAGGATATAAAGATTATATTATATTTTTTTAATTAAATGATGTGTCACCATAATTTGGGATCATTATATAAATTATATTAATATAATTTGGGGAAATGAAATTTATGTGGCATCTGGAGAAGGGCATGAGGCTTGAACCCACAACTGATGAATGATAGGGGTGTATGACCACCCACTATAAAAAATTACATTCTAGTTATTAATTCATTGTTTATAATTTAATTATTTTATAAATTAATTACAAAGTTGAACCAGTGGTGACACTATTGAGTTTTAGAAATTAATATATGATATTGGATAACTTACTCTAGACATATTCATTTTAATGAATAGTTAGAAATAGATGGAATAAATTTTCAAACTTTTATGGATTTTACATTCCATTGAATGAGAATTTTAGTGATCTAGGTATAAAAGAATCATTTTGGGATATTCATTCCAGGGAGTAACCGTTAAATTGGAAATTGATCAAATAAGAACCATAAATGATATTAGGATTCTAGAATAGCTTCATATCAAGTAAGTGTATTTCAATATATTTTTAGATATTAAAATAATCCATAAAATTAAGAAAAGGATATTTTAACAAAAATATTATATTTTTCATTCATATTTGATGAAATAATCATTCTTTCTAAATTATCAGATATTTGTGTCATTAAGGTCTTTAAAATTACATTGATCATTCACTATCTCATGATCAATGACCAAAATCACTCTCTATTAATATTTATGATTTTTCAATGTCCATATCTTCATATTCAACCAGTTATATCCTAATTGAGAACATTATTGTGTATTATTATGGATAACCCCCATATTTGAATTTCTCTGTTATTGAGAAGATGTTTTATTAACCATTTTAGGATGTGGATTTCTCGACAATGGTATCTCCAAATGTCAAAACCTTTATTATCGAGATAATGTTTAAATTATGATGAAAATAGTTGATTTTTTGGGAGAATATAACACCTTGGTATAGTAAAATTATAATATTTTACTCGATATCATATGTGATATGAATCGCCAAACGTAAACAACCAACGAAATATATTTCGTAAAAAGTAACATCTATGATAGCTTGTGGAACATTAAACATCTATGTTAAATGAATGATAATATTTTATTCATATATATCCTATTAATTAAATAATATGTTATAAATAATACAACATAAATTATAAAATTTTTATTATATATGGATTATAAATAAAATAAAAATCATTTAAATAAAAGAAATGTTTCCTGAAAATTTATACTTTAATAAAGGTCTCAACATGCTTTATAATAGAAATGTAAAATTGATTTTTACCAATTTTAGAAAAATCATATTAAAAAATTATTTTTCTTTTTGAAATTAGTATATCAAAATTATATTAGGGTGAATTTTTTATATTTTTATTAATAGATTCATTTTTCAATGAATAGTCAAATATACTGATTATTATGGACAACTAGATTATAAATTAAATATTTTTTAAAGATAACTTGTATTTTAAATTGGATTTAATTTAAAAATAGATAAATTTTATTATAATTTTAGTAATTTATGTCATTTTAATCAATTTCATGTTGAATACTAATGTAATAATATTCTATCTTATTAGGATATTTTTTGAAATAATCAGTTTTTTCAGGTATTTAGGAATAATTTTAAATTGGATCCTTCCAAATCGTTTAATTGAATTTTAAAAAATGTATTACATATTTTTAATAATAATAATTTATATTATAAAAAAATTAAGACCTAATTTTTTACCATTTAAAAATGAAAAATCACGAAAAATTAATTAACATGGTTAAGGTAAAAACAGATTTACTGGGGTTTAAACTAAAAAGTTAACAGTTTAAAATTAACTATAATTTAAAAAAAATATATATATATTGAAATATTTAAAAATTAGAAACAATATGGTTCCATAATTTCAATTTTTTTAGGATTTTTAAATGATAATAATATTATTTTAATTGATAATTTTTAAAAATACATTGTGTTCCCTCTCCCCCACTTATAAAAGGACACCCACTCTCCTCCACTCATCACTCTTCTAAACAAATACAGTTTATAAAATAATAAATAAAATAACATAACATATCCATTCTTAAAATCCTAGATCCCATGGTTTTAATATAATCTCATCCGAGTAAGGGTATTAGAACGAACTTAAACAATTTTTCTGAAGAAAATCTAACATTCATAAATTAGCATCTTTAGTTCATTTCTTATTCCTCCGATTTAAAATATTTCAAAAAATTATTATATACAATCATAGTATCATAAATATATAGATATTTTATTATTTTATGTTCATGAACTATTTCCATATCCTCTACTATGAAATGGTAGATGAACTCGCCGATCGTGTATATAGTAGAGTACCATCTCATGAATTGATACAACTCATTTTCCATCACCCCTATCAAGGAAAGATATAATGATTTATTTAAAACATTTATATTATATTTAACATATTATTATATATATAGAATTATAATATCATATATATATTTTTACATTCCTTAGATTTCAAATTAATATAACGACGCTCATGTATTCGGGAGACTATCGCCTCACCAAGCGATGTGATTCAATTTTCACTTACTCTTGAGATGAATTGAAATAAAGATAAATTTAATGAACATATGTGGTATATGTGAAATAAAAGTTTTTATTAAATTTTAATATAGACACAGCTTTTTATCTTTTCACGTATTAACGAAAATATAATATCGCTCATGCATATATATGGCCCACAATCTCTATAAAGCGATGTGATCCATTTTCCATGATCAAAATAAGATAATGATTCTAATAATGTATATAATTAAAAAATTTAACTTTTTTACATTAATATAATTATTCATATTAAATAACTAGAAAATATGTGCAAAACCATATATTTCATAACAAAACATGCCTATGAAAACAACACAATTAACACCATGAAAAATGAAAAAATTAAAATATTATTAACAAAAAAGAGGTAGAAAGTTATAACGGGGCCATATATGATATAATAAATATGTATATAGTTATTCTAAAAATAAATAATAATATTTTAACCATTATACAAGATATTAAATCCTATTCAATCTGAATAAAGCATGGGTTAGGGGACTCCATCTCAATTTTACCTCATTGAGACATTGTTATATTTTAAACCTAAATTATTTTATATGGTTTACATAATTACTTTTTAATATATAATATAATTATTAATTAATAATACTAGATATTTTATTTTTCAATTTGAATTTGTTAATCCAAATATATTTTACAAAAAGATAACGAGTGGAAAAGAATTTCAGAGTTCAATTATTTCATTATGTTATAATACTTCTTTATTGATGTTTTAAGATAATGTGTGTAATTAATTTTGACAATATTATGTTATATTTACTCTTTTAATGTATATTTTCAATTTATATACATAATTTAATCATTTATTAATTCTCACGTAAACAATATGATCATATCAAGGGATTATGTCTCAATTTACATTTCATTGATACATATATGATAATATTCAAATATTCTATTTTATGTGGTGTATTAATGACCAATAAATATATTTAAAATGGATACATATTTAGTAATAATTTTTTTTGTAAATATCTATATTCCGAATTAATTGATGGCCACCATTCATTTAGTGTTTATTTTTTTTAATTTTTTACAATCTCTTGATACAATCATATTCTTGAAATTAGTTTTCATTAGACCTTACATTAAGCATAAATATAAATATTATTTATTTCATGTTATTATTATTTCTTGAACCATATACAATTTTTATATATGGTTTTTAAATTTAATGTTTTTTATTAACTTTGGAATTATTCAGAAATCAATGTAATTTACACAATACATATATTTGAGGATAAGGCACATTATCCATGAATTAAATAAAATATTTGATATATAGGAAATGATTGGGAAATGCAGTGATTAGTGGGGCCCAAAATTATATTACGCCTAAATTAATCGGTACTCTTATGAGGTGAATAAATAAGATGGAATTTTAAAGTTTTTAGCCATTACTTTATATTGTCTTCTAAAAGCACTTGACTGTAGAGAGATCATTACAACTTAGATCATCAAATCATATAATTAAAAATTTCCTTCATTAAGAATTAAATTATTAATATCCATTGGTTTTTTAATAATGATATTATCTATGAATGAATATCATTATTAGTAATTTATTTATTAAAAACAATTCTATGTTTTACCTGAACATATTGATTATGCCTTATCTTTTCTTGATAGGTAAGTTCCTTAAATGTTTTTTTACTTCTCTTATTTACAGTGTATATTGATTATTCATTCTCTATTGATTATAGTCATGTTATTTTAATGGAATGTGTGTTAGGTTATTTACCCATCCATAATGAAAATTTCTTATCTAATAATGATATCAAAGTAATTTATTAAATAAAATATGGGTTCAAGTATTATCCTTTCCATATTTATCTTTATATGTAATTTCTTATTCATTTATTCATGATATAGTCCGCTTTACATAACTATTAATAATAATTTTTACCATTGTTATTTTTTTCTTTCACATGATTCCAAGAAGTGCAACATGAATGATGATAATTGATTTTATAAATGGAATAATAAAAATCATGTAAAAATATATTATATTTTATATATTCCAATGTATTACAGAAATCATGTATTTATCTAGTTTACCAAGACTACTAAACTACTCAGTATTATCAGCTAAAATTATTTATATCGTATACAAATATTATAATATAAGCACCCACTCCAGAAAACATATGTCAGGGTATTTAAAAAAATTAAATAATTAATTATAAATTTAAAACCATACTGCTAGGATACCACTCAAAGGTTTCGAGCATAGTAAAACCACTGGCAGAGGTTGTAAAATGAAAATTTAATTTAAAATATTCTATCTTCAAAATGAAAATGAGGATATTTCCACATTAAAATTATTAGTGTTTTTTTCATGATTTTAAAAAAATGTTAACTTGTATTGTGAACATTTTTCAATAAAGATTTTGATATTCTAAAACATTCTTTTTAGATTATGTACTTTTATGTATAAAGATATAAGTGGCACATGAGCCTTAGCCTAGTTGGTAAAGACTCCGTAAGTGCATCCATCCAACTTGGGATGAAATCCAGGTGGAGGCATCATTTCTGGGGTATTGTAGTAGTACTATAGTAGGTAATGTAGCAGGTACTGTATTGGGAACTGTGCAGTACTGTAGCAGGAGCTATTGTAGGCACTTTTTGACACTGTGATAGCCGGGAATATGCCCCCGTTTGAGCCATTGGTCCACCAATTTGGTCATAGAGACTTTTAATGCCTTAGGGCCACCCAGGCCTTCGGGTCAGTAAGGCCTTTGACCCACCTCAAGGCCTTCGGGCCACCTTAATGTGCAGATGCAAACCAGGAAACCTGAATGGAACAAGCTCTACAATAGAGGATGGGTAAGAATCTTTCACCACAGAAAAAGCTAAACTGATTGCAAGAATGAGAGGGTATTGCATCTGTCATCGGGAAAAGCCTTTGCATGCATATGAATGCCTATCTAAACAGCTATGCGAAGGTGGAGAACTGATTTCATGTCAACGATGCTGGGGAGGAGTAGTTCCATGTAGTTAGTCTAGGTTGTATGTAATTTTTGAAGCCTACGGGTAATGAATTCCAATAATTCCTACCGGCCATGTAATACTTACACCTAAGGGCCTTGTAAGGGTTCCACCTCAACCCTTGAAAGGTGGATTATCAAAAATAAATAAAAATGATGGCCTTCAGGCCATTGGAAGGATATAAGTGTACAATACATCTAGTTTTTATCTATTCTTCATGTAACCTCAAGATTTTATAAGACAAAATTTATGATTGATAGTATAAACAACAAAAATAAATGATGTTAGGAAATAATTTAAATTATTGAGACATTATATTATACTAATTTTTAAAAACAAAAATCTCTTCTATAGAATTTAGTAAATTTACCATTGATATTTTTATTTCTACTAGCATATTCAATGTGAAACACCGAGTTTTATCAACCAATGATATATGTAACAATTACAACCAAATAGTTAAAATGGATTATATGAATTGTATTAACAACATTCTAAAATATTTATATATATATCACTCTGTGTGTGTCTCTATGCCTTTTACAGTCAATGTAAATTGAAAAAAAATGTTTAGTAAATAATAAATTAATTATAAATAATGAAATTTTATTCTTCAAAAAAATATTTTTCTTAAATATTTTTAATTATTTTCATAAAATATAGTATAATTAATTTTAGGAAATTTCATAATATCTATTTTTGTAAAATTAAAATAAATTATTAAATATTAATTTCAATATTTAAATTTTATTAAATTTTTTGATGTTTAAAAAAATATGGATTGATTTGTAAACAGTGAAAAATACTAATTTTTGGGGAAATGACATTTCTCTTCAATAAATTTAGTAATTTAAAAGTCCAATTATGTTTTTAATATGATTTCATGTGACAAAATTATAACATAGTGATATATAATATTCATAATAAAATTCAAACTGTTATTATATTGTATCATAGAACAAGTTTGTTTTTTTGGTTTGAAAATGGGTTTTTCTTGAGTATAATTTCGAAAGTATAATGGTTATCCATTTCAATTATATAAAATAATCCCTAATGTGTAATGTTTTATAAAAAAATTATATATAATTTATCATTAATGATTACTTTATATTCATACAATTATTATTATTAGACTTACAGTTAATATAAAACAATCATTCCCATGAAAAATAAACTTCATGAAAACCCTCCATTTTCGTCGTGTTTATGAGTTTTATTTGACATTAGAGTGTTGATATTTTTTTGGAAAAGTATTTACAAATATAACCTTTACATTTTAATAAATATTTAAAGATTTTATTATGTTAATATTTCGAAAAAATTTGGAATGATTAATTTTTTATGAATATTTGAAAATAATGAATTTTAATTAGAAACTGCATTTTCTTTTAAATTATTTATATAATTAATTATTGTATTAAATTGGGTTTAATGTTTAATTGATAAAATTATAAATATATTATTCCAATTTAAGTCATTTTAATCCATTTAATTTAGAAATCATAATAAAAAACATTGTATCTTATGAACATTTTCCATTTGAAACATGCTTTCCCAAACTGTCTGTAAGATTACATTTATATTAAAAAAATTAAATTACCTAGATTTAATTTGAAACATTATTAATATATATATGGAATAATAATAATTTCTAATTTCTAATGGTGTAAAATTATATTATTTGACCAAAATTATTAGTAAAAAGTGAAAAAATAAATTACTGTGATGAATGTAAAAATTTGTTTACAAGGGGGTAAACCTAAAATGGGAAGGGTCCAAAATAAACCAAAACATGTCAAAAACCCAATTATATAAACATATTTGGACCCTATAAATAATTTTATAAATACTTTACAAATATTTAATTCTTTTTAGAAGAATTATATGTGGGTTGAAATTTATCATTAAAAAATTTAGAATTGTGACACTCACATCACTTAGAAAAGGCCACCCAATTTTCTATCCACTTGAAAACATTAAAAACTTATCTTCATCCAATAATTCCAAAATAACATACCTAATTCCTAAATATAATTCTATATTCCTTAATTTTAACATAAATATATCCTATTAAGGCTTTTGTTGAATCCTTAAAGAGGATACCTGAAAAGGGGTAACATTTTTCAACGTGCATTTTTTATTATATTTCTTCCTCCACCACCATTAATTATTATTAAAACATTATGATATAATTACATAATTATATTAAATATATTTTTATATTTTTATGTTAGTTTAATTTCTTATAATAATCTCCACTTCTATCAAATGGGTTATGAAATCATTACCTGTGTGTATGGTGGACAACCGACTCACGAACCAATGTTATTTGTTCTTCCATTTATAGCACTTACAATTGGTTATAATGATGGATATAAATTAAATATAATATTTATATAAAAATTTTATAAATTTATATTCATTAAATAATATATAACTTATTACATACCATTTCACATGGGATAGGATAATTCTATTTGTGTGTAGGACAGACTTCTACCACACTAAGAGATTTGATTCCTTCATTCACAATCACATTACAAGTAAGGAAATAAGGATATATTCCATGATTATATGTAATATAAATGAAATAAATTTGATATTGATGAATAAAAATTTCATTCTAAATTCAAAATATATTATTTTTTATACTAAATTGATTTTAACATCATTCGTGTATGTGTGGTATACTGCCATCATGAAGAGATGTGCATATCTTGTCATCATGAAACCATATAGATGATATATATAATTATATTTAAATAAATAGAATGATATATATGATATTATTACCAAAATTGAAATATAATAAAAGTGACACCATGACATCTTATGAATAATTTGTTTTGAATAAATAAAATTTCATTGATGGATTGCATTTCACGCTACACCAAGTTACTTTTCTTTAACACAAATTGATTTTTTTCAGGTATCACATGAATCACTAAAATTATATTTTGTTATATTTAAAATTATTTTTTTCTTGTTTTACCCACAATTTCATTTTGTTTCTTTAGATTATATTACAAGCATGACTGAGTTATATCGAACTACAATGTACTTTAAATATTATTATTAAAACATTATTATAGTTATAACCGTTATATTTGAATAAATGCTTTGAATAAGTTTTAATAAATTATGAAAATAATATTTTTCTCATTTTTATAAATTTAAATACTTTTTTAAAAATTAATTAGAAATGAAAATAAAAACCAATTTATTATAAAAGATTGTTTTTATAAAGTAAATTCTATTTTTATTCCTAGAAAAATGATTAAAAGTAATAAACTATATTTATTAATATCTGGGAGAGAAAAAAATGAAATTTATATATTATAAATTAATAGAACTATTTTTTCAATAACCCAATAATTATTATATGCATAAAATAAGGAAAAATCATATTTTTGTAATAAAAATGTATACTTCTCTAATATTGTGTTTTTCTATCTTTTTATAACATAATTGAGTTAAAACTAAATTTGGACTCTTTAATAATTTTTATTTTACTCACTATTTTTAATTTTATAATTTTTAAAATAAAATTTAAAATTTTCATAATTTTTTTGTCATGAGAAGTTTCATTTTTTTGATGAATAGTGAAAAGGATGAATTTAATTGAAGACATTTTTTTTAATTTATATAGATAGATATATATTTGATTTATTTATTTCTACTATATATTTAGATAAATGATACATGTATTAATTCAATTATTCATTTAAATCCAACTCACATTGAAATAGGATATAAAAACATTTCAAAATTTTGATCATTCTTATATAAAAAACTAATTGTTTCCTCCCATCTGTGAGATAAAATTTAAATTAATTAAATCCAATTTTGTTTTTTGAATTTGAAAAAATAGATTCCACATTTGGAATAATATTAATTTATAATTTATGTTAATATCAACTTATTTTTTAACAAAAAAAATAATTATATTGTAATTACAATAAGTTAAGGTGATTAAGGTAATAATGAGTTTAGTTTGTGGTTAAAATTTAACTTAAGGTTCCAAATGACCAAGAAATATGTCTAAATCCACCTTCATCGACATATTTCTACCATATATCATATTTTATTTAATATGGTTCATTAATTTAGGAACTTGTTACAATGGATAAATCTCAATAGTGTTTGCCTTTTATGTTTATAAGAATTCCACTCCTCCTATAATCTAAATTGAAATTCACCCACTACCTTATTCAAGCATCTAAAGAAATGTTTCTCATCCAAACTCTACACAAATAATCTCTAAATTTTTGTCCACTAAAACTATAATGATCACATTAGGCATAAATTAATCCAAAAAATCCCATTGGTGCAAACACAGATGATTTTCCTAAGGAATATGTTACGTTCATCAACATGCATTTTTGTTTTGTCTCATTCTACACTCCCTTAAATTAATCTTATGTCATGATAATATAACAACATTATTATCTTATATTTACTGATATGTTGTATTGTTACGGGTATGACCTACTGTAACACCCCAAGAATTTATAAATATATTTATTATAGAATGAATAGATCACTAAGACTCAAAAAGCACTACTTTGTCATAACCTAGCCATTTAAACCCAATTTTATCCCTTATATGATGTGAATTTTAAAAATTTGACAAACACGGTTGTGATTAGTAAATTATTTGGAGTCTGATAAGAAAAATTAATTTTTGGTGAATAGTAACATACCCTTAGGAATTGTATCCTACCTTTATGAATAGTAACATACCCTTATGAATAGTAATGTGTTTTTTCATGAATGGTATCCATACCCATGAATGTATAAATAAATTTATGCACCATAAAAATAAAGATAAATATTTTAAGTGTTTATATTTTTTGATTAAATAATGATTTTAATTGAAAATTTAATTAATCATATTCAAAATATTTTTTTGGAAAAATAGACATCATTTTTTTATTCTACATGTCTAAAAACTGTTAGGGTGAATTATTTGTATTTTTTTAAATAAATGAATTTTTGGTGAATAGGAAAATACATTAATTTACTGTATATATACATTATTATTTATGTTAACTATTCCTAGTATCATGAGTGATGTAAACCCCCAAATATAGAACTTACATGCATATATTACTATTATAATCCATCAAATACTCATTATTTCTTGTCTTGAAAAGAAATAATAAATTAATGATTATAATATTAAATAAACTCTACTCCTGTCAACTATATAAGCCAGACCTCACACCCACATCCTCCCACACCACTCAAGCATCATGCCTTGCAAATATTATGCTCAAGTACCTCCATAACCACCTCCCCCACGTCCAGCACCTTCTCGTCTCACCAAAAGGCCAAAAACAAATGTCTTGAAGAAATTTCTCAAGGAGGAGTACTCTAGAGGGGAACATCTCTTCTTTTTTTCTTTCAAATTATTTTACATGGTTTTTATTTTGTGAATCTCTTCTCACCTAACCTCATCCAAATTCTAGGATAACTCCAGTACCTTACATGTATTGGTTTTTCATTATTCTAATGGAATATTTCTTCATATTATCTATTTTCCCATCATTTTATAAAATAAATGCAAACACCGTCGGAGATGTATTAATTTATCACACTCAAGGAAGATGGGTTTTAAATTTTCATTACTATCTTAAATTTTTTTGTGACACCATTTAAATGGTTGAACCTGATAATAAGATATGTATTTTATCTTGTTCGACTTTCTGGAATCCTTACAAACTCATAATATGTAATAATAATAAAAAACAAGTTTATTATGCACAAAAACTGGCAAGCCAAATCCAAGCGTTTATTTTTAACTCATCGAATGAGTCTTCCTCATTTTATATAACCAGAATAATTATAAGATAATTTATATCTATGTAATTCCATTAATAATATATAATAATTATTTGGTATGTTTGACCATGTTTTTAATGAATTTCCATTCATTAATACAATTAAATAAATCAAGAAAACCATGTAATAAGATGCTTCCAACAAATAAAATTGAATCTCTTAATACCATTAAAAAGTCCATTAATGATCATAATAAGGTTATAAAATATCAATTAAATGTTTATTATGTTCTGTACTAATTAATTAATGAAACTAAATTTGATTATTTGGGTCCTTAAAAATAATCAAGATCACCTTTGAGCTTAAGGAATGGGATTGCTTAACTCATTTTTCATTCATTGAGTAAAACATTTAATTAATTATTTACATTGTTCCAAGAATATTTGTGAATGACCTATGATTGTTTTATAATATATATCCACAAATATTTTTTGAATTTATATTTGACACACATAAATATTTCATTGGATAAGTTGTTCCAAAAATATGTGTGAATGACCTATGATTGTTTTATAATATATATCCACTTATTTTTGTGGATTTTTATTTGTCACACATTAATATTTCATTTATTTATCATCACCCTAATGACACAATATTTTTAAGGGATTGCTTAAACAAATTTTCTTTATTTGAGTTAAACATCCATTTCATTGGATACATTGTTCTAGGAATACATATGAATAACCTATGATTGTTTTATAATTTATATAAGCTTATATTTTTTGGATTTCTATTTTCACTCATACATGTTTAGTTTATTTATCATCACCCTAATGAAACAATCTTTATAAGGGATTGTTTAACTCAATTTTCATTATTAGAGTTAAACAATTATTTCATTAGTTACATTATTCCAAGAATATGTGTGAATGACCTATGATTGTTTTATACTGTATATTAACTTATATTTTGGGTATTTTTATTTTTCATTCATAAATATTAAATTGATTTTCCTCAATCTAATGATATGTTGTTGGTAAGGGATCCTCTCTCTCCCACTTTTTTTTGAAAAATTTCCCATATGTTGTGCTATTTTATTTTTAAATCCTAATGATGGGGTTTGATTTTTGACCTCCCCCATACTTCCATTATGATATATAACTTATTTTAAACACTTTTAGATCTCATTAAACCTTCATAAGAACACTTGTTACCATGCTAAAATGTTTTAAGGGGTTTTCTAATCTAACATTCAATTCTGTGGGACCTTCATTGTTCACCTATTATTTCTCATATATTGCATATGTGAACTTTCACATTGTATATAGTATCATGATTCTATTTATATTCAGGGAATTATGTGATTTTTTGAGTTCTTATTAACTTTTGGTCATATGAATCAATTGATTACAACATTGTAACGAGCTTTGTCTCAATTTTCACGTCGTTGTGACTTGCTTAGTATTGTACACCTACTCATTCTAATGTGGTGTACCTAAAGCCCATATGAGATAAATTTTCAATTGAAATTATATTCCATTTAAATTTCCATTGTCTTATATTATGGATATGATTATTTTTTATGCCATATAACATTTTCATTTAATATTTTTTTGAATATTGATTTGACTGGGGAAATATTGAGGAATTTGTATCCTCTATTATATATGGATAATGTGTAGGCATATTTATCTTGTGTTTTATCTATGTATAAATAATTATTTGGATATACTACGGTGGGTGGGGCCCACTATAGCCCCTCGATGAATCGGTAGTTATCATGAGACAAATCTGTTGGCGACAATACCTTCATGTTTGTTTCCAAAAATCAGACAGGTTTCTACCCACAAAAATAAAACGTTTTAACAGTTCCATGTTATTATGTGGTAGATACATGATGTCCACATAATAAGAATTCTCTTTATTCATTATTAGTTATTACTATCCATGTGGTTTTAATATTACAAAATTAATAGATTTAATTCCATTCTAATTTTGTTAATGGTGTGACTTTTTCATTTATTCACTTGGCCATATTAATTATGGCAAATTGTTTACAATTGAGTTATTATTAGTTCATGATTACACTATTTTTAAACCTTACTTAGAGTTTTATCTCAACCATTTCATTTTTTACTTTCAACAGATGTTGAAGAGGAGATCATTTACTGAGTTATTGTGGATGATGTTTTTAGTTTTTGTTATGTGTTTTATATTTTTTACCTTTTCTAATGTAATTTGAGCTACATATATGTATCTAGTTTTTTCAAGAATACTAAATTGATTATTCCTTCACGATTTTTATTCCTTCTATCCATTAAAATATAATAATTAATGAACTATCTCTAGTCTAGAGGAGTCGGGGTGTTACAGTTGGTATTAGAGGAAGTTTAGTAGAAAACATAGAACCTAGAGTTGGAAACGTATAGTAGGGAGAAAATCCATAAGGTATTAATTGAGGATACATGTATAAGAGAGTCTTAGTATTTTTTTAAGGAATATATTATGTGAATATTCCTAGAGAATAAATCCATGTCCGGATACGAGAAGGTAGAGGTGGCTCAGGCACATATGTACCTAAAAGTGAAATCTCTAACAAGGAGGTTTGGGCTTGACCCATGGTGTCCTGGTACATAACAACGGGCCTTTCTGCACTCTATGTTACGATACTATCAGAGGATATGTTTAGAATAATTCATATTTCATTACAAGACATTATGAAGGATTGGAAAGAAAATTATTCTTAAAAGAAACCATTTTTCTTTTTATGGGATTAGCCATGCGTAGGATCTCAAATTATTCTAAGTATTTTTTTAATATATGATTATACATTATGATTTGTACACTAATCTAGTGTATGAAATTATTTAGATATGGTTCCTAATGGTAAAAGGGGAATTTATACTCATAGACAGATTTAGGGATTATGAGTTTTCATTATACATATGGTTAGTCTCTATGTCTATTATTTAAATTAAATCCTAGTTTTATAAATTTTCAGATCAAGGAAAGTCAGTTACAAATGGAAGGAGGAGAATCTCATATGACATTTATATCTCTTCCTGATGACATTCTTGAAATAATTATTTCAAAGTCAAGTCCTGACAATTCTGAAACATTTTCTAACAAACAACTCAATTGCAAGATATTATTTAAGAAATCAAACACCTGAAATATACTTCTATACCATCGTGGATCATGTTTTGTATTTAATAAAATCCTATTTTCTCAATATTCTAATATATTCATGAATGGTATATATTATCAAGGAATTTTCAAATATTTTACCTTATCACATGATTTTGAAGCATATTATGATTTTTAAAAAGGTTTTGAAGAAGGAGACCCTTGCATAACCTATTTATATTTTGTTTTAAAATATAATCTTTCAGCACATACTTATAGAAATTTAAAAGGACCATTTTTTGAACGTTTCAACTCAAAATTGGTCCGAATGTTTAATAAAAATAATGTTTTATCAAATGTTATTCAATTATATATCATACGTGATTATTTTCAGAAACTATTTTTCTGTGACCATCCATATGACCCATGTTGAATAAGGTGTATTTTGATGGAGGATGAAACGTGGTAACCTGAATATGTTATAAATAAGAACCACCCACATCCTTTTGAAAGTCCTTATAAATGATAATTTCCGAGGACAAATTTTCCAATACAGGGAATATTATAAAACCCCATGAATTAAAAAATATTTTTATTATAGAATTCATAGATCACTAAGACTTTACAAACACAAATTTGTAAAAACCTATCCCAGTAAACATAATATTTTCACTTCTATGATGTGAATTTTGAGAATCTTACATACACGAATGTGATTCGTATGTTATTAGGAGTTCGATATAAAAAAATTAATTTTCAGTGAATAGTAACATAAACGTATGAATAGAAACATACCCTTATGAATAGTTACTTAATCATATGTATAGTAATATGAATTTTATGAATTGTATCCATACCCATGAATGTATAAATAAATTAAGGCACCGTAAAAATGATGATAAATATTTTAGGTGTTTATATTATTCGATTAAATAATTATTTTTAATAAAAATTTAATTATTCATATTTAGAAATTTATTTTGAGAAAATGGACTTCATTTTTTGATTTTACATGTCGAGACATGGTTCGGGTAAATTATTGGTATTTTTCTGATATACATGAATTTTTGGTGAATAGTAGAACACGTTTATTTACCAAATAAATACATTGTACTTTAAATTTACTATTCCAAGAATCATGAGTTATGTAAGCACCCAAATATCTAACTCACATGAATATATTACTATTATATGTTAATGAGTACTCACTATTTCTTATCTTGTGATGAAATAATTAATTAATGATTATAATATTAAGAAAAGTCTCCGCCCCTCTAAAATATAATCCACCCCTCACCCCTTCTTCCTCCCACAGCACTCAAACCTCAGGACTTGAAAATATTCTACTCAAATGTCTCCCTAACCTCCTCCCCCACTCCCATGTCCTTCTTGGTCTCATCAAAAGGCAAAAAACAAAGGTCTTAAAGAACTTATCGAGGAGGAGTACTAAAGAGGTGAACCTACCTTCTCTTTTCTTTCAAATTCTTTTACATGTTTTATTATTTTGTTACTATCTTATCATATAACCTCATCCAAATGTATAAGACCCCAGCCATAAACATTACGTAATCTTGAGATATTCCAAGAATACAACTTGATGATCTTTTCAGGTTTAGAGTTTTAGAGAATTAGATCATAAAACATGAATTTCATGACACATTTAAACAAAGTGGTTACAATAAAAGATAGTATTCATTTTTTCCCATTAACGGAAACATATTTAAAATATAACATGGATTCCTTCTTGACACTTCGTTGACACTATCATCATATCATGTACCATTCTATTGACCTATGAAATACATTTCAAAAACATGGGATGAGCATAAAAATCTCAATAAGGGATATAAAAATAAGGAAAGGAAACATGAGTACATGTATACATAAGATTCAATGAAATCATACTTTACTCATAAAACATAAGAACATTATCATACCTCATCAAATCATGAATAAATCATATAAATGATAAGACATAAAGGTAACTTGAGGCATTCATAACATTCTTACGTAGGGAGTAACCCTCTTGGTTACGTTTGGACTACCCATCACAGTATTTTCCTTGAATCTCTTCGGAGAAACCGTAATGTTTAACTCCTTCACGTTGCCCAATGAATTGGAGAGCTATATCGGGCTCACCCACCCTTAGTTTATCACAGAACCACCCATCTTCATAATAATTCCCAAGAACCATAACATAATCGTATCACATAAAACACGCATAAAGGAAACATAACATTTCCACTTTTCAACCACAAGATATCAATACAACACATTGATATAAAAAATTATGAAAACCGTTTTCAATACCAAAATAAAATAAAAGTAAAACATCGTATTTATTTTTCTTTTTTAAAAGAAGGTATGGCTTGTAGAGGAAGCTGAAACTCAAATAATGGTCATGGCGGCAGAGAAGTCGTTGTCACCACATACATTCGACAAAAACATTCCCTTTTGTCATTTAGTAAAACGCTTCATATAAAATGATTCCTTTTCGATAAATGTAAAAGTAAAATGGGTTTATACACCATATAAAATAATGTTGTGTATAAAACAAAATATGCCTCAATAAAAGGAGATTGAGATGAAGTCACATACCTCAGGTCCGACTTGACTCGATCGATCTTTAACCTCATGAATATTAAACATGAGTTAATTTCTACTTTCTTAATAAACTTTTCCAATTAAATTATTCCTTTTATATCACTTATTATCATTTCATGAACACTATGTTATTATTTAAGTTAATAACGGTCGTTTTAACGATCATTGGTACTTCAGTCAAAAATAAACTCTTTATAATTACAAGTTGTTCATGTGGTAAAATATACATTATATCCAGAATTGTATTCATGATGTAGATATCATATATATCATATATATCCAGTATATTCATTCATTTATAATATTACATAACATTTAGAGGTAAGAAATGAAATGCACCTTTCATGGAGACGGTAAGCAGTACATAGGCATGAACGCTAATTCCATTTCTATTTCATATTTAATGGAATTAAGACGTAATGATACATAATTTTATTTTAATTCCAGTATAGAATAATATATAATATCATTAAATATATCCTTTATACATACCACATATGTTATTAACGAATCAAATAACTTTGAGGGGGCGGTAGTCCGCACTTCCTAAAATGAAGATATCGTGTTTACCCATAATGGTAACCATAAAAGTATTCCATAAATGTAAAATACAGAATCTTTAGTAAAACATAGACATATTATATATCATATATAAATATAGTGACATCTTAATGGCCACCTTTGAAGGTGTTAAAAGAATATTGAACAATCATCATTTCATGAGGCAGATATTCACCATCCACGGAAACAGTATGTTCTTTAACCCTTAGATGTAGGTGTGAGTAAGTGTAGCTAGAATCATTCTTATAAAAACATATTATTATATGGAAGATATTGGTTTTGTTACAAAATAAATGAACAAAAAGAGTTTCGGGGGTTGGAGAAGCAAAATAAAACAAAAGAACACAAGTGAATACATTGCCTTAAAAAGGGTAACTCTTTTTGATTTGAGATCAAAGGCTTCCTTGGGAAGACTTCCTCCCAAAGTGAGGCTTATATGAGTAAGAGAGGAATTTGGATAGAGAAAAAGAGCAGGTTTTGTCCGATCCAAAGTCTTGAGAGGTGTGGGTAAAGAGGTAGAGGTGGGGGCCTTTTATAAGACGAGAGGAGGGGCACTTTTTGAAAGTTAAAAAATGTTACTTTATTTTCAAATGGGTTTTGAATTTTAAAGGTCCCACGTTTATATATTTTGAGGATAAGGTTATAAGGGTTCGAAATATACTCATCCAATAGGTCTGTGACAAGTGTATTTCTTAGATTTTACACTATCTTTTTATTTTATTTAAATATTTAAATAATGAGGTAATCGCTGCATCATCATGATGTCATAAATAATATAATCTATTTAATGTCTACAAATTATGAAAAAAATAATATGATGTAGGAAAGCATTTTAGATTTCCAATGAATATTAATGGTCTATAATATCATCTATGTAGAAAAAAATAAAAATGTTTTACTTAGGTGATACATTCTTTGTTATCTTCACTTTCATTAAAAAAATTAAAAAGATAAAAAGACACATTCCCACAAAAGTAATTAAATGGGATCCCCAAGATTGGCACAAGGAATCCCATGGTCGGCCATGAGACAACCGGTAGCATTAGGACACATGTTGGTTTCATTTTTTATTATTATGATATTATGTTATTATCCTAAACTACCCGATTTCTAATTAATAAAGATAATTAAAGATAATTAACGTCATTACTTTTCATAAGGTAAAAAAAACAAAATATTCTTGATTAAATAATTACGACCTTTTGATTCCAAACATGTAATCCATTTTACCAAATTCCAAACACATAAACTACAATAATTAATTTAAAAATAATTCCAGTTTTCACAACAAATAGCTTGTTTTTTTGAAACAATATCTATAAAAAGATTGTCATTAGTTTATGCCCAATTATAAGGTGAAATTAATCCAAATGACCTCCAATATATTAAATGGTAAAAATATATTTTAATTACACTTTAATACCAATTAATAATATAAGCTAACTACATAATTAAATTAGATGAAAAAGCAGTTTTGATGTAAAATGCAGTATTTCTAACTATTCATAAAAAAATGAACATTGTCAGAAAAATACCAAAAATTTATCCAATGTAAATTTCAATGTCCCAATAATAAATAATAAGTTTATTTTGACAAATAGATCTTATAAAATTGTCAAAATTTCGATTTAAAAATGGTTTTCCATCAAAAGGCAGTAAAACAATCTTTTAAAATTATCAGTGTATTCCATGATTAAGATTGGATTTATTCCCATTTTAAGCCTCTGAAACACTATCTAATTCAAAAATAGACATAGATAAAAATATAAATTATTCATTACTTACTTGGGATGTACCATCCTTCCCCCTTTAGAAAATGGCGTCCCCACTATTTATTCACATAGCAAATAAGTGGGGGTATTTAGCCCTCATTGCATTTTCAGATTCCCATGTTGCCTCTTCAATCATGTGGTTGTTCCACAAAACCTTTACCTGATGAATCACCTTATTCCGTAACACTTTCTCCATGTGGTCTATAATTTGGACTGGTTATTCTTCATAAGATAGGTTCTCTTCCAACTAAACTAACTCTGGACTCAAAACATGAGATGGATCTGACATGTACTTCCTTAACATTGAAACATGAAAAACATTGTGTACCTGATATAATCTCGGAGGTAAAGCCACTCAGTATACAACTGATCCCACTCTCTCCAGAATTTTATATGGTCCAATGAACCTTGGACTCACCTTCCATTTCTTACCAAATCGCATCACTCTTTTCCATGGTGATACTTTGAGAAAAACATGATCACCTACCTCAAAAGAGAGATCCTTCCTCTTGTTGTCCGCATAACTCTTCTGCCTACTCTAATATATTCTAATGTGTTTCTGTATCAGTTATACTTTTTCTGCCAACTTTTCTACCAATTCTGGTCCTATAAACATCATTTCACCCACTTCATCCTAGAAAGATGGAATTTGACATCGTTTACCATATAATTCCTAAAATGGAGACATCTGTATACTGAAATAAAAACTGTTATTATATGAAAGCTCAACCAAAGAAAGATGTTGGTCGCAACTTCCCTTATAATCCATCAAACAATCATGATGCATATCTTCCAATGTCTGAATTGTTCGTTCTGACTGCCCATCTGATTGAGGATGAAAAGCTATACTAAAATTTAATTCGGTACCCAACGACTTATGAAGGCCTTTCCAGAAGTTATAAGTGAACCTGGGATCACGGTCAGATAAAATGGAGAGAGGAACTCCATGTATCCTGACTATCTCTTTAAGATACAAATAGGAATTTTGATCTAGGGAAAAATTATCTCGTATAGCAATAAAATGAGCAAATTTAGTCAAGTGATCAACAATAACCCAGATTGCATTATTACCTCGAGATGTCTTCGGTAATCCCACATCAAAGTCCATGGATATATTTTCCCATTTCCACTCTGGCACTGGTAAAGGCTAAGCATCCATTTCGGTAACTTCCGCTCTGCTATAACCTGTTGACAAGTCAAACACTTCACAGTAAAATCAGCAATATCTCGTTTCATTCCTTCCCACCAATAATACTCCTGCGGATCTTTGTACATCTCAGTACTTCCAGGATGAACTGAAAACGGAGAACTATGAGCTTCACATAACAAATCTCTCTTCAACTGTGAATCACACGGCACACACAATCTCATCCCAAATCTCAAAACACAATCATTATCAATGTTGAATTCAAGAAACTTACACTTCTGAACCAGCTCTACATTTTTCTGCAACTCACTATCTTGCTTCTGTGCTTGCTTGATTCTGTCTGATAGAGAAGATTTCACTGATACCTGAAACAAAAAAGAAGAACATCCTACACCAAAAACTTCTATGCCAAAGTTTATCAAATCTTTAACCAAAGGATCATGTTCCAAATGCATCATTGTAAATGAAGCAATATTTTTTCAACTCAAAGCATCAGCTACTTTATTTGCTTTTCTCGGGTGGTAATGAATTGTACAATCATAATCCTTAATTAATTCCAGCCATCTCCTCTGTCCCATGTTCAGTTCATTCTGAGTTAATATATAATTCCATATTTTGTGATCAGTATATATTTCACACTTTACTCCATACAAATGATGCCTCAAAATTTTTAAAGCGAAAACAACAGCAGCTAATTCCAAATCATGTGTAGCGTAATTTACCTCATTAGTTTTCAACTGACGTGAAGCATAAGCAATTACCTGATCATTCTGCATTAGGACACAACCAAGTCCTTTTAATGAATCATCACTGTAGATAACAAACTCACCATTCCTGGAAGGTAGTACCAAAACTAGAGCATTCACCAATATTCTTTTCAATTCTTGAAAACAATCATCACATTCTTTTTCCCAGATAAACTTAACACCATTCCAAGTTAGATTAGTCCTTGGACTAGATAACCATGAAAATTTCTTACAAACCTTCAGTAATAGCCTGCCAAACCAAGGATGCTATGAATCTTAGTTACATTTGTGGTTCTTGGCCATTCTTCAACAACCTTTGTTTTTGCCGGATCAACAGTTATCCCATCTTTAGATACAATGTGACCAAGAAAAGAAATTTTTTGTAACCAAAACTCACACTTGCTGAATTTCCCATACAATTCCTTGTCTTTTACGGTTTTCAAAATAACCCTTAAGTGTCTTTCGTGATCATCTTTACTTATAGAAAACACCAAAATATCATCAATGAAAACAACCAAAAACTTATCCATGAACTCATGGAAAATTCTATTCATTAAGTCCATGAATATTGTAGGTGCATTAGATAGCCCAAAAGGCATTACTACGTTTTCATAATGGCTATATCTTGTATGAAACGCGGTCTTCAGAATATATGCTTCCTTTACCTTCAACTGATGGTACCCCAATCTCACATCAATATTTGAAAAATACTGAGCTCCCTGGAGCTGATCAAACAAATCATCGATATGAGGCAAAGGATATTTGTTCTTAACAGTGCTGTTATTCAAGGCTCTATAATCAATGGAAGTCTCATAAAACCATCTTTCTTCTTAAGAAATAAAACAGGAGCACCCCATGGTGAAGTGCTAGGTAAAATGAAACCTTTCTCTAATAAATCTTGCAATTTCTCCTTCAAGTCTAAAAGATCAATTTTATACATTCGATAAGGGGTTATGAAATTGACTTAGCATCAGGAACTAAGTTAACAGTAAATTCAACTTCCCGATCTAGTATTATTCCAAGAAACTCATCAGGAAAAACATCAGGATACTCATTTACCACTAGCACATCATTAATCTGAACTATTCCTTTATTTTTAAAGATTTGTGCAAGGTAACATTCATTTCCATATTTTACAAGTTTCTCAGCCGCTTGATATGTTATCAACAGTAAGGGTTCATACTTGTACACAAACTGAAAGTCTTTATGAAAAAGAAACTTCTTTATCTCTACAATAAACCTTATCACGGTAAATAGACAGCCAATCCATACCCAGGATAACATCATACTCCACTAAAGGTAAATCAATAAATTTTTCAGGTTGGTTCGTTCCATAGATAAGGATAAGAAGATTCTTATAAATTCTTTTTGCCTCATCATTTACCCCAGGTGTTTTTACCAAAAGTTCTGGGGTCATTTCATGAGATGGTATTCCCATTTTACTAGAAATGGTTTTAGAGATGAAAGAATGTATAGGCCCCAAATCAAACAACACACTGGAATAATCTGAAAAAAAACAATGTACCTCATACAACTTCATTTGATGGCCCGGCATCTGCTGAAGTAGTTGCAAAGGATTTCACCACTTCTTTCTGCTTGTAGTCTAACTTCTTCCCATCAATCAAGCTATTTGTCGGACACTCGTTCACATAGTGACCCATCTCATTGCACTTAAAACATTTCACTAACTGTAAATCAAATTTGGACTTACCATCACCTTCATCTTTTTCAATGAAATCACGAGCCTTATGTCCCATCTTACCATATCAGTAGCACTTTCCAGACTTCAGAAGTCATTCCCCCACATGCCTCTTACCACATTTATTACAAACTGGAAACTTAGTTTTCTTACCGTGATACCTTTTTGAATAATTCTTTCCTTTCTCCTTCCACCTTGGTCTCTTCTTCTTCTGGTTTTTATAGAACACTTGATCATCGGAAAACTCCATTTTTACCTTCTCAGCACATCGAACTATCTTTTAATAACTTTTGAACTCACGAGAAGCCAATTCCCTTCGATATTATGGCTTTAATCTTGAGTAAAAAAGATTGATTTTATTATCAAGGTCTCGGATAAAATTTGGAGCATACCTTCCCAATCGAGTGAAACTTTCTTCATAGGCAGCCACTGAGTCTTCCTCTTTCCTCAATTTCAAGAATTATTTTTCCATCCTAAGTTGAACAGCCTTAGGAAAGTACTTCTCAAGAAACATTCATTTGAATTCATCTCAGTTGAGAGCATAAATCTCATCAGTGTCCCTGATATTTTTAACCATCGACCACCAATGATCTGCTTCACCCTCCAAACGGTAAATAACAAGAGTAACCTTTTGACTGTATGAACACGCCATGACATCGAAAATATTCTCCAGTGCTTAATCCACCCTTCAACTAGCACAGGGTCAGATGATCCTCTGAATGATGGGGGATGTTTACTCATGAAATGTTCCACCACTGACATGTTCCTCTGTGGTTGATGTGGCTGATCTCATGCATGGATACCACCGCCATTCATCGCTTGAGTCAACTACACCATTATTGAATCAAACTATTTATTTCCAATTCCGACCATCTCAGGATGCTGATTCGGAAGGTTATTTCCTTCTGTATGCCTTCCTAGCACTGCTTTCCTATTTCCTCTACGGAAAACCATTCAGAACAAACATGTCTTAGATGAAGCAACACTGTAATATTTAAATGATATATCATTTCAATTTGACCATAAAAAATATTTTTGGGTAATCATTTAATAAAATTTTAACTCCTAAAGTAATCTAAACAGACCTCTGATACCAACTATAAGACCCCATCCTTAAAAGTTACGTAATCATGAGATATTCCAAGAATACACCTTGGGGATATTTTCAGGTTTAGATTTTTAGAGAATTAGATCATAAAACATGCATTAAATCACACATTTAAACAAAGTGGTTACAATAAAAGACAGTAATCACTTTTTCCCATCAACGGAAACATATTTAAAATAAAACATCGATTCTTTCTTGACACTTCCTTGACACTATCATCATATCATGTACCTTTCCCTTGACCTGTGAAAAGCATTTCAAAAACTCGGGATGAGCATAAAAAGCTCAGTAATGGATATAAAAAGATGGAAAGGAAGCATGAGTACACGTATACATAAGAATCAATGAAATCATACTTTACTCATAAAACATAATCACTTTAACATAAATCATCAAATAATGAATAAATCATAGAAATCATAAGACATAAAGGTAACTTAAGGCATCCATAACATTCTTACGTAGGGAGTAACCCTCTTGGTTACATTTGGAATACCCATCACGATATATTCCCTCAATCTCTTCAGATAAACCTTAACGTTTCACTCCTTCACGTTGCCCAATGCATTGGAGAGCTATATCGGGCTCACCGACCCTTAGTTTATCACGGAACCACCCAACTTCATAATAATTCCCATGAACCATAACATAATTGTATCACATAAAACATGCATAAAGGAAACATAACCTTTCCACTTTTCAATCACAAGATATCAATACAACACATTGATATAAAAAAATTATGAAAACTGTTTTCAATACCAAAATAAAAGAAAAGTAGAACATGTTATTTATTTTTCTTTTCTTAAAAACGGTATGGCTTGTAGAGGAAGCCGAAACTCAAATAATGGTCACGGCGGTGTAGAAGTCATTGTCACCGTATACGTACGACAAAAACATTCCCTTTTTTTCATTTAGTAAAATGCTTCGTATAAAAATAATCTTTCTGGAAAAATGTAAAGTTCAAAGGGGTTTATACACTATATAAAATAAGTTTGTGTATAAAACAAAAATCCTCAATGAAAGGAGATTGAGACGAAGTCCCATACCTCAGGTCCGACGTGACTCGATCATTCTTTAACATCCTGAATAATAAACATGAGTTAATTTCTACTTTCTTAAGAACCTTTTCCAAGTTCATTATTCCTTTTATATCACTTATTACCATGTCATGAATAATATTTTATTATTTAAGTTAATAATGGTCGTTTTAACGATCATTGGTACTTAAGTAAAAAATAAACACTTTATAATTAGAATTTGTTCATGTGGTAAAATATCCACTATATCCAGAATTGTATTCATGATGTAGATATCATATATATCATATATATTCATTATATGCATGCATTTATAATATTACATAACATTTAGAGGTAAGAAAGGAAATGCACCGTTGATGGTGATGGTAAGCCGTACGTACGAATGAACGCTAATTCCATTTCTATTTCATATTTAATGAAATTAAAACATAAATATACATAATAGAATATTAATTCCATTATGGTATCAAATATAATATCATTAAATATATCCTTTATACGTACCACATATGGTATTAACGAATCAAATCAATTTGAGGGGGCGGTAGTCCACACATCCTAAAATGAAGATATCGCGTTTACCCATAACGGTAACCATAAAGGTATTCCATAAATAAAAAATACATAATATTAAGTAAAACATAAAAATATTATATATCATATATAAATATAATGTCATATTAATGGACACCTTTGAAGTTGTTAAAATAATATTGAACAATCATCATTTCGTGAGGTATACATTCGCCATCCACGGAATCAGTATGTTCTTTAACCATTAGATGTAGGTGTGTGTAAGTGTAGCTCGAATAATTCTTATAACAATATCCTAGTATATGGAAGATACTGGTGTTCTTACAAAAGAAATGAATAAAAAGTGTTTAGGGGGTTATAGAACCAAAATAAAACAAAAGAACACAAGTGAAGACATTACCTTAAAACGGGTAACTCTTTTTGAATTGAGCTCAAAGGCTTCTTTGGGAAGACTTCTGCCCAAAGTGAGGCTTCTAGAAATAATAGAGGGATTTGGAGAGATACAATTAGTAGGGGTTGGCCAAGCCAACGGCTTGAGAGGTGTGGGTAAGGAGGTAGAGGTGGGGGGCCTTTTAGAAGAGGAGAGGAGGGGCACTCTTGGAATGTTACAAAATGTTACTTTATTTTCAAATGGGTTTCGGATTATAAAGGTCCCACATTGATGTATTTTTAGGACAAGGTGATAAGGGTTCTAAATATACTCATCCAATAAGTCTTTGACATGTGTAGGTCTTATAGTTTACATTATATTTTTATTTTATTTAAATCATTAAATAATGAGGTAATTTCTACATCATCATGATGTCATAAACAATTTAATTTATTTAATGTCCAATAATTATGAAAAAAATACTATGATGTAGGAAATCATTTTAGAATTACAATTAATATTTATGGTCCATAATATCAACTATGTAGGCATATTTAAATTTTTTTTACTCAAGTGATACATTCTATGTTATCTTTACTTTCTTTAAAAAAATAAAAAGATAAAAAGTCACTTTCCCACAAAAGTGATTCCATGGGGTCCCCAAGATTTGCACAAGGAATCCCATGGTCGGCCATGAGACAAAAATTAGCATTAGGACACATGTTGGTGTCATCTTTTATTATTATGATATTATTTTACTATCCTTAACTACCTGATTACTCATTAATCAAGATAATTAAAGATAATTAATATCATTACTATTCATAATGTCCAAAAACAAAAGAATCTTGATTACATAATTTGGGACTTCTGATTCAAAATATGTAATCCATTTTACCAAATTCCAAACACAGAAATTGAAATAATTAATTTGAATATAATTCTCATTGTCACAATAAATAGCGGGTTTTTTGAAATAATATATATGAAACGTTTGGCATTAGTTTATGCCTAATTCTAAGGTAAAATTAATCCTAATGAACACCATTGGATTAAATGGTAAAAATATATTCTAATTACACTATAAGACCAATTAAAAAGTTAATCTAACCATATAATTAAAGTAGATGAAAAAGCTGTTTTGATGTAAAATGTAGTATTTCTCACTATTCATAAAAAAATGAACATTGTATGAAAAATACCAAAAATTTATCCAATGTAAATTTCAATGTCCCAATCATAAATAATATGTTTATTTTGACAAATAGAGCTTATAAAATTGTCAGAAGTTTGAATTAATAATGGTTTTCCATCAAAAGGTAGTAAAACAATCTTTAAAAAATATTAATGTATTCCATGCTTAAGATTCGATTTATTCTCATTTTATGCCTCTAAAACACTATCTAATTCATAAAGAGACATAGATAAAAATATCTATTATTCATTACATACATGGGGTGTAACAAAATGTCTTGATAATTCTATTACCTTAAAATTATTGAATTTTCCTTATTATAATGAGATATTTCATCATAATATCTCTTTATCCCCCCTTTTTATACAATAAATGAAAATACCATCCAATATGTGTCAATGTTTCACACTCAAGGAAGACAGGTTTTCAATTTGCATTTCTATCTTCAATTCTAGCCATGAAACCTTTTCAATGGTCTAACCAGATCATAATATATTTATTTTATCTTTTATAATGTTCTGGAATCCTTATATCCTCATAATATAGTATAATTAATGAAAACAACTTATTATGCACAAAACTGCCACGCCAAATCCAACCATTTATTTTTAACTCATCAAATAATCCATCCTCATGGTTTTTCACCAGAACCATTATAAGATCGTTTATATCTATATTATGTCATTAATTTGTTATTTTAATGATTCTGGATGTTTATCCACATTTCAAATAATCTTCTTTCATGAATACAAGTAAACAAATCATGATAACCATATAAGAAAATGCTTTCAAAAAAATAAAATTTCATATCTTAAACTGGTCAAAAAGGTCATTAATGAACTTAATAAGGTTATATCGTATCAATTAAATGTTTATTCCGTTCCTTAATTATTAATTAATGAAACTAAATTTTATTATTCAGGTCTATAAAAACAATCAAGAACACCTTCGAGCTTAAGGAAAGGGATTGCTTAAATCAATTTTCATTCATTGAGTTAAATATCTATTTAATTGGTTACATTGTTCAATAAATATTTGTGAATGAACTATGCTTGTTTTATAACGTATATCCACTTATATTTTGTGGATTTTAATTTTTCACACATAAATATTTCACTTGTTTATCGTCACCCTAATGAAACAATCATTATAGGGGTTTGGTTAACTCAATTTTCATTATTTGAGTTAAAAATCTATTTCATTGTTTACATTGTTCTACTAATATGTGTGAATAACCTACGATTGTTTAATAATATATATACAATTATATTTTGTGTATGTTTATTTGTCACGCATAAAAATTTCATTTATTTATCATCACCCCAATGACACAATCCTTGTAAGGGATTTCTTAACTCATTTTTAATTCTTTAAGTTAGACATCTGTTTCATTGGTTACATTGTTCCATGAATATGTGTGAATAACCTACGATTGATTTATACTGTATATACACTTAAATTTTTTGGATATTTAATTTTCACAGATAAACATTTCATTCATTTATCGTCACCCAAATTACTCAATCTTTGTAAGGGATTTCTTAACTCAATTTTCATAATTTGAGTTAAACATCTATTTAATGGGTTACATTGTTCCAGGAATAGGTTTGAATGAAAAATTATAATTTTATACTGAATAGAAACATATATTATTAGGATTTTTATTTGTCACACATAAATATTTCATTGATATTTCTTCAGTCTGATGATACTTTCTTAGTTAGTGATCCACTCTCTCACTTTTGTTCATGAATTTCCCATATTTGTTTCCCTTTTATTTTTAATTTTTAAGGATGGTGTATGATTTTGATCCTTCCCCATACTTCTATTTATATATATAAACAATTTTATAATGATTTTTCTCTCATTAATCCATTGCAAGAATACTTGTTACCATGGTAAATTGTTTGTAAGGGGTTTTCTCATCTCACTTTTAATTCAATGGGATTGTAATTGTTCACCTTTTATATCTTATATGTGGTAAAGTGTACTAACATTTTATATATTATATCATTATTATCTTTATATTAATGGTATTATGTGATTATTTTTTTGGTCATTAAATTTTGGTCATACGAATCAATTGATTACAATGTGGTAACGAGCTTCATCTCAATTTTCACGTTATTGTGACTTGATTTGTTTAGTTCACCTACTCTTTCTTATGTGGGGTACCTACTTCCCATTTGAGATCTATTTTAAACTGAAATTATATTCTATTTAAATTTACATAGTCTCATATTATGGATATTGTTATTTTCTAAGTCGTATATCATTTACATATGGTATTTATTTTGAGTATTGTTTTGACTGTGGAAATATTGATAAATCTGTATCCTCTATTATATAAGGATAAGGCGATGGCATATTTCTCTTGTGTTTGATCTATGTATAATGAATTATTTGATAGGAAGCGGTGGGTAGGGACTACTAAAACCTCTCGATGAATCTGTAGGTCTCATGATGTAAATCAGTTTCCAACAAACCCTTTGAGTATGTTTCTAAAAATCAGAGAGGTTTCTACCCACGGAACTAATCCATTTTAATGGTACTATGGTCTCATGTGCCAGATACATGACATTCAGTTAATAAGAATTATCTTTATTCATTATTAGTTATTAATATCCATGAAGTTTTCACAATAACAAAATATATTGATGCGGTTTCATTCTCAGTTTATTAATGGCGTGGGTTATTCATTTATTCACCATGCCATATTTATTATGTCAAATTGTTTACAATTCAGTTATTATTGACTCATTATTCTACTATTTCTAAACCTTAATGAGAATTTTAGCTCACCTATTTTTTCTTTCAATAGGTGAGGAATAATATATCATTTATTTAGTTCTTGTGGATTCAGTTTTTAGTTTTTGTTATATGTTGTATTTTTTTAAACATTTCCAATGTAATTTGAGTTACATATATGTATCCAGTGTTTTCAAAACTACATAACTGATACTTCCTTCAGTATTTTAATTCCTCCTAAATATTCTAATATAAAATTTAATGCACCGACTCTAGTATATTTGGGTTGGTGTGTAACACCTACACCCTCCAACACTTTCATCAAATGGGATACACAATTAACGTTCTTGTGCACAGTAAAATACCACCTCGTGAATAGATGTTGTTCATTCTTCCATTACCTCTTTTAAAGGTTATAACTAATTATTTAATTATTTATTTACTATATATATATATGATATATTAATAATTTATTTATTATTTCTTAATTATTATATAACTCATATCTTCATGATATATATTTTTTTGGAATGTGATAACATAGTTTGTGGATGTTTGGAATACCACCTCTTCAAAGCGATGTGATTCAATAATAAATTACATGGAATGTATTTATAATGGGTTTAATAAAGATATTTTTTATATGAAATAATTATTCTATCTTTATTATAATATATGCATACATATCTTTCATTACAATAAGAAAATTGAAACGATATGCATGCATAAGTACAACATACTGTCTCCACGAATGGAGTATTTCATATCCTATGTATAACTTTATTGTTTATTATACCAAAATATATGATGAATTAATATGATATTCATAAAATTTTATACATTAAATAATTAATTAAATCATGATATAAATAAGAATTCTATGAATACAAGTTAAAAGCTGTATGAAAATCCAAGCAGTTATTACATGAAACATAGCATTAACATGGAATTGTTTTAAAATAAAAGATATGAAGTCATAATTAAATAATATATGGTATTTTATATATTAATTTGGTTGTTTTTTGAGGTTTAAAAAACATATATATTATTTTCTGTAATATTTTTAAATGTTTATTAAGAATGTAATGACTTAAGGTAGAGGGATTTCTAGTCTCACTGTTATTTCTGTGAGACTTAGGCCATATTCACCAATTATGGTTTTGTAGTATATATATATCCCTGTGACATGTTATATAATAAATTAAAATTACATAAAGATGTTAAAATTTAGAATTTATGATATTATTTCATGGGCTCATGATTCAAATGTTACTTATGTAGTGAGAAACATCTTTCTCATATTTTTACATTTTCTAGACACATGATATATTCACCACCAATTTATTATATTTATTGTATATACTACCCAAAAAATTATTTTATTTTATTTTAATAATAATTTCTTGTATTTAAATAACCATTTTATGATATCTCTGTCATGGGGTTCATGGTTCAAAGGTTACAAAATCTATTGGGGAATTTTCTCCCAATTTCCCTTGTTTGAAATGCAAGTTATGTAATGCACTTATGTTCTATTATGAGGTTTATAAACATTACCATTGACAAGTTTTATGATAAATATATTTATTTTCACTACAAACTAATCTTCATGTAATTTTATCCTTTCACGCTTATTCTCATTCAATGTTTTGATGTGGTAAGAGTTTACGAAAACAATCTCATTTTTTTTATCAATATTGTCAATGGTTGTGCATATGAAAATGAGGTCATATGGTCCATATATAAATAATGATCATGAATTTTATTCTACAATGTTTATTTATTATATGTTAATATAATGGTTACATTTTCCACTCTTTAGTACTTAATATAATCAGTATGTTTTATGAAAATCCAACATCTATTATAATATCTTTTAGTAATCTATTATATTTTACAAAATGTGTTTTATAAAATTGTTTTAAAAAATAATCTATAATAATCTTATTATTTTTAGAAGATAAATTTTCCCATGTTTTACCTTTTCGAACTATTTTTAAAATTAAACATCTTGTCTTTTTATGATCAAGGAATTCTTCTAATGTTTTTACTGTGAAAAATGTATGTCTAGTATGTACTGATCTATCTTCCATCTTGACCACAATTTCATTGAATCCTCCATTGAATGTTAACAAGAATATGTTTTAAGAAAAAAAAATTCCAATTATGCTATAATTTTTTTAGGTGTTTATCAATGAAAAAGTATTCTAAATAATGATTTCAAAATTTATTTTCAAAGAAGAAAGGATATTTTCCTCAAGAAGTGTATTAAATAATAATTAAAAATTATTTTTTTAATTAGATGAAATATTTTGTTTTTAATCATTCTTTATTGATAATATGATCCAAGGTAACCTTTCTTATTGTTTCATTTAATGTTTTATGTTTAAGATAACAATTTATTCATGTAACCCATTTCATTTCCATTAATTATTCTATTATGAAACCCACATCATTCCTAAGTTATTCTCTTACGAAATTATTATGAAACCTATTTATTTTTCAAAAGGTTGGGTTATTATATTATTTATTCATTTTATATTTAATTTCAAGGGTTAATATGATAAATGTTTCATAATCTTATGGAACCCAAATATATTGTTTTACTTATGTGATGTGTGTGATATATATATTCATAAAAATAATTGGGTAAGGATAATTGTTTTTTTAGAACCCCTCGAATGAGGTATATAGACTTTTTGTGCCTTTGTATGTGTTCATAGTTCATTGAGATTATTAGGGAAGAGGTTGGATGATTTTGGAAGTGTTTCAGAAAAGTATGGAAGATTTTCTATGGGAGCACCGTTTCGGCATTGTTAGGGGAAACCGTGCGGGTTCACTAGGAAACCAATAAGGGGGAGACAATAGGATTTTCAAGGCCTCCAAATAGGTTTACAAAACATTTCATGTAACCATTAGAACCCCTTATCTCATGAAAATGGAATGCACACGGTTATCTCATTGTTTTCCAAACCGCGAGGGATATCCATGCGACCACTTAAAAATATATTTTATAAATCCGGTCTCCCTCAAGCTTAACCTATTTCACTCTAAATTTTGTCCCACTAGATCATCACTCATGGTTCTGTGTTCTTAAAGGTTTTAGGTTCCCTTCCATGCATTTTTAATGCAAATAGGAGGGGATTATTAGTTGATTTAAGGTAATTCTTCTTGGGTAAGTCTCCTCTCATGGTTCATTTTGGATTCCTCTAGATCTGCATCTCCCTCACTCTCGATTTTCTTGATATACACCCTTTGTGTGTGTATATATAGTGTTTTGGATTCCTTGGGAGTTTTAAAGGCTATTGGATGTTTCAGAATGGGATTTAGAATAGTTGTGTGGGTGCCTTCTTTAGATTTGAGGTGTGGTTGTATGTGGGTCTTTTTCACCGGAAACCTAAAGGTAGGTGGATTCTCTATCAACTCCCATGGTTAGAACTAGTAATTTTTGTTAAAATTAATATTTTTTCCATGAAATTAATTTTCATAATGATGTGATAATCTTGATGGAAATCCATTTGGTGTTGATTTGGGGAATTTGGGGTGAAATGAGTTATTGTTGCAAAAGGGGATTTGTCGTGTAATTTTAAAATGTTGATTTTAGAATCATTAGTGACTGATTATAAAAATGATTTGTCAAATATGGTTTTCAATAAATATTTTGTTTATGGAGATGTTTTTGTTCATTGTAAGTTAGTTTATGGAAATTCTCAATAAATGGGTGCTTTGTTGAACATTAATTGGCATGTGTTGGAAATGAATGTGTGCTTATCGTGCGGCCTTGGTTCCTTGTGCTTGTTGGTTGATTGAGTGTTATGGCTTGTGTTGTTTGTTTGGATGTGGGTTGGAATTATCACTATAAAAGGTGATGGATAGTCTTTGAAGGAACCACCATTAGAGAAGTGGGCATTAATTCTAACTATAAAAGATGATGGATAGTATTTGGAAGAACCACCATTATTGGTTGCGGTTGGAAAGTACTGCTATTCATGAATGGGGTGAATGGGATTGGTGGAAGTCCCAAGGTAATGGTTTATTTGTTATGTGTTACTTTGAAAATATTCAATTGTTGTGATAATTCAGGATGGGGATATGACATGTGGTATATTTGTCGCTTTCATTTGTTAGTCTTGGCTTGGTAAGGGTATGTTTGCCATGTTACATGCACTATTGATTGTTTTATATAATCTATTTTCACATAAATGTGATAATAGTTTTATCCTTGTAGTATGTGTATAAAAGTCATTTGGGAAAAACCTACTGAGAATTAGTACTCACCCACAGCTTTAGAAAATTGTTACTTTTTCAGATGTTGTATTCTAGGATACATGTAAATATAAAGCTCTCATTTCTAGTAGTTCATTGTGATGCTTGGGAGATGTGGTGGTGTATGGAGAATGGATCTTGGGGTGGAGCTGTGGATTGTGTCTTGGTTTATTTTGGGCCTCTTTTTTAGTCTTCTACATTGGAACTGTGATTTTTTTCATGCTGGTATTTAGCATGTTGGTTCTTATGGAATAATTTAGTTCCCATTTTGTTAATGTATTAGTTGGTTGGTTTGTTGACATGAATCATGTAGTTATTTGATGGTGGGTAATTTGGTAGGTCTGTTTTTTCTCAAGGTAAAATTGTTCCCCAATTTATTCTCAATGCCCACCACATTTATTGCTTTCTTTTGGTGCCTTGGGAACGTCACTTAACGATATGTAACATTGCTCCTCCTATCTTAAGAATATAATATGGGGTGGGATGTTACAAGGGGTATCAGTTTGTTTGGTAATGGGATTTCAAGGGGGTGCAATTCTTTGATATGTGGTATTAATCTTTGGTCTTTGTGTTGACATTCATTCTTGGTCTATTCCTTGAGTCATGATGGAATCAAGGTATAGGATTATCGGAATATGGAATGTATAGCATAAAAGGACTTAGCTACCCCTTTTTTGTTGAAAATTATATTACAAGGGAGTTGGGTACAGAAGTGTATGGAGACACTTATAGGCACTGAAAATCTAATTTTTGTGGTTGTAGCTCATGAGATGAGAAATGTATGAATGATAGAAATGACTACCCACTAGGATGCATATTTCATTGGGGTATAGTGATTTATGGTGTGGTATGACTGTGTGAATTTTGGAAAATTGTTAATTGGGATTCAAAATGGAAGGGTTTGACCTTGGAAATTATTGGTATTTTGAAATTGGGTTTATTAAAAAAACATGGGGGATTTTTCATAATGGTGCAATGTGGGAAATGTAAAATTGTGTAAATCCTGGTTGTGATATTTTCTAGGTAATTAACATTTAACCTGTTTGCCTCCATTTTTTGGGGAGTGAGACATATAGTGATTCTTATGTTAATAGAAATGGAATCTGGTAGGCAACATAATGACCAATCGAATGAAGCTACTAGAAATACCATTTCACCTAAGCCCTAGTTAAACCAGCAATTGGACCAAAGAATTGTTCAGTCTATTCATATAGTGTAGTGAATATTGCAACCAGATAAACCTATAACAATATCTAACACAATAAAAAATACATGTAATGTATGTACAATTGTCCTCATGAGAGTAGGTGTAAACCCTAACACTGAGCAAAATATCAAGACCAAAACCTTTTCTCACTGACATCGAGCACATCAGAATCACACCACAAGATTGTTACAACTTCCTCTGAGGCTTAAATGTAAGCCGAGATGTTTTCATTGTGGCTCTATGATCCACGTTAAGTGGAATTTTAAGGCACAACCTCAATAATTTCATAACTACAAGAATATATTGAATCTTCAAAGTTATTGATGTAATGCTCTGAGGGAGTGGGTTCATGGCACTCCTCAGAAAGGGATGTGTCAGTAGAAAATTTATGAGATCATAGAAAGAATGCATCTTCTTAGAGCTGAGAATGTTGAGGTGGATGATCAGTTGGTACCATATACAGTGTGATGTATGATTCTTTTAAATTACACATTGATGCAAGACTTATTTGATATGGGTTATTCATATTCTTTTATTTCATTTTGCATCATTTATCTGTTGGGATTACATGTGGAAATGATGCCTTATGGTTGAAACATCAAACTCCTCAGGGTCAAAGAGACTGTCGAGACTTCATATGTAGAGTGTTTTTCTTAGTAATGGATGCCATTGAATTGATGTGGTAATTCTCATTGCTTGAGATAGATGCTTATGATATTATCCTGGGAAAGGATTAGTTGTCGATGTTTATGTCCCACATCGATTGCTATGCATGAATATTTAGATTTATGATATAGGATGGCATTTAACATCTCTTTAAATGGAAAAATATTGAAAATATGGGTGAAAAGGATTTTTTGACCCCAAAAATAAAAAAAATCTTGTATCAGTTATAGGACTTGTCATTGGATTCGGTGTAAGGTGTTGAGAAGAGTTATCTTCCAGTAGTTGTGGATCTATTTAGGGGTTTATTTCTTGAGGGATTCTCATTGTTGTAAACTATGAGAGAATTGGAGTTTATGATTGAACTCGTTAGGGTGATCTGTATTATTTCCCTTTCGTCTTACCGAATGGTGCCATCAAAATTGTGGGAATTAACGGTGTAGTTGGAAGAGTTAAAGAACAAAGGCTTCATCCATCATAGTATGTATCTGTGTGAATCACCTTTTTTTGAATGTTAACAAGGATGATGGAACCATACATCTCTGTATAAATTATTGTAGACTCAATCTGGTTTGATAATGAACCAATATCTACTTCAATGCATTTATGATTAGTTTAACCAGTTGAGGGGATCTTGGTGGCTCTCCGAGATTGACATGATGTCAGAATATCACGAATTGCGGGTGAGAAAGGAGGATATCCCAAAATAAGCATTCATAAGTAAATATGACCATTAAGATTATGTGGTTATGCCCTTTGGTATAATGAATGAACCTGTCGGGTTAATGGAATTGATGAATCGTATATTTCAGAGATATATAGATTCTTTTTTGGCGGTATTTGTTGATGATATAAAAGTGTATTTCGGGGCAATGGTAGATCATGAGCAGAACTTAGAGATCGTGTTGGGTATCTTGAGGGATCATCAGTTATATACAAAATAGTTAAAGTGTGACTTTTCGATACAGGATGTTCATTTACATGTCAATGTTATTTCTAAGAAGGGGTTTTAGTTGATTTAGAAATAATAGAGCTTTTTATTTTATGTAAACCGACTGATAATTTTTTCGAAATATGGAGCATCCTTGGTCTAGCTAAATGTTATCAACAATTTTTTCACAATTTATCATTATTTGATTAAATGATGATAGAGTTGACAAGGAATAATATCCTATTTCAATGGGATGAGAAGTGCTTTAATTTTTTTGAATATTTAAAGGGTCACCATAAATCATAAAAAATATTTGTTTTTCTAAAAAAAGGGAAAGGGAACATGTTGTATTTTTATGCATCAGGATCAGGGTGGGGTGTGTTCTCATAAAAGGGGTCATCTGGTTGCATATGGCTCACAACAATTGAGGTTTCAGGATAAGAACAACCCAACACAAGATTTAGAAATGGAAAAGTGGTTAATGGTAAAAAAATGAGGCGTCATTATCTCTTTGGTGAGAAATTTATAGTGTCTACCGATCACAAGAGGTAAAAGAATATATTCCCATAAAGAGATTTAAACATGATTCATAGGAGACGGATAAAAATTCTCCAGATGTTTGATTTATAATTAATGTATACACTGAGTATGGGAAATATTGTGGAGGATTCATTAAGTTACAAATCATATCATCTAGTGGTGAAACAGGTATCAGATCAGTGGCAGTTGATGTCATTCGTAGCCAACATGCGATTGGAATGTGAGGACTATGCTGATTAAGCGGTCTTCTTTCTGGATTTGTTGGTTCCTAACATGGATGTTTTGGTTAACGAGGTTCATGAATCAGATTCAGAGTGTATGGTGATGGGGTTGATTCTCAATGGTGGGGAGACCATTGAGAACTTGCAACTAAATGGGAATTCAGTATTCTATTTTTTGAATCAGATGGTGGTACTAGTGGCTTGTCAAGAGAAACTTCTTAGGGATTATCATCATTCCAGTTGGGTTTTCCATCATCATATTCAGAAAATTTATAAGGAATTTAATGTGCGGTGTTGGTGAGCTAGTATGAATAGGTATGTGGCTGTGTTGGTCTTACGATGCTTAGCTTGTTAGCAAGTCAAGGCAGAGCATCAGCAGCCTGCAGGCATGTTGAGTCATTAACTATCCCACTAAAGAGAATAGAGAAAATAGCATTGGATTTTTCGAGAGGTCTCCAAAGAGTGATCAATAAGCATGATGCCATATGGGTGATTGTGGACCAGCTCACAATGTTAGCCCATTTCATTTTGATTCATAAATCGCATATGGTGGAGGATTTTCCAAAAAATATATATCTGAGAGGTGGTAAAGAGGAATGGTGTTCTATTTTCGATCATATAAGATAGAGAACCTATTTTTACATCTCATTTCTAGAAATCCTTGTATTAATATCTTAGTACACAGTTGATGATATGCACTATGTATCCTCCACATATTGGCGACCAATTTGATAGGATGATAAAAATGTTGGAGGATATGTTAAGGGATTGGGTGATGGAATTTTGTGGTTCATGGTCGGAGCACTTACCTTTTGTGGAGTTCTCATATAATGAAAATTATCAGGCATTTCTAAATATGGATCTGTTTGTGGCATTATATAGGAATATCTATCATTCCCTATAATGTTGTGTTTAAATATGTGAGTCATCAATGATCAGACCAAGCCATGTCCAAGAGACTATGGATAAAATCAATATGATCAATAAGAGGACATAGATGGATCAATGTTTCCCGAAATCCTATGTTGTCCGTTGTCGATGATTTTTGTCATGCGAGGTGGGTGATCATGTGTTATTGAGAATATATCTTAGGTAGGGACATCATTTGTTTGGGAATAAAGGTATGATATCTCTGAGGTACATCAGGCATTTTGAGATACATGAACATATTGGAGAGGTGGCTTATCATTTTCTTTGGCTCCATGGTTTAGTGTGGCGCACATTGTGATTCATTTTTCAAAATTGAAAATATATCAATTGTATAAGGACCATGTGATTCATTGGGATCATTTTGAGCTAGAACCAGATGCTCATTTGGTGCACATACCAGTATAGATAGTGGATAGGAAAGAGAAAGTCTTTTGTGGTAAAAGAATCTGTTTAGTTATTGATTTGTGGAAGTATGGTCAGATTCGGGTGAAGACATAGGAGTGGGTGAAAGGCATGGACGACCAATGTCCCGATCTCTTTCGGCAAATCGATGGTTGCCTATATTCATAGGATGGAATGTTCAATGGTGGGAAGAATGTAGCACCCCTGGATTGAGGTGTATACAATTTTTATGCATTTTTTGTGTTCATTGTTCTTGAGATGAGTTTTGATGTTTTTAGAAGAGTTTGGACTATTATTTGGAAATTTTGGAGGCATTTATAAGGGTTCATGGTTTGAGCATGGTTAGGGGAAACCATGCAAGTTCTCAAGGAAACTGTGTAGGGGGAGAAAGTATGCTTCGCATGGAATGCACATGGTTTTCCAAACCATTAGAGTAAACCATGTGAACCCCTTCTCTACATACAATGGTGTGCGCTTGGTTAGCACATGGTTTTCCAAACCATGTGGGATAACCGTGTCACCACTTATAAAAAGTGTTTTTAAATCCGAGCATCCTCGAGCATAACCTATTTCACTACAAATTTTCTACCACTCAATCCACCAATTGAATTTTGGGTTCTCAAAGGTTGGAGGCCCTCTACCACATGTTTTTAAAAAAATTGAACCAGTTTCATGGTTGATTGATGTCAATTATTCTTGGGTAAGTCTCCTCTCATGGTTCTTTGTGGTTTCCCCTAGATCCACATCTCCATATCTCTTAGTTTTCTAGATCGACACTCATTGGGTGTAGATCATGTGTTGTGGTTTCCTTGGGTATTAATTTTAAGGCTTGTTGATGTTAGGGATGTGTATATAAAAAAATTTTAGTGGTTCATTCGCCAAACATGATGAGTGGTTATTTGTAGGTCATTTTTGTCGTAACCCTAAAGGTGGGTGGATGATCCCTCGATTCCACTTGGTTAGAACTAGTATTTTTGGATAAAATTAATTTCATTTATCAAAATTAATTTTTATAATGATTTGATAATCTTATTGGAAATAAATTTTGTGATGATTTGGTGGATTTTTTGGAAAATATGTTATTGTTGCAAAAGGGGCTTTGTTGTATTATTTTAAAATGTTGACTTCAAAATCATTACTGGATGATTTTAAAAATGATCGATGAAAGATGGTTTTCATTAAAGATGTTTTTATAGAAATGTGGTGGGGCTTGTATAGTTAGTTAAAGGTTATTTCAATTAATGGGTGATTTATTGATGTGAATTAGAATGTGTTGGAAATGTGTGTGTGCTTATTGTGCGTCATTTGGGCTTTATTCTTGTTGGGTGATTGTGTGTTATGGATCGTGTTGGTTGTGTAGAATTGGGCGAGAAGTCTCAGTATAAAATTTGACGAATATTGGTCAAAAGAACCACAATAAAGGTTATGGATAGCATGTCTCACTATAAAAGGTGATGGATAGTGGTTGGAAGAACCACCATTAATGGTATTGATCAGGAAGTACCCCTAGTCGAGAATGGGGTGAATGGGACCAGTTGAGGTCCCAACGTAATGGTTGCTTTGTTGTGTGTTTCTTTTCAAAAATGGAATTGTTGTGCTAATTCATGATGGGGATATATATTATGTCATTGTTGTGGATTTCGATTATTTTTCATGGAATGGTAAGGGTATGTTTAAAATGTTGTAATTTGTTTCACTATTGAATGTTTTATATAATCTATTTTACATAAATTTTATAATAGTTTTATCATAGTGTCTTGTTTAAGGAATTCATTTGGGAAAAACCTACTGTGTATTTGTACTCACCCCCTACTTTGGAAAATTGGTTCTTTTGTAGATATCATATTTCATGACACGTGTAAAGTTAAACCATTTTATCACTAATGGATCGTGGTGATTCTTGGGATATGAGGTGGTGTTTGATCTTGGAACGTGGTGTGGAGTTTTGGAGTGTGTCTCGGTTTATTTTGGGTCTCTTGTGTAGTCTTCCACATTGGTACAATGATTTTGAATTTTTTTTATTTGATACGTGGGTTTATTATGGAATAGTTCGGTTCCCCTTTTTGTAATTTTTGAGTTGGTTGTATTGTTGAAATGCATAATTTAGTTTGTTGATAGTGGATCACTTGGTTTGTCAGTTTTTTCTCGAGGTAAAATCATTCCCCATTTTATTCTCAATGCCCTCAGCATTTTCTTCCAACCATTGGTACATTGGGAACATCTCTTATTACCAGGTAAGATTCTGCCTCCCTCTCATGCCAATGATATGGGGCGAGATGTTACATTTTCTGATCACATGGGGGTATATGAGTAGATATACAAATCCTATAATAGAAGGTACATAAGTGGACAACCAAAGACTATAAAACAGGGTTCATTGGAGGACAACCCTATCATCTAATAGAGGTTACATGACTGGAAAGACCATGACACTAAAATATGATAGATTGGTTGATGAAAAATCCTATAAAGGAGGGTAAATGTGTGTATAATACAATGACATTACAGTATTTTCCTTTATATTTTATTGATATCTTTTCAATACACACAACACCTGGTTTAAAAAAACATTATTCTATCATGTTATTCCTAGTCAATTAAATTATAAAACATTTAGAGACATTATATTGTAATAATTATATATCGCGAAAATATTTTTATAGTCATACACTATACTTTATATAGGGATAAGATAAATAACAGACCCCATATTACAAATAATATAAAATATTTTTATTAACTGTATTGTTTACACATTTTTATGATGAAACCATTTTAAATACTTGTTTTGAGCCATTAGTAAATTTAATATTTAAAAATAAACATCATATTTGATATAAAAACACAAAAAATAGTTTATGAATATTTTTTGTTATATTCAATAAAGATTAAATTTTTCGTGAATAGTTACAAATTCTGAATTTTAGTTCAATAATACATAGTCATTTAATTTAGTTATAAGGATAAATTATCAATTTAATAGTTTTTCAAGATTAAATAGATAATAGTTTTTCAATTAATAGAATTATTTTCATTGTAATAAATTTCAATTTAAAATTTATTATAAAAACAAAACAATCTTTAGGATATTTTTACTTTAAAAACATGAAATGTCGTCCCGCCAAAGGGAAGAATTTTAAATAAATATCTACCACTGTTTTTATTATAATTTGGAAAAAAGGATACGATATTTTGAATTAGAATAATATATAGAGTATAGTAAGGTCATATACGTATTTTTACCAATGATATTAGTGAAATAAATTATAATTAATTACAGTTATTACGGAAAAATTTAACTTAAGAAAGGACTAAACCTATAACATTAGGGTCCAAATGACCAAACGACTAGTCCAAAAACTTTTGGATATCCATATATCAGCCATAAAACATATATTAAATAGTTTTTTTAAAACATTTTTTAAGTAATAAGATTTTCACACCTATCTTATTTTTAAAACAATTCAATGTGATTTCTTTTCCTTCCGTATAAATGTCCACCACACCTACCACTTCTTTACACCTCTCAAACCCCTTAGTTTTGTCCAATATCTACCCAAATAGCATCCCCGAATCTCTAAACTTAAAATTTAATCCATCATTTGGGATAAAATAATTCCAATAAAATCATTTTGTATAAACAAAAAGAAGTAACCTGATTATAAGGTAATGTCTTCTCTCAATATTTTTAGTTCCACTTCCACTTCCACTCTCTATAATATTATTTTTCTCTAATTACATAAAAATAGTATCTAAAATATAGTATTCCTTTTTATGATAATATTTCTACTTACACTTACACAAACCTTTATCGAATGGGTAACAAATATATTGTTTATTTTTAGGGAGAACTACATCCTTACGAAATGATGATAGATAATTATTTCATTTAACACCTCTCAAGGTGTCCATGATGATAGAAAATATTTATATACATGTTATATATGATATTTATAATTTATCTATGCTTATTTAATTTAAATTTAGACCATACATTTATGATTTCCATCACATGTAAAATATGAAAATTCCGTTTGAGGAATTGTGAACTACCGTACGCTCAAAGAGAAATGACCTTTTTGTCCCATACATGAAAATTATAAATATTTTTTAAATAAACCTATGTAATATATATATATATATGGTAGTGTAATTTTAATATTCATATGTTCCATTTATCATTTATTTTTTTAATACGACCGTTAAGTGAAAGTATGGTTCATGAGTACGTATGACCTACCGTCTTCATGAAGGGTGCACGTCATTTATAACATAAAATATTATAGAATTCTAAACTAAATATATAAAAAATATATATATTATAATAATTCTATAGTTCACATTCTATAGATGAAAAAATCATGATTTTATTAATATGAAAAACAAATCACAACTCAAAACAATGTTTGGAAAAATATGTAATTAACACTCGAAATACTTAAAATAATCAAGGGGTATAAAAAAGGAAAAAAAATAGTTTAAGAATATAATATATAATATTATTGAAATAATTAAAAGTCCAGTATTAGTTATTGACATATTTCAATCCTTTATAAAGGATGATAATGACCACCCAAAAAAAGGTTATGGTAAGTGATTTTTTCTCATTTTACATTCTATTGAAGATTTTTTATTATTATGTACATATACACTTTTATTTCTTGTATTTAATGAACATTAAAATGTTATATCATGAATATTATTATAGTAGTGATATTATAAGTTTCAATTAATATTATTTCCTATTGTTGTTTATGATTCTAATATTTCAATATCGTAATTGACACATTAGAATTTTTAAAATGGAATTCCCCATAGGATTGTTTTTATGATCTTTTAATGGTATCTACATTAATTAATTTCAAATAACATTATTGTTACATAGCCTCCAATAGGTTAATTTTTTTAAATAAATATCTTTTATTCTATACATATATAATTATAAGGCCCATTATTCATGATTATGAAGAATGCTTTAGATTGGTATGACATGGGTGGGGCCCAGTCATAAATATCCCATGGATGCATTGATAGTCTCGTAAAATGAATCACTTAGTCAAATTATATTGTTTTTCCCCTAAAATTAGTAAATTGTCTTATGATATTTTTGATGGTAAAGGTATTATGTACCTAGGAAACATGTAATTTTATAACTGATCATTCCCCTCATTTAGATTTAGTAATTATTGATCCATGAGATTTTTGTCTACATATCCATAGATACAATTCATTTTAATTTAGTTATTATTCATCAATTGGATTTCTCATTGACATTTCTATGGATAAATTTTGTTCCCCATTTATTATTCTAGATGGAATTAGTTTACGTTTCTTACCATTCCATATTGATATTTATTTATTTAGTTTTTTAATGGCATGTGTTATCATTTATTTACCTTTACATGTTAATTTATTTCTATTAATTTATTATTGCTTCCTCTTAACATACACATACTAAGAATTTTATCTCAGCCTTATTATGTTTCTTCACTACACTTATGAAGACGAGATCCTTGGATAAGAATTCATGGATGTATTTTACTTCAATTTAGTATATAGCATGATTTATTTTGTTTTCCCAATGTATTATTAGAATCATGTATGTAATATAGAATTCCATGACTTCTAAAATAATCGGTCATTTGGGATTTTATTCCTTCTAATCCTGGTAATGTAAGAAAATAATTCACTAGCCCAATGATTCAGTAGTTGGGGAATTAAAGTTGGTATCAATTGAATTTTTTCAAAATCATTCGATCCTTGATTTATAAAACAATGATTAAATAGAAATATCATAATATATATATATAGGATAATTATACAAAAACATCCTATAGTTTTACTAAGGTAGATAATATGGTGTATTACTATCAATTCATACATGTATGGATACTATAAGGGAACTTGGTTCTGTCGCAATTGTAACAAGGAGTAACAAATTTGAAATTATTTTCTAGATTGACTTGGGGTAACCTAGTGCAAGATAATGGGCCTTACTGTGTAGTAGGATAGACACTCCTGGGGGATATTCTTAGGATAATTCATATTCCCTTAACCTACCATAATGAATGAATTAAGTGTAATATTTCCCACAATGTAACCAAAATTATTGTATAAGAACAATTTATGTTGATATAAATAGAATATTTGATATTCATGATTTTATGACCTAACCAAGTATATACCATTGTTCAGAAATGATGCCTGAAAATAATCATGCTATTAATAGTCATGGAAAATTTTGATATTTCCCCTCTTTGGAAACCAATACATATGTTATTTCAGCGAATCAATTTATGGAAATATTAGGGTAGCTTTGTCAGGTTATGACAAATAACATTTCCCGAAGGGATAAAATTATTCCATGGAGAGAATCATATGGGATGTATCTCTTTATACAGAAAAATCCCCCTTAATTTAGTGGGACTAATAATCAAATTATATGTGAGAATTTGGTTTTCCATCTAGAAAAATATATTTTAGGAATTATAATGCAGTTAATTTTAAAATGTTACACTTACGGTATACTATCTCCAAGGAGATATTGATTAGTGGTGGCCCTTGATCCATAATACTAAAGATGAATAATAAATTTAACGCAAGGAATGGATTAACTTTAAAGATAAATACTTTAATAAATGCATCCCTCAATATCAAAAAATTGAGATGAATATAAATTTCGCTATCATATAGAAAAGTGAAGAAGAGAGTACTACATATTCTATACACAACATATAGTACAAAATCGACAACTTCTTTTGATGGTATAAATTCAATTCTTTGAAAGAATATTATTTCTTAACAGGATTCTTCATATGATGAAATATTTTTATGTTCCATCAATATGTATAAAAAATTATCAAGATCCATTGAATTGAAAGGAAACCCAGGGAAGAAGATATATTTTGAGCACCATTTAAATGGGAATGCATCAAACAAGAAGATAAAGCTGAAAAAATTACAATAATGTGATAACTATGGGAATAATCACACTAACAAATGATTTAATGGAATTAGAGTGTGTTATAAATTTGTATAAAGAAGTTATAGTGTTAATGAATGAATGTAGAATATGGAAAAAACTAATATATTTTCTTATAACTCAAACGATATGTGGATCTATGGAAAATAATGATTTAAAAATTAATGGAATCTAGAAATTAAGTATCCAAGCGGTGATTTCCGATGTTATGATGTCACTAGAATAGAGGTTTAAGTACTAAATGGAATGACAGAAGGTAAAAAATCATATTTCTAATTTTACAAAATGGTTCTTTTATTATGGTTCATATCAATCTTTTATAACTACATAGTCTTCCACAAAATTTATACATTTCCCTATTGATTTAATAAGAAATTTGGTAATAAAAATTTCTAATGGAAATACCATTGAAATAAAGATGTAACGGGCATCACCAATTATGACACCTAATGTGATGAAAATATTATCTATCATAGTCATTAATTTAATATTTATATCGATATATAATGGGTCTCAAAATATGATGCCAAAATTTAGTGCAAGAGGATGGAAATAACAATTATTGAGGAAGTTGAAGATTCCTCCTTATATAGAGAATAAGATTCATCAATTGATTATTATTAATATCAACCCTTAGTATCTATACTGAATGAAATTATTGTGGAAGTAGATAAATAAATGTATAGTGAAGAATAATTTAATCTTCAAATTAAAGATGTACCAATTTTATAGGATTACATTGATTTATTTCTTGAGAATTTACATAGAAATTACATAGAGTGTGAAGATTAATTTTCTATTGATTTAGTCCCTTATGCAATGAAAATATCAAAGACTCCTTATATAATGGAAAAATAAGAATTAGTGGAATTGGAAAAAAAATACTAGAGGTTTCGGGTAATAAGGTATTTATTCACTCTACTATTTCATCATGTGGAGCCCCTATATTCCTTGTTAAAATGAAATATGGATTTATAAGGATAGTAATTGATAATAGGGAAAGAACTTCCATTAAAATAAAGAAAAATTATCTTATACCTCTCATTGATGACATGATTGTCAACTTCATAGAGACTAATATTTTTTATAAATTTCTCTTAGTTATGGGTATCACCTATTGTAAGTGATGAATGATAACATTCCAAAACCAAAATTTTAAAGGAGTTATAGAAATTATGAGTTTATGGTAATTCCATTTGGACTAAATAATAAATCCTCTATTTTTATGGACATAATGAATATAGTATTCAACAAATATCTTGAAACTTTTTTGTGGTATTCATTGATGATATTTGTTATACTCTAAAAGTTACGAGGACGGTGAAAATCATGTGAAGTTCATTTTTAAGACACATATAGAGGAATCATTTTATAAGAAATTTGGTAAATAGTATTTATTCCTTCAAGAATTTTATTTTGTTAACCATTTTTCCTCCAAGGATGGAATGTCAGTTGATCCTGAAAAAACAAATGATGTAATATAATAGCTTATTCCAATGAAAATAACCAACAAAGGAAGTTATGTTTGTTTGGAAAAAGGAATGTAATGAATTCTTTGACGAACTAAAGAGAACATTAAGAAATTCCTACATCGTGACTCTACCATCTGGAAATGATGGGTTTTAATTATATAGTGATACATAAAAGAATGTAATCGTTTGTTTCTTAATGAAAAAATGATAATTCTATTATCTATTCATCATGGAAATTGAAGAATCATGAACCTAACTATCCAATGAATGATCTGTAGTTAGTAGCTGTAATCATTGCTTTGAAAATATTTGGAACATTATCTCTATAGGGAAATATGTGAGATATACATGGATAATTAAATACTGAAATACATATTCTCACACAAATATATCAACATGAGATACGGCTGATGGATCAAACTAATCATGTGTTATGATTTCTTAATACACTACCACCTGTGGAAAAAAATTAGGTAGAAGATAGATTATAAAGGAAGGATCATGGAGTTTTAACCCAAATGATGATTGATAAGGATCTTATTTTTAGGGATCTATTAATCAATGATATGGTAATTGAAAATGAAGGTCATACATCAATCATATTTCAAATGGTTTCAACACCATCTTTATTAAAGAGGATAATGAACTCTCAAATTTTTTATGTGGACTTTCAGAATAAAATAAATGGTCTGATCTATGGGTATTTATTAAAATATTCTTGATAATATGGTGTTTTGAAATATGGAAAGTGAATTTTTTCCATCTATACCAGATTTAAAAGAGAATAGTTGGATAAGTATTATTGCCCAAATTTCACTATACACTCTAGAAGGAAAAATATGTATTGATTCTACAAGGAATATTTTTGGTGGGATAACAGGAAGTGGGAAAATGTGGATTGTGTGTCTTGATGTTTGGTTTCAAAACAGGTGAATGTTGTAAGGCATCATTATAAAAGAGTCATGCATCCTCTTCTTATTCCTTTGTAGAAATGGGATTAAAATACTATAGACTTTTTCACAGGAATACCAAAGACTCCTATAAGTATTATTTATATATGGGTTTTCATTGATCGGCTAACCAAATATGCTCATTTACTTTCCATATGATATGATCTCCCTCTTGATCACCTTACATATTTCTACATAAATGATGTTGTAAGACATCATGGAACACCTCTATTAATTTTTTCTGAATTTGACCCATGATTTATATCATTTTTATATAAGATTTTTTAGAAGGCTATCCACCCTATGTATAATTTGAGAAGTTCCTACCATCCAAAACTAATAGAGAATATTAAAGAAATGTTAAAACAAAGGAATACATTTTTCAGATATTTCTTTCTCAACTTTGATATTATGTTGGATTGGTACATAAATTTTGCAGAGTTTTAATATAACAATAGTTTCCATTCAAGTATTTAAATGGTTTTACATGAAGAATTATATGGGAATTGATAACATAATGTAACTTTCTGGTATGATGTTGTTGAAAGAAAAATCATAGGACAATAACATGTTAAAGAGACGACAACAAATGTAAAGGTTATCTAAACTTGTATTAAATCTACTTCATGTAGTAAAAAGATTTATGCCTATAATCAACTGAAATTTTTATAGTTTCAAGGGGGATATCATGTTTTCTTAATGTTATCTCCCTAGAAGGGTGTTATCAAGATCGTTAAGAAGGGGAAACTGAGGCCTAGATACATCATAACCTTAACATTTCTTGAATGATTTGGAATCTTTTCTTATTATTTGGTAATACCACAAAATATCTCAAAGGTACACGATGTGTTCTATATTTCTCTACTGATAAAATACATGTGTGACCCAATACATGTTATCACTTCAGAAGGGATAGATTTAGAACATAATCTTTTATATTGTGAAGAACTCATCTAGATTATTTATGCTCAATAGAATGTTTTGAGGAATCACGTGACTCCTTTTGTAAAAGTTCATTGGAGAAATCAAAAAATGGAATAAGGAACATGGGAACCAGAGGACTCTATAAAGTAGAAACACCCACATCTATTTGAAGATATGAACCATAAAATTTCTTCGCTCTAATTTTTATATGATGTAATAATGTATCACCTCATGAATTTACTAATTTTTCGAGATTTTGTTGATATACTTCCAATACAGTCAACACCTGGTTTTAAGAAAACATTATTTAGTCGCGGTATGAAAAGTAAATTAAATTATAAAAATTATAAGGAGTTTATATATTAAAATTAATATATTATATTTTCAAATAGATATTTTTAAAATCATATAATATATTTTATATAAGAATAGGATAATGAAGAAACACAACATTATAGATAAAATACATTATTTTTATTAAAAGTATTTTTTCTTGCTTTTGATGGAGAAACCATTTTAAATAAAACTTTTGACGTTATTATAAATTTAATATTGCAAAATAATGATTATATTTTATAACTAATCGTAAAAATTATCTTATTATGAACTTCAATAATTTTTTGGTGAGGACTCAATTATTAAAGAATGGTTTAAAATAATGAATTTGAGTTCAAAACTACATTATCATCTTATTAATTTATAAGGATACATTTTAATTTTAGTTGGTTTTAAATTTTAAATAGTTAATAATTTATCTGTTAATATAATTTATATAACTAGAATAAATTGTAATTTGAAATTGATTATGAAAATATAGAAAACTATAAGTCGTTTTTACTCTAAAAACATGCATTGTCGTCCCGCATGCGGGATGAATTTTAAATTAATCTCAGCCACTTATAATATTGGAATTTGAAAAAATTGATTCCATATATCGAATTAGCCTAATTTATTCTTTATAATATGTTTAATTTTTTTACCAAACATATTAGTGAATTTAACTAAAACTAATAATAATTATTATTGAAAAAATTAATCTTCACAAAAGACTAAACCTTTATCTTAAGGGAAAAAATGACCAGAAATAGTGTACAAAACCTATTTAATGGATATAACTCTGCCATAAATGATAAATTAAATATTTTTTTGGTTAGTATGATGTTTTTTGGCTAAAACATGTTTACACCAAAATTGTTTCCAAAAATTCCATGTGAGTCATATTCCTTTTGGATAAAAGGCCACCAACTCTCCCACTACTTCACACATCTTAGAACACTTTGGGTCGTCCATTCTCTAACAACATATATTATCATAATCACTACCCTTGATCTTGAGTCCTTCCTTTGGTCATAAATACATCAAAGTAATTCTTTTGGTAAAAACCAAAATATGTTACCCGATTTAGAGGTAATGTCTTATCTTGGTATTATTAGTTTCATTTCCATTCTCCACTGCCTATACTCTACATATTGTAAGATTATATAAAAATAAATATATAATAAACATAATAGTATGTTTTTATGTTAATATTTATATATAAAATATACAGACCTTCATTAAATTGGTAATAGAAATACTGTTTTTGTGTGCTGGGAACTACTTCCTCATGAAATGATAATTGTTCATTTTTTACATTACCACCACTCATGTGGCCATTATGATGGACACTCTCTCTCTCTATATATATTTTATATAGTATATTTATATGTTATTTTGTATTCTGAATGTTATATTTAGAACCTAATTTTATTCTTTCTATCTTGTGTGAAATATAATATTTTGTTTGAGGATGTGTGGACTACCACCCTAAAAACGAGATGACGGATTCATGCCATACATGGAACATATAATGGATGGTTTTTATAAACCTCTGTAACATATATAAAGTATATATGATAATGAAATTCTAATATACATATTTATCATTTATTTATTTATTCTCTAATATGACAAATTAATGAAAATAATGTTCATTCGTAAGTATGACCTACCATCACCATGAATAGTGAAATTCATTTCAAACCTCCAAATATGATGGAATAATATAAATATATACATACTGAATATATATGATAATTTATTCATGGTTAAAATTTTTAATATAATGAAATCCTGCTATAATTAATTGTAACAACAAATCAAAATTCAAAACATACTTGGGAAAACAAGGCAATTAACACCCGAAATAGTAAAAATAATGAATAAGTATTAACAAACATGTAATAAAATATTTTAATAAGATAAAATATGATATTATTGAAAAAAATAAATTTCATATGTTAGTTAGTAAAATATTTTAAACAATTATATAGGTGGATAAATACCACACAACAAAAGGAATCTTAATGATAGTGATTTCACCTCAATTTACATGCCATGACGACTTATTTTTTATTATGCACAAATTCACTTTAACATGGAATATATTATAATCATTAATGTGTTGTATCATGAATCTTATTACACTAATTATATTATAATAATCATTAAATATTATTCATTCATGGGATTTATGATTTAAATATTTAAATGTTTTATGGTACACATTGGATTGTTTAAAATTTTATTTCCTGAAAATTGTATCTAAAATATTTCAATGGTATTTCCAATCATTAATTTCAACAACTATTTTTTATATAGACTCCACTCAGGTATTATTGATAAATTTATATCTTACATTCAATGAGGATATTTTGATAAGGTTCATTATTCATGATTATGAGGAATGTTATGAACTAATACAACACAAATTGAGCCAGGTTATAAATAGCCCATCGATGCATCAGTAGACTAATCAGACGAATAACTTTGCATAGTAATATGTATTTTTATATTATATGTGGTAATCCATCCTGTGATTTTTCATGATGGAATAGGTAACATGTACCTTGGAAAAACTGGAGTCCAACAGTTTTGAAATTCCATCATTTTGATTCAGTTATTATTCATCCTAAATTATTCGTGTCGACATATCTGTTGATACTTTTCATTTTTTTAGTAATTATTTATCTGGGATATTTTTCATTGACATTATTATAGATACATTTCATTCCGATTTTATTGTTTTATATTGAATTAGATTTAGTTTTTTACATTTCAAAATTAATATTGAATTATATTGATATTTTAATTCCTTCTGTTATTTGAAATTTACCTTTCAATTTTAATTTATTCATATTGATTCATTATTTATTCATATTTAATTACCCTTATTGAGAACATGAGGTAACCCTTTTTATGCTTCTTCCCCCAATATTTGATGAATATATAATTGAATAATCATTCATTGATAATGTTTATATCATTTATTGTGTATCATGTTTTATTTTTTTCCGCTATATTATTTGTTTCATGTATGTAATATGGCTTCCCAAGACTACTAAACATATTTTTATACAGCAATTTTATTCATTGGAAACATGCCAATATAATGAAATAATGCACTAGCTCTTGGATTCTACGGTCAGGGCATTACAATAGGCAGACATACCATTGTTTTAAAGGGGGTAAATGGGTGTACATCCAAAGCATGTAAAGGTTGGTACACTAGTGGTTATCTATACCCAAAGTACATATCCAGGTGGTCATCCAACGAAAAAAAGTTATGCATGTTTTGGTGTCTAGTCATGATATCACATTTCTTATGATTGTGTGTGTGCCAAAAATTCTATCACGTATACATATGTTACGCTCTCATGGCTTATACTCCGTGATTTATTTATTATTCAGGTCTTATTAACTACAAATCCTTATACAATGACGTAAGATTATGTTCACTTATATGAAGGTTATAATCATCATTTCTATGCTCTTATGCTACCATTATTCTCATTTTATGCTTATGTATCTCCTTTATTAACCCTTAGTGAACATATAATCCCTCCATTTCTTATATTTCATTACCGCAGGTTAAGAATAATGGATTTATGTATAAGTGTTAAATAAGAATATCTTTTTAGGAAACATTGAAGATCCTTCATCAATTTAAAATATTGTGGTCCATGTTTCTATAAACACTGAGACATTATGGTCCTTAGGCATTTACATTTTTAATGTGATGAATAATCATATAATATGATTTAATATCCATATATGTTAAGCTTGGGTAACAATTGTTGTTATGAAATGATTGATTTAGTTATGAATTAGAAACTAGGATGAGAAAACATTCGTTATATCCCTTTGGATATTTATAAGGATATTTTTTGGGATATCTATAAATATGAGTTTAAGGATGAGTTAATGATTAGTAAAATGGCATGGAATTTTCATAAAGGATTTAGAAAATGGTCTCTATGATTTTACACTTGGATACTAAAAGGGGATGTGGATATAGAAAATTTTTACATAGAGTAATTACCCCTTGAAACATAGTATTGAGATAGACTCATAAAAAATGTATCCCAACAATGGACCTCATTACACACCTGGATTGACACTCCCAGATTTTATGATATTAAATTTAAAAATTGCTTTGTGAACCATAATGAAAGATTTAAATAAAATTTGTTTTTCAAGGACCTACTATATAACTAATGTGTCATATATTAAATATATTTTAATAATTTAAAAATCATATAATTTTTATTTTCATGATGGTTTTGTCCCCACAAGGATTATTGTTTCTTTTTCTATTCATTCTCATTTTATTCAATGATTAGATACTAAAATAACCAAGCCGATGAGGATTGGAATGATAAATGAAATGTTAATATTTTTGAGTTTATGAATGTCATGTTTTAAGGGATAAAAACAACTTTTCTATAACCACACAACCTTATCAAAACATGATTCGTTATAAATGGACAAATAGAAAAATGGGGGAACACCATTTTTATGAATACATATTATGTAAATTTGAACCTTATATTAGTGGAAAAATTAATAAAATAGTTACTGATAAATTGATATATACAATTGAAAAGATATTTATCATTCTCTATTTTTTAGAATGTCAGAAAATTATCATATGTAACTATATTTTAGAATGTGAAGTGAATAAGTGGTGTAACATTATTAAGAATAATAGGAAACCAGAAAAAATGACTAAATTGAACGAGACATGTTCAATAACTCATTTTTCCATAATTAACATCCAAGTATTATTTGCATGAAAAAGGATAATGAATTTTCTTAGAAATATAATGGTTTTAATAGGAAAAGTAAGATGGATTTCCTCGTAAAATTTATGATCCATGAAGAGAGGAAGATGGGAATTCCATTATGCCCATTGTGTGGGAAAAAATGGATGACTAATATATGTTTTACCGTTGTAAATGAATTTTATCAAATGGTTGAATGCTGATGTTATGTAAAAAAGTAATATAATGATGTGAAAAGGATAGATCACAAAAAATACACGTACCACTCTTTAAAATCTCAATTGAATTGAGTTTTGGAATTATGCTAAAGGGTTCCCCATTCTAATGACTAATGTTGGTGATAAACCACAACACCCTATGAAGACAAATAAAAAAAGGGAAATCTTATGAAATCAAAATTAATGAAGTAAATCATTATAATTAGGAAACACTTGTCATCCCCTCCTTAGATGGAGGATTTCCTGTTTTATTTTGAATGAATATTCCATTTGAATATCTTATTATTTGTTAATTATTGTTGTTTCATGTGAATATATCCCTCTTTATGGATTCTGGAATAATTACAAGAAACATAATATTCTATCAGTACAAGGATTAACGAATTTTTCCAATGAAAATATTTTTGGTATAAGAATATATATTATATATGGAATAAGGTTTCACTTATTTTTTGAAAGGGTAATATGATTATCCATTGTTGGAATGGTTTTATTTGAATGTTGGATTTTGTTATGGAGATTAATTTTATACCTCATCATATATATATTTATGCATACTATACAAAATGTTATAACTTTTTTTATGATACCCGAAGATATATGGAATGACTTATCATTCCATCTATATATCATATGTTACATTAGTGATTAAAGTAAAAAAAATTAAAATTCATTCAAAGGGGTTATATATGATATCAAAATTGATCAAGGTAAAACCAAAATGTGACATTATGAATGTTAAATGGAATGATATCAAGTAAGTATATTCTGTTATGTTCATAGATAGTAAAATAATTCATCATCTTTATTAAAAGGATTTTGAAAAATATTTATCCTAGTACCTTCATTTATATTGAATAAAATGGTCCCATTAACCATCATAGATTTATGGTTTTGTGACGATTAAATTTTTAATGATCACCCACATTATTGTGATTAGATATATATATCACTCTCTAAAATTCTTTACATTTTTCATTCATGTATAAATCATAACCTTTATTATCATATGTGGAAACTTAGTAACAAGTTAGTTTGGGTAAAAAAATTTATAACATTAGAATTTTAATGGATGTCTCAGTATTCAATTTTATGCCGATGTCTGTACCTATGAAAAGAACATTCTAGTATAGAAACAATGATGACTTAGTATAATTTAATTATTGGAATTCTTATTGAGGGAGTTAGAATATAACCCCTTGAGTTTTAATGAATTAATTTTTTAATAAAATAAATTTATTTAAAAGAATTCACCTCCTTCTACTACAACACATGATTTATTTACCTAGAAAATAATTTTAAGCATGCACTATACAGAAACCTTAGATGGAAATCGCTCTCGCCTGCCCCTGATGGTGATCGCCGACCAAGGGGATGGTGATGGCTGCTGCCACGACCCCTCATCCGACAGTGGGGGGAGCGTGATCTTAATCTCCTGCGCTTGAGTATGGGAAGTGCAGTGATGGTGCTTTCCAACCCCTGTCGGATACAGTCTTTTTCTTTCTGGCTATTAATGTCAGCCCGAAGGTCCCCAGATACATCTCTGGTCAACCTGTTGATTCGGTTACGATCCAAGAATTCTCTGAGGCTTTTTCGATGCTTTCTGATGCCCTAATTGCAAGTTTTGTGAGAAGGCATCCGCTGGTGGAGGATTTCAGTAAGATTTTTAATGAAAATTGGGGGCTCAAGAATTTTGCGCGTGTTGGGATTCTTGGACAGCAACAAATCCTCATTCTGTTTGTGGATGATGAGGATTTTGGAAAGGATTGGTCCAAAAGCAAGAGGTATTCTGGTTTTCATCTTCTTCACTAGACCTTTGAATGTCATATGAATCGTGATTCTCCAAATTTTTCAATTTGGTTGAAAATGCCGGGTCTTCCCATTCCATTCCAAAATCCGAGACTTCTACGATCGATAGGTAATTCCATTTGACGATTTATTTGATGTGATAAAATAACTCATTCTTTGTCAAATCCTGCCACTGTGAGGTTTTGTGTTGAAAGTGACCTCTCAAGAGTCCCACCGGAGGCTGTATGGATCATCGTGGAAGGAGAATACAGGTACGCTCAAAAAATTCTGTATGAATCATGGATTTCTTTTTCCTCCAATTGCTGCAAGCAGGGTCATGAAACTGTTAAATGCCGAAGGAAGACCCCAGATGCCCATCCGGGTGTGCCTAATTCTACTGGGAATGATGATATGGCTCAGACTCAAACATGTTTGAATCAAGGGGCATATGAGAATGGATTGGCCCCAACAGAATATGAATTGGAAAATAATCATGTTCAAGTTGGTGTTTCTTAAGAAATGTGTGTGGGGTAGGAGGTCCAATCAGGAGCACTGTTGAATGGGAGTAATATGGCTGTAGAGGATGCAATGGAGGAAAATGAGAAGTCCATGAATATGGATAGCATAAATGAGAAAGAAGTAATGGAGCAGTCTGATAAAGGGGAGATGAAGGCTGGTGATTTTGACTCACAGTATATGGGCATGGGAGTAGAGAAAATTCAGACATCTAGTGAGAGCAAATTTCCAGGGCAGAGTTCTCCTGTCATGATACAGTTTAGTGCTGATGGAATGATAAACTCCTCAGCAAACCGTTTTGTTGTTTTAGTGGATATTGACCCGAATGAGGATGAACAAATGGGAGAGGAGTAAATTCGATGTCCCCCTTCTCATGAAGATGCCAACACTGTCTGTGTGATAGAGGACTCAGTTGTTGGTCAGCAGGCTGCGGTGCCAATGGGTTACACCTTGGGAAAAAGTACATCTACCTCTCCTCCCATGGCACATCCGACGTGATGGGCAGTTGAAACTGATTCTGAGAAGGAAGATGGATGCAAAAAGTCCTCTTACAGTGATGTTGTCGAATATGGGGGCACAATGATGGTGGATAAAGAGTTAAATGGGAAATCTCAGGGAAGAAAGAAGCCACGAAGAGATTACACGGATCTCCCCAAACCAATGGAGACTAGGGCATCATACAAGAAAAGTGGTGGGAAGAAATATGATGTACAAAAGATATTGGTGGGAAGCATACTTTTAAAGATCAGTTAACCAAAGAACAACTCGTCATGAGGAATCAATACCTTGATGTTTTCAAGAGATATGAGTCCTCTGAATTGGAATCAGCCACGTGGGAAGATGATGAGGTAACTGCGTATAGATATGGGGATGGGGATGGATTGGATGTGATGTAGTGACTTTTCCTTTTATTTTCTTTGCACTTTACTTTTTTCTAATAATAATTTCGGAGATCAGACTTTTGTCTAATCTGGGTCTTTCTAGTATATAAAAAATTTATATTCTCTTTTAGTACATGAAAAAAAATGTTTGGCTTGTCTTGCACAAAATTTCAGGTTCATTCTATAGCTTGTGTCACATACAAGACCTTGTTTTTCCAAACTATAGTATACTATTAATATTATTATTCAAATATTACTATAGTGATCACATTGCCATTGGAATGGAATATGTGAATATGATTTACTAAATTATGATACTACTATTTAAAAATTTTTGTAAAAAGAAATAATTTGTTATAAATTAATTTTAAATGAAAATAATAATAATTGAATATATATTTAAACCAAAATTTTGATTTTTCAGAAATCCAGTTTATATTTTACTGGTAACCATTCATTCAATCGACATCAAGATGATTTCCAAATTCATATTCAAAATTTAATCATAAGAAACAAAAAATATCAAAATTGAAGATAAATATAATTTTCCCCTCATGTTACGAATCTCCATATATATACTACTAGAAAATAATGCATTTATAGTCCACCCTAGAGAAATATTTCCAAATATGGAAACCAAGAAAATTTTCACTGTGCTTATCATTACCACTTATCATCTGAGAGAAAAAACTGAGATCGTCACTAGGAAACCAATCCAATAGATATCACAAACAATATTTACATATAAATGACAAAATGATTATTCTAAAACTTGTTTAAATCACTTAAAATGTTTTTTGTCTTCTAGGATGGTGTTCCTTCACATGAGTGAACCATGATCATGACAATACCATCTCCCAAAATCAGGCATCTTAATGATACCACCATCAACAGGGCTTATGACCAGATCATTCATCACAAATCAATCCAAAACATGAAACAACCAAGGCCTTCACAAACCTAATCCCAATGTGCTAATCAAATGGATATATCCACCAATAAACCACAACAAAGACAAAAACAATCCATGAAAACCCACTAAGAAACCAAGAGGAGAAAAAAATGGTACTCACCGCAAAATAAATTGGTACTTAACACCCCCTCACTTCGTCGCATGTCTCATACACTTTTTTTCATCCAACCCATATAAAATGAGATCCCAAATTCCATTCGCTCAACAAATAATCTTAAATTTAGTCATAAAACCAACCAATTAATCCCTTTGGTTCCATGAAAAGTTAGTTACCCAAAGAAGATGTAATATTAATTAATGTTTATTTTCCTTTTGTTTATTTATCCACAACCTTAAAATATTATTATTTCATGATTAAATAATAACATCAATATATTAAATATAATATCATGTTGTTATGTCATGTTTATGACCAAAACATTTATATTCATACATCAAATGGGATAGAAAATCATCATTCGTGTTTATAAAGGACTGTATCTTGTGAACTGAAGTCATTTTTTCTTTCATTACCATCAATGATAGTTTTGAATATTGATTGGAATACTAGTTTTATATGATATATATGATATTTAAAATGTATTTATAATTATTTAATTATCATATGACAAATATCTTCATGGTAGTTTTGTGTGTATAACACTATGACCCCAGTTACCTAGAATCAGTGAATTATTAAATAACACTGCCATGATACAATGAATATTGTACAGAATGATAGACCAGTTTAGGAGGCATGGAAGTAATAGATACATACCTAAGTTTTACATTACATCATGAAATTAAAAAACAATACTGCGTCCCTTGGAACACTCTTATATCCCTTATCCTATTCATGTAGGTTAATCGTAATATACATCTATGTATCCTGGAAAAAATAAAACATAACAAAGGGGTGAGCTCAGATGCTTATTAAGGAAAACAATATAGCAGAAATTTTCATAAATAAGAACAAACATTTAAGACAATTTATAAGACTAGAAAAAAAGCCTTTTAAACATAAACATAAACATAATATGGAAAAGATAAAACAAATAAATCCATATACTTATTCACATGGATATTCTACTAGTCGAATAATCACATGTAATATCAATAGCCAATTTCATAATGATGGAATGCATAATGTCAGACTTCATAACCACATAATCAAGGCCTTGTTCCAAGAAAACAAATAAGGTTTTTTCAAGGCCTTATTCCGAGACAATAGTTTTTCTCAAGATACCTATCGAGGAACCGAGAAGTTATAGCATGCTCCACCCGTAATTTACTAAGTCCAATGCATTCCTCATATGAAATGGTGAAACATAAAATAAGCATTCATATTAAAAATAGCATATGGAATTTCAATACATTGACCATAAACCATGAATAGTATAAAAATAGTGCATCCACAGTCAAACATAACTCTTTCATTACAATATGCATGATTGTATTATAATGAATCAAACTCAATCAAGAATAATGAAATATATTGACATAGATTATAATAATCCTCAAAAATATTTGAATGTAATATCCCATTTTTTCTTAAAAATATTTAAAAGTATACCTATTTATTCAGAGTATGTTTAAAATAATTTTTTGAGGCATAGTGTACCATACCACTTTGAAACTTTTAAAAATAATTTTGATTTTAAAACATTAATTTCTATATAAATAAATCCTTAATATCATTTTTAGAAAATGGTCATTGATGAGAAGGATTTAGAATAATAAATTATTAAAACATTTAAAAGGATATTTTAGTTGGAGTTCCTAACGAACTGAGAGATGCTTGAATACAAATAATTGAGGTAATAAAAATGTAATAATATCTTGATAATAAAGGTATTCATGATATAATATTTCAATGTAGAGTATATACACCAAATAAGTGTGAATTGGTGCATAACCCCAAAGATGTCTCAAGAGAATGTAAGTTGAGATAAAAACAATTATAAAGTCCATATACTTAGTTTAAAGATAAATCAAGGACATAATTATGGGTAAAAAATATAAATACACAAAACATGATTGGATATTTATTGTAAAACAATTAGATTAAATTAAGACATATTCTTTTAACAAGAACACCAATGACTTGGATGATTAACTCAATGAATGAAAATTGAGTTAAGACTACTATTATCATGTTCATTTCGATGACTTTAGAATCTATCAATGGATTGATTATTTGTATCAAATGATTAAACACACAAATGGGATTGGTTATTATGATATAAATAAATAAATAGTGATTTCACACATAATCATGGAGTAAAATAATCAATGAAGTTTGCGTGAAACCCAATGAGTGGAAATCGAAATTAGAAATTCACTTACCGATTTGGTGACATAGGAAACATGCACCCCATTAAAGAAAGATCAACAATAAAGATGTAAATACCCATAAATTAAAGAATATTACACAATGACGAAAATCATTGGCAGTATATACTATACACAAATAGAAATAGTGGCAATATAGCATGAATCTCATGGAAATAAGAAGTGAGACGAAAACCTCGTACAATGATGTAATCAATCGAGTCATATGACCAAAAATTAATGACCACAAAATGAATAACTAAATACCATGAATATAAATAGAATCAAGATATTATATATCAAATGGAAGTACATAATCAATGAAATGCAATAAATAAGTGGCAAACAATTGAAATCTCACAGAATTAAAAGTGAGATAAGAAACCCCATACCTTGTACTTTTCCTTCATATAGGGTAGGTTGAACTCTTTTATAATGGTGAACTATTTGTTATTAAATTATAAATAAACCAAATACATAAATATGATATCATATATGATCTTCTAATATTTCATTGTTAATAATATTTCAGTAGTGTCCTTATTTCGATTGTTAACTGATTCGTTTTCCTTTATAGGCTTCATTGTGTAAGCCATGTTTGTTATAAATATGATGTATTTGATTCATATACATAATTATATTATGATGATAAAAATTATTTTTATTCATAAAATAAACATATTTACTAAATGATTATGATGAGGATATAATCTCATTGTGTTCATGGAGATGATAATCTGTACGTACGCACAAGTGAGAATATCATTATATTGATGGTGAAATCTTATTTAATTGGATTTTATATCATATATTTAGAATAATAATCATGGTATATTTATTATTTACATCATTTATGTTCATTCTTATATACATCTTAATAATGAAGTGTTTGAATAATAAACTACACCCCGATGTGGAGACAGTAAGCCGTACGTATGCACGTATAGTGACTTTTTCATTTATAGGATGGATAGAATAAAGAATATGGTTGTACAATATATATTATAACATCGTATTGTATAGAAGTTACCGTATTTATTATTTTGGTATAGAAACAAAAAAGAAATATGATGAGTAAGAAGAAATGAACTTCAAAGAGGGTTCTGAAATTATTACCTATTCCTAGTGTGTTTCATTTTTAGTTGATGAAAAGGGCTCAATAATATGGCTTTACGATCAAAGTAATGACTATATGTTGATTTAAGGGAAGTTGGTAGGATATTTGGGCAGCTTTTGGCCAAGAAAAATGTCAATGGAGGTGTGAAATTAGGGAATGGGTAGTACCCTTTTATAAGATAGGTGAGGGTCACTTTAGGAAAACCTTGAAATATTATTTTATATTAAAACCATTTTCAGTTTCCAATTGCTCAAAAATGATTTATTTAATAGATAAACTGGGTATGAGTCTAAAACCACTCAAACAATTGGTTTAAACAAGTTTACATTACAATTTTTACCTTATCTTTTAGATTTAACTCTTAGTTAAATAGTTTAACTTTTACTGTGTCCGCTTGTATTCTTACACTATATGGTTAATAAAGTTACTCTAAACATCTAAGAGAACATAAATTGGTTCATTAATGACATATATAATATTATTTAAGACATTCTTCTGAACCTTATATTTTTAGGAATATTATATAAACAAATAATATGGTATTTTCTTTAAAAACTCATTTTGGTCAATCTTGACATTATTTAGTAATTTGGTTTTGTGAAAATCATAACAGCAAGAATAATTAAAAAAATTATTTAATAAACCCTAAAATGTCATTTTATCCTAGAAAAGTTGTTTAATTCCTTAAAAGTATGAAATTAGATTTATTTGGATATTTATAATATAGATTATTTTAATCATTCATTAATAAGGTAATTACTACATCATCATTATGTCATAAATAAATATAATTATTTAGGGTCTAAAATTTATAAATAAAATACCATTATGTAATAAATATTTTTAGATTTATAATCCATATTTATAGTCAAATTTATCTTATTTATATCCCTATATTAAAAATGGTTTTGTTATTAAACATTGAATTTAACTCTTTTAACTCTTCTTTAAATACATTATTAACAAATGTCCTCATCTAATCCAAGTGGACCAAAAAGGATCATATTTTATTTGTAAGATTAGTTTTTTTTTGAAATTAAACATATACTATATAATTAGGACATGTGTTAGGGTGATTATAATATCATTTTTACCCTTAATTTCCCTATTTAATTTTAACTATGGTAAATAAAAGTCCAAAGTAACTATTCACCAAAAAATTATTTTCAATATATTGAACCACATTTTAATTACTGATTTCAACCACGTCTCTTGTATTTTTTAAATTCAACTTACATAGGCGGTAAAATTGTGTTTAATGGAAATTTGCGAATGCTCCTAGAAGGTGGGTAAAAGAGAGTAAAAAGTTAAATAAAATTTTATACATCTAATTTTATTATAAAATGACTCTAATTAATAATATTGAACTTATATAGGTATTATATATCTATTTTTTCTTAAAAAATATTCATATAAAAAAATAAATATTTAAATAAAAAGTCAGTTTTAAACTATAACATGGTGTTCTTCTTTATTCATCAAAAATTGAATGTTTTCAGAAAAATACAAACAATTTTCCCTAAAGATATTATGATATTTCAAATTCCAAAATCAATTCTATTTTACCAAATTAAAAACATAGAAGTTGATTTAATTAATTTAAAATTAATTACCGTTTCCAAAACCGAAATGTGGTTTTTTAAAAAGTAACAACTATCAAAATATTCACTTGTATTAATGTCAAATTTAAATGTGAAATTAATTATAATTTCCTACATTGTATTAAATGATAAAAATATAATATATTTATTATTAAAAACCATTTAAATTCATAATTGTAGCATATAAATTATTTTGATTAAAATTGTTATTTTCAATTAAAATTTAGTATTTGTCAGTATTATCAAAATATAAAAGTTATCCGAAAAGTACCAAAATTTTATTCAAAATATTGTTTTTTGTAAAAATTATAAAAAATTATTTAATATCAATAAATTCAATATATAAATGTGTCAAGTATTTGTTTTGTAAAGGGTTTTCCATTAGAAGTGGTAAAATTTACATTTTTTTGAAAAATACCTCTTTTATCTAGAAAAATGAATTTGTTCTTATATTATGTATAAGAAACACATAATATGTATTCTAAAATTATATGGAGTATATAAAAATCAATTTTCATTCAATACTATTCATAACCTCTTTTTAACGACTAGATTGGTATGTTATGGTGTGCTCAAACTAGGTGTTTTGTGTAGCACAAGATATTGGATTAAATTAATGAAAATTACGTACTATGAAATCATGGGGTGTTAAATTCTTCCCCCATTATTGAAATTGCATCTTCGCAATTTCAAAATTATTCTAAGAAATTTCATTGAATGTCCCACGTCGAAAAAATAGTAAATAAAACAATCACTTTTAAAGAATGAAAGTGAAGTACAATGGTCGCTTGAGATAACCCATACTAGGATTACATGTCTGAAAGCATGGATATGGAAGATAAAATAAGTCTTACGTTCATATAAAGATAGATAGAAAACATGATCAGGAAAAATATAACAATAAAAAAACCACAAACTTGTGATGTGATAAATAGTCATTAGTTTCCCAGTAGGAAAAGTAAACGGATAATGTTTTTTTTGGTTTTAAGATTAATTTCATAAATTTGATGAATTTATTTTTGAGATGTACTACGAAAATAAAGAGATATACTTAATCTGTAAGTAGTGTTTAATCCTCTAATAAATTTATACCACTAATTCATCTATTTTTCAAACTATTAGTATTTTAGAAGAATTCATCACACCTGAAGTGCTAGAATAAACATCTAGAGAATAACATTATCCATAAAGGATAAACCATATATTTACCTTATATTTATAGATTAACCAAAACTAAAATGGTAAGTACAAGATTAGATGATCCCCAAAAGGATAATCCTTTAGAAAAAGAAATACTATTATTAATTCTTAAAATTAAACAAACAGTACATGAAGTTCAATATATACCATTCAATATTCAATTGTCCTTAAAATCTTTCAATATAAGCCAAACTAATATTGAATCCCAAAACATAGAATAATTTATTACGTAGTCTTACACATTAAATTTTTTCTCCAAATAAAATCAACTACTCTTAAAGTCACATACTTAAAGTAATTTGCCTTATCAAATATTCTATATGATAGGTTAATCATTTCAATAAAATGACCCAAATAGCTATAAATAAAAAATAAAAACATAGATAAAAACCCACCATTACTCCTCAAATGAAAAATCATAGTATTCTATTTTCCATAGGTATATAGTTTTCCAAACATAGTGAACATCATCCAAAAAAACATTTATCATATAACCACCAAATTTTTTTTTTGATACTATGGATATCCATTTGATAAGACATAAGATCACAAATCAACTTATTATTGATCAATAAAATCATTTAAATAAAAAAATTATTCACACTAACCAAGGACATCTCATAGTCTAATGGTAGGTGAAAAATCCTAATCGCACACTGGTAGTGGGTTCAAGTCCCAAATATTTGTCTGACATGATGGGTTGTGACACGGTCTGTGTGTTGTATTTTTCAAAAACTATATTTTATAACAATACAAAAATAATAAAAATTCTAAAAAAATAACTATAACATAATTTCACCACAATTGTTATCTCATACCTCAAATTTTCATCCCAAAATTTAATAACATGTAATTTCCTCAAATTCAAGGATCATATAAACCCAAATGGTTATTTATAACTATAAGAGAAATGATAATTCTTCCTAAAATAGTAGTTTCACATAACAAACTGTATGGTTACACATACAAGGGAAAATTCATCCAATTTAATCCCATAAAAAAATAACACTAATAGATTTAAACATTTCACCATCCATTTATTTCTACATTGGTTCTTCCATGACCAAGAAGTAATCATAAATAATAGGGTATTCACTCGAGTAATGCCTAGGTCTACAAAATTTATGAAAAATTACTATAAATTTATTATTGTGATCATTTTTATTTTCTTCCATTGAACTCTTAATTTTAAATTGAAAATTCATTACATTATGTCCTCCTTTCCCACACATAATGAATTTTTTTTCTCCATTAAGACACTTTCCTAGTTTTCTCCTTCCACATTTCCTGCATTATGGAAATTTAGCTTTATTTTCTCCATGGTCTCCACTATTGAAGATCATATCATCTAACGCCTTTTTATTATTTGTTGAGTCTGAGAGTTGGTAAATATATATTTTTTTGATAATATTTTTGGAAAACTGATTGGGAATGATCACGATATCTTTTACACCTATCAATAATTTATTTCGTTTCTCATTTCCACTATTGTACCCACCTTGTACAACATGTTCAATTTTATTCTGACTTCCATGGTATCCAGCCATTGACTAACACAAGAAAGCATAATGTGTGTCCTAAAATCATTTAAATAATATCATAAAACATTATTTTCAATCTAAACAAATTGGGATTAACCAAGTTTATTTATTCTCATATTATATTATAATCCTTCAAATAAGTTTTTAATGAAAATGTGAATTATCATAAGCATATCCCCTTGAAGTGTCGTAACAATGACTACATCAATGCCAATTGTTGTGCACCAGGATACCCTCGGTCATGCTTGACACTCATTCTCAGAGTTTTCAGTGCTAGGTTCATCTGTGCCAGAGTCGCCTCTACCAACTCATATCCAAACAGGGTAGTATTGCTTGTAAAACCCACATAATATTTACATTACAAAAATTTTGGGATTTTCTTCTATAATAATTCGCAATGTCTACATTAGGGTTGTGTTTTATAATCATATTTTTTTCTAAATCTAGCTTCCATGGTTTGTACTAAAGTTCATCTAATACCTAAAATAACACCCCAAACCCAATTACCCAGAATCAATGCATTATTAGAGAACATTGGCATGATACAAGGAATCAAGTCTCGAAAGACTGATCAATTTAGTAGCTGGGGAACAACTAGATACATATATATGATTTACATTACATCATGAAATAAAATAACAAAATTGTGTCCCCTTTGAACACTCTTATATCCCTTATCATATCTTGGTAGGTTAATCATAATATACTTCATAGAATCTGGGAAAAAATACAACATAAAAAATGGGTTAGATCAGATGCTTAGTATGGATAACAATATATCGGAACCTATCATAAATTAGAACAAACATTTAATGAAATGTATAAGAATAGAACACAAGAATTTTAAACAAAAAATCAACATAATATGGAAATGACAAATCAAATAATTCCATTTACTTATTCACATGTATATTTACTATTTGAATAATCATATGTAATATCAATAGTAAATTTCATAATGATGGAATGCATTATGCCGGACTCCATAACCACATAGTTATGGCCTTGTGAGAAGACACTAGTTTGTCTCATGAGACAAACTGATGCATCAAGTAGCTATAGCAGGCTCCACCCATAAATTATTTTGTCTGATGCATTCCTCATAAGAACGAGAAAAATATTATATGAACATTTGTATTAAAAATAGCATACAAAATATCAATACGTTAACTATAAACCTTGAATGGTATAAAAATAGTACACACACAGTCATACATAACTCAATTAATATAATATGGAATATTTTATTAAAATAAAATAACATCAATCGTGAATAATGAAGTATATTAACATAGATAAAAATAATGATAAAAATATTTGAGATAAATATCCCCCTTTTTCTTTAAAACCTTTAAACATATCACTATTTATCAAGAAGATGTTTAAAATAGATATTTTAATCAACGTTTCTCGTACCAATTGGAATCTTTTAAAATTAATTTAAATTTTAAACATTAATCTCTATATAAATAAATCCTTAAAACCATTTTTAAAACATAGACATTAATGTGAAAGTTTTGAAAGAATAAAATTTTAGAAAATTTAAAATGCTATTTTAGTTAGTGTTCCTAACCAAATGAGAGATGATTGAATAAAAATAATTGAGGTAATAAAAACATAATAATATCATGAAAATAAACGGATTAATGATATAATATGTTAAAGTATATTATATACACCAAATAAAATTTAATTAGTGCATGGAAACAACGAAGTCTCAATGAAATGTATGTTGGGATGAAATCCCTTATAAAGTCTGTATCCTTTGGTTAAGGATAATTAAAAGACATAATTATGTGTGTAAAATATAAATATAATAAATATTATTGGATATTTAGTGTAAAAAAATTATTGGACATTCACATATATTTTTGTTTCAACAACACCAATGACTTGGATGTTTAACTCAATGAATGATAATTGAGTTAAGATTACTCTCATAAAGTTTATATCGATGACTTGAGAATTTATAAATGGAGTGATACTATTTATCAAAATAATAACCACACAATAGGGATTAGAAATTTTTACATAAATAAATAAATCGTGATGTCACACATAATCTTGGAGTAAAATAATCAATGATGTTTGCGTGATACACAGTGAGTGGAAATCAAAATTAGAAATTCCCTTACCTATTTAGTGACTTACGAAACATACACCCCATTAATGAAGGATAAAAAATGAATATGTAAACCCACATAAATTAAATAATATTACACAAATAATACAATCCTGGGAAGTACATACACTACACAAATGAAAATTGAGGCAATATATCATGAATCTCACGTAAATAAGAAGCAAGATGAAATCCTCGTACCATGTTGTAATCAATCGAGTCATATGAAAAATTGTTAATGACCATGAAATTAATCTTAAAATACCATTAATATAAATAGAATCCTGATAATATATATCAAATTGTGTTACACAATACACCACATGCAATAAATAATTGGCGAACAATGGAAATCTCACGGAATTAAAAGTGAGATAAGAAACCCATTACCTTGTACGTTTCCTTAGTATAGGGTGGGGTAACCTCCTATATAAGGGTGAAATAATTTTTATTAAATTATACAAGAACCAATTACATAAATATGATATCATATATAATATTATAATATTTCCTTGTTAATAATATTTCAGTAGTATCATCATTTCAGGTGTTAACTAATTCGTTTTCCTATAGATGCTTGGTTACATAAGCCATGTTTATTATGGATGTAATGTATTTGATTAATATAAAAAATTAAATTATGTTCATATACAATATTTTTTATCATTAAATTAAAATTATTCTTGAATGATTACGATGGGATATGAATCTCATCACATTCGTGGAGACGGTAATCCCTACGTACACATGAGTGAAAATATCATTATCTTGATGATGAAATCATATGTAATTGGATGTTATATCATATATAAAGAATTATTATCATGTTATTTTATTTATTTATATTTGTTATACTCATTATTTTACCCATCCAAATAATGAACTATTTTAATAACAAACTACACCACAACATGGAGACAGTAAACCGTACACACAAACGTATGGTGAAATTTTCATTTATAGGAAGGATAGAATAACGAATATGTTGGTAATGTATTTATAATAACATCAAAGTATGTATAAGGTTATGGAGTTATTTTTTCGGTATGAAAACAAAAAAAAGAGGATGTGGAAGAAGAAGAAAAAATTAAAGAGGGTGGTGAAATTATTACATCTTCCTTGGGTGTTTCCTTTTGAGTTGATCAAAATGGTTACTTAGGTTGGCCTTCTGATAAATGTATGGACTATAAGTATATTTGAGGGATGTTTCCTATCCAAATGGCTTTTGAGGTGTGAAATTATGAGAAGGGGAAGTACCCTTTTATAAGAGAGGTGAGGATCACTTTAAGAAAACCTTGTAATATTATTTTAAAATAAAATCATTTTCAGTTTCTAATGGATCCAAAATGATTTATTTAGAATATGAGGTTGGGATGGGTCTAAAACCTTTCAACCAATCTATTTTAGGAACGTTTAGTTTATCATTTTATCTTTATCTTTTAGTTTTAACTCTTAGTTTAATAGTTTATCTTTTACCGTGTCTTCTTGTATTCTTACACTATAAGGTTAATAAACATACACTAAACATTCAAAAGAACCTCAAGTGGTTCATTAATTACATATATAATATTATTTAATACCTTTTTCCAAAACATATATTTTGAGGAATATTATATAAACCAATTATATGTTATTTAAAAAAACTCATTTATGTCAATTTTGACATTATTTAGTTTTTGTTTTTTTAAATATAAAAGCATTACTAATTCAAAAAAAATATATTTAATCAACCTTAACATGTCATATTAAACTATATAATTTTTTTAATTCATCAAAATTCTCAAATAACATTTATTTGGATATTTAAAATATCAATTATTTTAATCATTCATTAAAAAGGTAATTACTACATCATCATTGAGTCATAAACAAATTTAAATATTTAATTTCCAAATATTATAAATAAAATATCATTATTTCCAAAATATTTCGTTCATTCTAATTAATATTTATAGTCTAATATATCTTTTGAATAACATTATATTAAAAATTGTATAATTATTATACATTGAATTTAACTCTTTTAACTCTTCCTTAAATAAAATAATACTAAATGTACTAATCAAATCCATGTAGTCCAAAGAGGATCATATTTTAATCCTATGGTATTTCTTTTCTAATTAAACTTATCCAATAGAATTAGTATGTTTTATAGGGTAATTATAATATCAGTTTTACCATTAATTGCCCTATTTAATTTTAACCGTGGTAAATAAATTTCAAAAGATGCTACTCACTAAAAATTATTTTAATCTTATTGAACCAATTTTTACTCACTGAGGTCAACCGTGTCTCTCATATTTTTTAATCTCAACTCATAGAAGAATTATAATTATGTTTTATGAAAATTTGAAAATGTTCTTAGAAGGTTGGAAAAACAGTTAAAATTTCAATAAAATTTTATACATTTACTTTTATTATAAAATAAATCCAATGAATTAAATTGAACATATATAGATGTTAAAAAAATTTGACATTAAATAAATTTAAATAAAATAAATAATAATTTTAAAAAAATTTCTATTTTAAACTATAACGTATTGTTTTTCACTATTTATAATAAATTTTACGTTTTAGAAAAACACCAGAACTTTTTCCTAAGAAAATTTTGATATTCCAATTTCAAAAATTAATTCTATTTTTCAAAATTTAAAATATATAAGTTTCATTAATTAATTTAAAAATAATTCATGTTGTCAAAACCAAAAAGCGTGTTTTTAAAAAGTAAAAACTATCAAAAGATTGACATGTGTTTATGTAAAATTTAAAGGTGAAATTACTTATAATGACCTATATTTTATTAAATGATAAAAATATAATCTAATTATACTTCCAACCCATTCAAATGCATAATTTTTACCTATAAATATTTTTTATTAAAAAATTATTTTTCAATTAAAATTTAGTATTTGTAAGTATTCATCAAAATGTGAAAGTTATCAGAAAAGTAAAAAAATTCATTCATACTATATTTTTATGTCCTGATTCTAATTAAGAATTTAAATTCATTAAATTTAATTTATAAATGTGTCAAATATTGGTTTTAAAAAGGGGTATCCATTAGAAGGTGGTAAAATTTTATTTTTTTAAAATAATTATTTTATCTGAAAAAATTAATTTGTTCTTATATTATGTCTAAAAAAGACATAATATGGATTCTAAAATTTTATGGATTATATAAAATTAAAAATTAAAATATTACAATTCATATTTGATTTTTAACAACTAATTTGGTAAGTCGTGGTGAGATCAAACTCAGTGTTTCGTGTAGCGCAAGCTATTGAATTACTTTAAAGAAATTAACCTACTCTAAAATCTTGGGGTGTTACAGTGTGTCTGTAATGAAATAATTTTTGGACGTGTGCACTACCATCTCCTCAAACTAATTCGATTCATTCACACATTACATTGAAAATAATATGTATATGTTTATCAAAAATATGTGCTATATATCAAACAATAATTCTAATTGGATGATAATATACACACACACACACACACAAAGTTATATACATATACATGTATATATATTATTTAATTTTCCTTCTTTCAATGTGATAAGAAAATAGAATCCACATTCTGGTGTACGAAGGGACAAATGTCTCTATGAATGGTATATTTCGTTTCATATTTATATATTATATATATTATTATTATTATAAATAGATATATATGCTCAATATAAATGAAATTTATAACATGATATAAATTTGAACAAAAGTAAATCATTTTCTTAGTAAGAGGATCAAGAATAACTGTAGAGACCCAAAGCTTGAAATACATGGAAATTACATTAATTTTTCAGAATACTTGATACATAATGAAAACAGACACACAAGGACCATAATAGTTTAGTGTCTTTGTAAAATCAGAACATAATCTTCTAATCATGGTGAAAGATCTTCAATATCTCCCATAAAGATCTTCCCCTTTTGGTTTTCTTACCTAAAACCTCTCTTTAAATCTAGGGGAAAAGAAAACATATAAAGGGTGAGCTTAAATACTCAGAAAGGGTAAGCATTGTGAACATAAAACTATCCATAAACCTTTGAATGCAAAAACATGACCATAAAATCTAAACATCAAAATCATGAGCAACGACATAAATCTTGGAAGTACACAAGTCATAGATCATAAACGAACATTAGTCATGATAAAATAGCATGGTAATAAAACATGTAATTGTGGCATCCATTAAGAACATGTTATGATTTCCATAGTAGCTAAGGCATTTCTGCCAAGACCATCTTAGTGGACAAAGTCCCATTCTGAATTGACTTCACTCTTCGTTCCAGTCCTGTAACAGTAAACCGGATTAACTTACCATTCCAGCCATGTCGATCTCATGAGATATAAATCTTTACCCAATGAATTGGAGGTAGATATAGGTCCCACCCATCTCATAATGAAATCATTCTTACTTGTGCCACAAAATAAACATAAATCATTCAACAAAACCCTAAGAATAAAATGGGTTTCATAAGCATCATCCCATCATAACATAATCCATAAAAAATTGATATCATTTCATTATAAGAAAATTGAAACCATGAAAATCATAGAGAAATTATACTTGAAACATACACATATGAAATAATTCCATCTTATATGGAAAATCATTTTGATAAAACACTTGAAATGAATTCTTGAGGAAAATATCCTTTCTTCATCAAAATCATTTTATTTTCACTAAATTCCATGCAATTTTAAAAGAAATGGGTTTTGGATAAAATAGTCATGAAATCTTTTGGACTAAGATTTATGAAAATAAGGCTTTATAAAACCATAAAAAACTTGTCATGCTGTATATGTTAAAAATAACATTCTTCTCTTACTTTTGTCAGAAAAGACAAAAAGTACCTCGTAACATAAACAAAAGAATGATTCCTTACATACCATGTAGTTAAAGACAAAATGGGTAAATAGGAAATTAAACATACATAATTTTTTTTATATAAAATATGTACTTGGATGATAAAAATAACCCCAGCAAATACTTACGAATAAACAATCTCGGATAAGAATGAGATTGGAAAGGTTATCCCATACCTTAAGTCTGATATGCTTCGTACGTATCCAAACATCATGTATAATGATTTAAATAATGTCATTGACTTTTTACATAATCGTATTCATTGTTATGATATCATATAGGGTTCACTTATGCCTTTATATTACCCGTTATTTTGTAAATTCCAAGTTAATGACCGTTTTGGGTAAAATTTGTTTCATTTGTCGTTCGTGTTTTGAATTTTAATTATTCATATGATTACATAGATCATGATTACTTAATTCTAGGATAAAAAACATTATTTATATATAATAAATATTCAGAATATACATATATATAATAGATCTATAAATGGAAATAAATACACCGTTCGTGGAGACGATAGGCCGTACGTACCCATGAACGCTGTTTTCGTTTCCTTGTTGAATTGAATGGAATTAATTATATGAAATACATATATATGTACATAAATACATCAGAATCATTATGTCATATATTTCATGATTACTTATTATATATACTTTATAATCATTCTTGAATTGTTAACATGAAAAATGAATCTCATCGCATCGTGGAGACGGTAATTCGTACCTACGCACGAGCGATGATATAGTTCCCATATTTATTGAATTAAATTGGAGTGAATGATCTAATTTCTTAGAATCAATATGATTTTATAATAATCATAGGTATTTATTCTTTAAACAATTATACCAATCCAAGTAAGGTGGTGGTTGAAAAACATATTACACTATGGCCTGGAGACGGTATTTTATACGTACGCACGGGCGGTGAATTCTTTTTCTTTAGGACAGATAGAAGGTGAAATGGGTTTGTTTCATATTTATAATAACATATCAGTATATTATTGGTACTTATTTCATTAAAATATATTTAATCGACTAAATAATAGAAGGAAGAAGAAAAAATAAATTTGAAAGAATCTGTAACAGATATTACCTCTTCTTCGATATGCCTCTTTGAAACATCCTCTTAAGGCACTATGATTGGTCTTTAAAGTGGAACATGACCTCTAGTATGTTAATAAAGAAGTGTAGAAGATTATTTTTCAGGGGTTGGCAGAGCGTGAAGGCTCAATGTTGTGTGAGTAGGAAATAGAGGAGTTTCCCTTTTATAAGGTAGGAGAGGGGCACCTTTGGAATCCCCAAAAATATTATTTTAATATAAATTAAATCCCCACATAAAAACCTAAAAAATGGATCAATTCAAATATTAGATGTTATAGGGTTGTAATCTCATCTAAAAATTAAATTTAGACATTTTTTGATCTTATTTTAAACCTTATCATTTTTATTTATCCATATTTAATCTATTTATGTTTGTTTGTGGTAATAAAATTCTAAATTTTTAATAGTTATAAATAATGACCTATGTGTTGCTAATTTAACATAATTGGATAATTTATGAAACTGTCGACTATATAAATTTCAGTTTATAATTTTTAAATATTTCTTTGTTTTTTAAACAATTTAATAATATGTTATTTTTGTAAAATAACAATAGTGTCAATTTTGACACTATTAATTTATTTGAATTTAAATAAAATCTACCAAGAGGATATATTCGAACTAAAATATTTAATAGATTCCTAACATGTCAAATTTTTCTTATAAATTCGTGGAGCACATTAAATAGTTCATATAATATTTATTTTAATATATTTAATACCATTTATTTGCTATATCTCTTAATAAAATAATTAGTACAACATTTTTGTATAATTATTTAATATACTTATTTGTTGCATAAAAATTAAAAATATATTCATTTGATGAAGATAAATATAAAAGATTTTAGAATAATAATTTTACTCAAATTTATCACCTTAAAATAAAATCATGTAAATTGTTATCTTTATTAAATTATGAAGGTGATAACTTTGGAAGCATTTAAAATACAATATTATAAGTGTCATAATCGCCTTAATAACCATGAAAATGGCCAAAAAGTAGTCCAGTGGATGATTAGGGTTTTTATATACACTAATAATAAGTTTTGTGTAGATTTTTGGGCAATTTGATGTGTATTACTATTTCAATAAACACTATATTTTTGATTTTTCACTAAATAAATAATTTCTACATGATTAATGTATAGAATAAAAATGTAATTAAATAACTCATAAAAATTACAAATAAATTACCATGATAAAGAAAAAAAATTTATATTTAAAATGAGTATTTATAATCGAATTTATATTTGGTATAAATTATATTAAAAATACATTAATTATTAAAGTTGAGTGAGACATATTTCACTTTCCTTTAAATAAAATAAACTAAAGGTCTTAATCACCTCCAAATGGGTTCCAATGGATTACATTTCGACCCAAATGTACCTTAGGACAAAATAAAAGCATCCTATTATATTAATACAAGTGTTAGGATAATTTTATAATATTATATTTACCCTTAATTACCCGATTTACCTTTTACTATGGTAAATAAAATTTACCGTAGTTACTATTCACAATGCCCAAAAAGAAAACATAGCTTATTAACATAATTTGGACCAACTGATTCGAAATATGGAATAAATTTTTTTATATTCAATATAAAAATGTTGCAGAAATTAATTTAAAATTAATCCTGTTGTTATGAAAATGTGTTTTAAAAGTTAAAACATTGCAGAAGATTGAAATGTTTTTACCAATGAATTCAATGTAAAATTAATGTTAATGAACTACATTATATTAAATGGTAAAATTATATTCTATTTATACTTTAAAATAATAAAATAATATAATTTAATCATATAAATTATTGAGATGAAAAAAGTTGTTTTTAATTAAAATATATCGTGTTTTTACTATTCATCAAAATATGAAAGTTACCAGAATATATGAAAAATTTATCCAAAGTAAATTTTTATTTCCTGATTCCAAAGAAGAATTTTATTTTTTTCAAATTGAACTTATAAACATGTCAAAACTAGATTTAAAGTGGGTGCTCCATCAAAAGGCGGCAAAACTGCATTTTTTAAAAATTACTTATTTTACCAAAAAAAATTATTTGGTTCTTATAACATTTTCTAGAAAATGTGTAAGATGAATAATAATGTTATAAAATTAAAAATTTACTTAAAACTATTTATAACGGCTAGTTAATAATAATATTATAACTATATATCATTGTTTAGAGAAACCCGGTATTTCATACAACACACACTATCGAGGAAGGTTGTGATTGCGTGTAATGCAAGCCAAATCAGGGTTGCGTAAACAGCAAGCTAATACAGTTTTGCGTACACCACATTATATTCTTGTTTTAGAATAAAATAGAATATATCAATGAAATTAAAAAGAATATTTTTTCTTAAAATCTTAGGGTGTTACATTCTACCCCCCTTAAAATGAATTTCGCCCTCGAAATTTTTCGGGGTTATAAATGGTTTACTACTTGAATGTTTCTTAAATAGAAACCCAGATCGTAAAAAGGAATACCAAAACTTGAATTTAAAAACTAAATTATGAAATGTAACGGTTACCCAAATTAACTAATCACTGGGTTTCCACATAGGTGAAAATATGGACATGGAAGAGAAATATAACAATCAACATCTGATGAAGAGTGGTAGAAGACATGGCTATTAAAAAGCCAATAATCACAAAGCCATAAATGTGTGATGATCTAAGGTAGCATCTGATTCATCAGATATAAAGTCACTAGGACAACATTTTTGGTTTTGAAGATCATTTCCCTAATGTTGGAGAATTTTAATTAGAAGAAATACTTATTATATTTCGATATAATCTCACCATTGTTCGTTCCATGAACAATTTCGACTTCATCTCTCAAAGAAATGAAGTTGAATTTTTCATTTGTGAAGTGTTAACAGATCATGTGATATAATGATGGGTCATTCCATCCGTCTTAATCAAAAGGTTAGCAATAGTTATATACATAAGTCCATCTATCGTATATCATTCCAAAAATGGAATTATACTTCATCTATCATACCACATAATAAAATAAAACTAGTTTATACCTCCCATGGACTTCCTGTAGGCCAGTGGTAGGTGATAAAGGCATGTCACACTTCAGTTGTGGGTTCGATTCCCACAGCCTTGTCTGATGCGATGGATAGTCTCCCTTCTTACAAGTTGTCCTTTTTTTAAAACTATAATATTACAACATTCCAGAAAAAATATTGAAAAAAATTTCTAGCCTTAAACAAAACTGACTTATGTCCAACATAATCCATTCTAATATTTAGGATTATCCAAAGTATATCTGTCCAATCTCATAGTATAAAGAAAATGATTACTGGAAAGGTCACATAACAAGCACACGAATACCATCATTTATCCCCCATATATCATAAGATGTATCTTATTGTTCATATTCCAAACATGTGATTACCTTAATCATGTATTCTCTTTAAAAATGAATACTCATTTAATTTAGTGAAAAAAATTGTATGCTATCAGAAGTTTAATTTTTCCACATACCAAAAATTCCAAAAATTCTATATACTCAAACAATGATATCACTTTTTCCGTATATCAATATTGAGCTCATGAATACTATCATACTGATTATTTTCACCTTATCCATTCATTATGCGCATATCATCTGCTTTCCAAAATATTTCAATCACTTTTCATGGTTACAGGTACCATAAAATTTTTGAAAACTACAATAGACTAATACAAAAATATTCCAATATACCATAAAAGTACCTAAACATTATTATTAATGAATACCAATACATAAACACTTCAATCCATTCACTTCAATTATTTTCATGGAATAAGTCCTTCCTTGATTTAGAAGTAACCTCTTAGGTCAGGGCATTGAGTTGGGTAATTCCCATGTTCTCCACAAATAAGACATTGTACTGCATAACAGTATGCCACTCTATGACCCTTTTCTCCACACAGGTAACATCTTCCCCTCCATTTAAGGTATTCCTCAAGGTTCTTCTTCCCTTATTTAGAAATCTCAATCTTCCTTTCTCTATGATCCTCACCATGTAAACATGCATAAAATTTCATCATCCTCTTACTTGATGACTTAAGAATACCACCAATGTTTACCTTGTTAATTATATATCATGATGACTGGTTTGGTATAATCACAATATTTTTTTCTCTATGTATTACACAATTTTTTTGATCACAATCACCAATTTTTCCATTGGAATCAACGTTAATTGAATTACTTCTCATTCCCTCCATTGACTAGAAACCATAGTGTAAGAAATAGTTCAAATAACGAGGAACCACATAATCATTAAAATTCACTTATGGTATCTCAATCTTATCACAAATTCATTAATTTGTGAAACCATAGGTTCACCCTAGGTTATTCATGATCATCAACATAACTCTAGGACTATAACCTATAGTTATACTAAACCTTTTGGACATCCCTAGACATACCTTAGAAATATCTCTAGGGATCCCACAAACGTTTTCACATCCTAGTCACAAAAGTTTGACTAAACCTTTCCTCTGATACCAAATGTAGAGACCCAAAGCTTGACATACATGAACATTACATTACTTTTGCGGAATACTTGATACATAACGAAAACTGACACACAAATACCATAATAGTTTAGTGTCTTTGGAAACTCAAAACATAATCTTCTAATCGTGATGAAAGATCTTTAACGTCTCCTATAAAGATATACCCCAATTGGTTTTATTACAAAAAACCATTCTTTAAATCATGGGGAAAAGAAAATATATAAAGGGTGAGATCAAATTCTTAGCATGGGTAAGAATAGAGAACATAAAACAATCCACAATCATTTGAATGCAAAAACATGAACATAAAATCTAAACATCAAAATCATGAGCAACGAAATAAATCTTGGAAGTACACAAGGCATAGATCATTAATGAACATTATTCATGATAAAATAGCATGGTAATAAAACATTTAATTGTGGCATCCATTAAGCACATGTTATGATTTCCATAGTAGCCAAGGCATTGCTGCCAAGACCATCTTAGTGGAAAAAGTCCAATTCTGAATCGAGTTAACTCCTCATTCCAGTCCTGTAACACTGAACCAGATTAACATACCATTCCAGCCATGTCTATCTCATGAGATATAAATCTTCACCCAATGCATAGGAGGGAGATATATGTCCCACCCATCTCATAATGAAATCATTCTTACTTGTGCCACAAAATAAACATAAATCATTCATCATAGCTCTAAGAATAAAACTGGTTTCCTAAATATCATCCTATCATAACATAATCCATAAAAAATGGATATCATTTCATCATAAGAAAATTAAAACCATGTAAATTATAGAGAAATTATACTTCAAATATACACATATGAAATAATGCCATCTTATATGGAAAATCATTTTGAAAAGACACTTGAAATGAATTCTAGAGGAAAATATCCTTTCTTCTTCAAAATAATTATCTTTTCACAAAATTGCATTAAATTTTAAAAGAAAAGGGTTCTGTTTAAAAAATTCATGAAATCATTTGGAGTAATCATTATGAAAATAAGGCATTATAAAACCGTAAAAATCCTTTCATGCCGTATAAGTTAAAAATCACAATCTTCTCGTACTTTTGTCGGAAAAGTCAAAATGTACCTCGTAACGTAATCAAAATAAAGATTCCTTACATACCATGTAGTAAAAGAAAAAATTGGTAAAAAGTACATTAGACATACATAAAAACACTTTTACAAAACATTCACTTTGATGAGAACAATAACCCCAATAAATACTTACGAATAAACAATCTCACATAAGAACGAGATTGGAATGGTTTTCCCTTACCTTAGGTCTGATATGCTTTGTATGTATCCAATCCTCCTGTATAATGATTTAAATATTGTCATTCACTTGTTACAGAATAATATTCATTGTTATGATATCATATATGGTTCACGTATAACTTTATATTACCCGTTCTTCTGTAAATTCCATGTTAAAGAGCGTTTTGGGTAAAATCGTTTCATTTGTCGTTCGTGTTTTGACTTGTAATTATTCATATGATTACATAGATCATGATTACTTAATTCCAGAATATAAAACATTATTTATATGTAATATATATTCATAATATACATATATATATATATATATAATAGATCTATAAATGGAAAGGAATATACTGTTCATGGAGATGGTAGGCCGTACGTATGCATGAACGCTATTTTCGTTTCCTTATTGGATTGAATGGAATTAAGTATATGAAGTAAATATATACGTACATAAATCCAGTAGCATTATTATTTCACATATATTTCATTATTACTTATTACATATACTTTATAATCATTCTTGAATTGTTAACATGGAAAATGAATCTCATCGCGTCGTGGAGACGGTAATCCGTACGTACGCAAGAGCGATGCTATCGTTCCCATATTTATTGAGTCGAATTAAAGTGAATGATATAATATCGTATAATCATTATTATGATATAATAATGATATGTATTTATTCTTTACACCATTATACCCATCCAAGTAAGGTAGTGGTGGAAAAATAGATTACACCACGGCGTGGAGACGGTATTCCGTACGTACGCACGGGCGGTGATTTTGTTTTCATTAGGATGGATAGAAGGTGAATGGGGTTGTTTCATATTTATAATAACATATCAGTATATTATTGATACTTATGTTATTACAATATAATGAAACAACTAAAGAGGATGAGGCAGAATAATAAATAAATTTGAAAGAATCAGTAATGGATATTACCTCTTCTTCGATACGCCTCTTTGAAACACCCTCTTAGGGCACTAAGATTGGTATTTTAAGTAGTCCAGGACCTCTAGGATGTTTCTAGGGAAGTTGATAAGATATATTGGCAGGGGTTGGACGAGCTTTAGGGCTCAAATTTGTGTGAGGAGGAGAGGTAGGAGGCACACTTTTATAAGGGAGGAGAGGGGTACCTTTGGAATCCTAAACAATATTAGATTAATATAAATTCAGACCCCACATAAAAACCTCCCAAAATGACTCAATTAGAATATTAGATGAGATAGGGTTTTAATTTCATAAACCAATCAAATTTTTACATTTTTGGATCTTATTTTAAACCTTATCATTTTGATTTATCCTTATTTAATCTCTTTAAGTGTATTTGTGGTAATAAAATTCTAAATTTTAAATAGTTATAAATAATCACCTATGTGTTGATAATTTTCCATAATTGGATACTTTATGACATTTTAAACTCTATAAATTTTAATTTATAATTTGTAAATATTTTATTTATTTTTAATCAATTTAATAATATGTAATTTTTATAAAATAACAATACTGTCAATTTTGACACTATTCATTTATTTGAATTTAAATAAATTCTATACAGAGGATATATTCGAAATAAAATATTTAATAGATTTCTAACATGTCATATTTGTCTATAAAATTTGTGGAGAACATTAAATAGTTCATATAAAATTTATTTTAATATTTTTAATACCATTTATTTGGTATATCTCTTAATAAAATAATTAGTACAACATTTTTGTATAATTATTTAATATACTTATTTTTTGCATAAAATTTTAAAATAAAATCATTTGATGAAGATAGATATCAAATATTTTATAATAATAACATTAATAGAATTTATCATCTTAAAATAACATCATGTAAATTGTTATCTTTATTAAATTATGAAGGTGGCAACTTTGGAAGCATTTAAAATAAAATATTATAAGTGTCATAATATCCTTAATAAGGATCCAAATGGTAATAAATTAGCCCAGTGAATGATTAGGGTTTATATATACACTAATAAGAAGTTTTGTGCAGAATATTGAACCTTTTGATATGTATTAATATTTCAATAAAAACAATATTTTTTATTTTTCACTAAATAAATAATTTCTGCATCACTGATGTATAGAATAAAAAGGTAATTAATAACTCTTAAAAATTACAAATAAATTACAATGATAAAGAAAAAAATTTTATCTTTCAAATTACCTTTTATGACCTAATTTATATTCTGTATAAATTTTATTAAAAATACTTTAATTATTAAAGTTGAGTGAGACATATTTCACTTTCCTTTAAATAAAAAAACTAAAGTTCATAATCACCTCCAAGTGGGTTCCAATGAATTCCATTTCGACCCAAATATTCCATAGAACAAAATAAATGTATCCAAATAAATTAAGACAAGTGTTAGGGTAATTTTAAAATATTATATTTTCCCTTAATTACCCGATTTACCTTTTACTATGGTATATAAAATTTACCATAGTCACTATTTAAAATGCCCAAAAATAAAAAGTAGCTTTTTAAAATAATTTGGACACACTTATTCCAAATATGGAATGCATTTTTTTAAATTAAATACAAAAATGTTGCAGAAATTAAATTAAAATAAATACTGTTGTTAAGAAAACGTGTTTTAAATGTTAAAACACTCCAAAATATTGAAATGTTTTTACCTATAAATTCAATGTAAAATTAATGTTACTGATATACATTATATTAAATGATAAAAATATATTCTATTTATACTTTAAAACCATTAAATATTATAATTTATCCATATAAATTATTGCGATGAAAAAGATGTTTTTAATTAAAATATAGCGTGTTTTTACTATTCATCAAAATATGAAAGTTACCAGAATAATATGAAGATGTTATCCAAAGTAAATTTTTATTTCCTGATTCCAAAGAAGAATTTTATATTGTCAAATTTAACTTATAAATATGTCAAAAACTATATTTAAAGTGGGTGTGCCATCAAAAGGCGACAAAATTGCATTTTTTGAAAAATAATTATTTTACCCGAAATATTTATTTTTTTCTTATACCATGTTCTAGAAAATGTGTAAGATGAATAATAATGTTATAAATTAAAAAATTTAGTTAATACTATTTATAAAGTCTAGTTTATAAAAATATTATAACTATATATCATTATTTAGTGAAACCTGGTATTGTGTACAACACACACTATTGAGGAAGGTCGCTATTGTGTGTAATACATACCAAATCAGGGTTGCGTAAACTGCAAGCTAATACAGTGTTGCGTATAGCGCAAGATAATCTTGGTGTGGCATACAATAGAATACATCAATGAAATTAAAAATAATATTTTTTCATAAAATCTCGGGGTGTTACAATAACATGTCAAAACATACAAGAGAAACTAAGTAGTTATTACCTAAAACATAGCATTAACAAGGAATTGGTTATAAATTCTTAATAATAATTCATAAGTAAATCATATATAATATTATATATATGAATTTGGTTATTCTATAGTCACCACCCCTTTATTATATGTGGTTTATATAGTAACCATTAATTTATTTTATGATTATTTTCATATTTTTTTTATTTACATATCTATTTTAGTATCCCTCATTCATAGGGTTTACACGTGAAAAGTTAATAAAACAGTGAGGTAATTTTTCCTGAATTTTCATTATTTGAGAAATATTTTATTTTATAAACCTATATTCATTTGTCATATGGTTAAATTTCAGCTTTTATATGTTATATCATGAATATACATACATTTATTATACTTTAATAATCATTTAATGTTATCAATTCTGGGTGTTTTTTATTCAAGGATACAAAGTGGTTTGAGTTTATTAATACAATATCATTGTTTATTAGGATTATTTATGATTATGCTTCCATTAATGAAATCTTGTAATCCATATCTCATAAATTATAAAAAATCTTTTATCCTCTCATTTTTATGATATATTATAGTAATAATACCATTTTTACACTCTTTTCTACTTAAGAATATTTTTTTAAATCTACCATCATTTCACTTTTTTGTGGGAAATATATTGCCTTTTTAAAATAGTGTTTTCTAAAAAATCCATACCGATCTAGTTTTTTATATAGTTTTGAAATTAATTTTTATCCATGTTTTAAATTTTTATAAAATTGTTTCAAAAGATGTTTTCTTATAATTTTCTAATTAAGGAACATTTCTAATATTTTTACAATGAAAATGGATAGTTCGGCATTTACAGATTTTCCCCCTTTACTAACATACTTTCATTTAGGATTCCCTTAATTTATTAATAAAAATTTAAAGAAATTTTCATACTAACATTCGGGAAATTTATTTTATTTAATGTGGTTTATGAGTAACAAGGATTTGATTTTTAAAAAAATATGTGTTCTTCAAGGAGGAAATGATCTTTCAAAATTATTTTTCATCTATGATGAACCCCATTGGCCATTTCCATTAATTTCTAGGAATAAGATACAATGTTACCATTTTAGTTATTTCTCTTAATGGTTAATGTTTGAGATGACTAGTTATTAATGAACCCCATTTCTTTTCCAAGGGTGATACCATGATAAAAACCAATTGTTTTATTTGTTATTCTATAAGGAAATGAATATGAAATATGTATCTTCTTCACAGGTGATGATATAATTTTATATTTATAGTACCCATTTCCTTGAATATGGTATGACACAATGACTGTTTTATGATCTTATGGAACACATAAATATGGGTTTCAATATGTGATGAGTGTGACAAGTATATTTCTCAAATAGAATGCTTAATGATTAATGTAATATGATATCAAGGGGTGTATGAGTGGACATAATAGGTTAAGTGGGTTTAAAAACCTACAATGTAATGTTTGTTACATTGGGGGATATCCCAAGACTCTAAAATGGTACGAAGATAGAGATCTCAAGACTATAAAGAAGGGTACGCCAGTGGAAAGCCTAAGACTATAATGGAGGGTACATGGGTGGGAATCCTAAGTCTATAAAGTATGGTACCATAGTGGATATTCCAAGCCAATAATGGAGAGTACATAGGTGTTCATCCTAATCAAATGAAATTAAATTGGTGCTCATCATATCCTAACATGTTATTATGGTGTTGGTGGCTAGTAATGATAAAAGATTTCATATTCTATTGTGTATACCACAAATTATATGTCATATTAAAATATTATTCTCTCAGGTATTTTGATGTTATAATTCATTATCATTCATGTATTATAAACTACAGACATTTATTTCCTGACTAAATAATATGATCTTTGATATCCATGTAATGTTCTCTAAAATATTATGCTCCTGTTCTCATAACCTTTTACACATTATACTCTAATATATCTTATTTATTTTTTATTACATATAATATGAGATCACCCTTTCATAAATATAATTTTTCCGGGTTATGAATAATGTTTTTATATGTGAGGGCTAAATGGGATTATCTTTTTTTGTAAACATTCAAGTCATTTCACCATGATAGAAAATTGAGTTACAAGTATCTAAAGACAATAAACTTTTAATGTACTCATGGATGAAATTTTTTAATGACAAGAAAATTATTCTCAAATTACATAATAATAAAAGTTTATTTTATACCTAGGTAACTATATATATTTCTTACCTCCTTCTCATATTGATCTTGCAAAAATGGAAACATTACTCATGGGTATGTATGACCTATTATCTTCGTGATCATAACACACATCATTTCAAAAAACCATCAGTTATTATTTGTATTAAAATTATAACTGATGTGTAAATATGAAATTTTATTAATTATTATTATTTAATAGATGAAGGAAATTTATAACATAAACTATAATTATAACATTCACATCAAATTGTGAATGTGAAAACAAGGAAATTAAATTCTGAAAAAATGAAAATATTGAATGATTATTAACAATAACGTTATAAGATGTTATAAATGGACCATATATGATATTTTAAAAATTAATAACATTTATAATAATTTACTAAATTGTTTAAAACCACTATATTAAAAGTTAAATCATGTTTAACCAAAAACAGTGTTTGGTAAGGGATTTCATAACACAATTTTGGTTCATTATGTTAAATGTATACATCACTGATTATGTCATGTTACTATTATGTTTTTTATGAACATTGATTATTTTATATTATATTCACACTTTTTTCATGTGGATTTACAGTTCAAACATGACTTAATTGATTATTACCTTCATCAATGATAATATCTTTGAAATATATCTTTTTCTATATTTTTCTTTCAATGATACTTATGTCATGTTATTCACCTATCTTCATTTATGAGGTTTATAGACAACCCCATTGACATTTAATATCATTAATTGAATTATTCTCATGATATTTTAAATTTAATTTAATTTAATCATTTCTTGTCACATAATGTTAAAGGCAGCTCAAATGTAAGTTTTTTATGTAACAATCTCATTGATTGTCAATATTGTTAATGATTAAGTTTGAAATATTGTCATATTATGACCTAACACTCATGGATTGTAATGAAATTTTTTATTCTCTAGTTATTAATTAAATTTTCTTGTAATAATGAATTTTCCAACTATTTGGTAATTAAAATTATTGAGAAATTAATTTTTTACAATAATCATATTTATTTCCCTCTTTGGAAGGAAACCCATTTTCTTCAAAATCCATGTTTTCTAAATTTGTTTAAACAATGTTTTTAGAATTATTATAATGATTTATTGAAGAAATATTTACCCATGTTTGAATTTATTAGAATTGTTTTTAATGAAATCATTATGTCGTATGCCAATAAAAAACTAATTTATCTATTTCAAATGAATGCAAAAGATATCATTTTTTTACATGTACTTTAAAAATTTAATTTTTTATCATCATGACCATTATTTTCATTGAATATTCATTTATATGTTTTCAAAAATATTTTAATAGAAAATGATATTAAAAATATTATAATTATTTTTTCAATATGATATGGATATTTTTCTTAGTAAATAATTTAAATTGTTTTTAAATCATTATTTATATATTTACAAGGTTGTTTTCAAATAAAATGATTCTCCCAATTTTTTGATTATTTAGTTTCTAAAAAATTTATTTTCAAAATGAAAATGTTATTTTACTAAAATTGTATTTAAAGGATTTTTAATGGTATTTCCATTAATTAAAATTTGAAAATATTGTTGTTGCTTATCGTACAATAATGATATTTTTTTATGTTACCATCCTAACTATTTCTCTATATGGACTAAGATGGATTTAAAAAAGATTATTTTGGAACATATTTATTTTACAAGGGTCGACCATGTTTTAAAGAGGTTGTTATAGAAATAATTTCTTATAAATTGGATACCTTTGTTTTAAATATATATTTTTGGAAACCTCTTGTCTTCAAAGAGTTAACCACGCATCAAGGAGATTGTTATGTAACCCTTTTCATTTTCAAAAATAAATCATGTTTCTTAGCGATTGAACTAAAACCAATTTTATTCCCTAGGGTTTATCATGTTTTAAAAGGAATAATGATTTCATTCATGAGTATTATTATTAAATGAAAGCTATATGAAGTTTATTTCTATTTTGGTTCTATAATGTTATATATAATGGATTTTTCTAGATAGTATTGTTTGATACTGTTACAACTTTAATGATGGGGTGGCCCAAAAAACGTTTGGTGAGATCCTTACATAGTATACAATGGGGTACCGAATACATAAAAAGTTGGGCCCATTATTTCATAAAAAATTGGTTTTCTATGTTAGCAATCCATTACATTAGGTGATGATTAAGTTATTTACATAATTATATTGGCTTTCTACCACATAGTTATTAAATTGTGAGTGTTCTGTAGGGGATCTAGGATGATGATGTTACAATATACCAACACATTTTATCATATTATATTCATATCTGATTAATCAGATAGACATCTAAATCATTAAAATTTGGTGGTGTTAAGCCTAAAAAAATTCAATGATCATTTACTTTCTTTTGATCAATAACCTCAAATAGTCTTTATAATTTTTTCTCTTTTCTCCCATTAAAAATAATGTTCTTCTATTAGGAAACTTAGTTATGTGTCAGTCAATATGAACACTGTACTACCATGTCCCTCTTAAAAAAGGATTTTTTTGTAAACTACATTCTTTGTTGGTTTAGAACATATGTATTTTAATATATCTGAATTTTTATTATGAAGATAAATTTCATATTGTGATGACACAATTTATTAAATGGGGGAGAATGTAATACCATAATATTTTAAGAGGAGGAAATTATTTTTGGTTGTGAAAATGACACACAATACTGAATATGTAAGACAATACAACTCTCGATAATTTAGGATATAATTATATTTAAATAAATTTAATATCGTTGATATCTTATAGTATACATTCTCTCTATATTATAATGTTCAATAGCACTTTCAACATGATTAATTAAGCTTAAACAACCCATTATTTATATAATTCTTTGATCCTTGAAATTAAATTGGTGATTATGAATAATATTATGTTATTTATTAAATATATGAATATATATTTCTTAATGAATATAAATTATTGATAATTTTTTTTCAAAATAATCAATTAATGTTTTAGTAAAGTTTTTTTTAAATATGGTTTCTTTATTATTTATTTTCATTTATTTCCTTGAATAAGTATTATAAAATTATTTTTCAAACATTTATAAAATTTAATTAAAAAATTTAACTTCATTTTTTATATAATCCTTTCATAATTTAATTTTGGTTATTTTTAATGAATTTTCAAAAAATAATGATTTTTAGTGAATTGTGAGAATATCATTTTTTGTAAAACATATTTATTTTATTTTAAATAAATTATGTATTTTAAAATTAAAATAATATATAAAATATGATTTCTTGAAACATAATTATTATTTAGTTATATTTAATCAACTTAATTAAAATATAGTCATCATTATATAAGATTTTAGCATATGTTTGTTATCAGAATTAAAAAAGGGGGTTTTGAAGTATTATTTTAATGTGAATAAGGTTTATCAATTTAATTTAGTTAAAATAATTGATAAAAAATATTTTTTAGATGAAATTTATAGATTATATATTATAACAATTTTATTGTGATTCATAAAATGATTATTATTAGATAAATTTAAAATAAAATCATCTTGTTCTTAAAAAGAACAATTCACTAAAATATCTCATTTTATATCTTCTATATATTTTTTAAATTGTTTTGGAAAATTCGAATATAAATATTTTTAAAAAATATGAAACAATAATTTTAAATTTTTATTAGGTTGAATTTATTATAAATTGCTAAAATGATTTATTTTATATGAATAGGGAAAATACTAAATTTTCATTGAAAAATATCTTTTAATATAAATTATTTGTTAAGAAATATTAAATATATTATTATAATTGAGGTCAAATTAATAAATTAAATATTGAAATCGAATATAAAAACCTTGTAAACTAATGAATATTCTCTTTTTTAGAACACAATTTACCATCAGGTCTTAGGAAATAATTTTAAATTAAAATTTTCCACATTTGTGAATTGGATTTGAAAAATTGTATGCCATATTTCAAATAAAAATAAATTATATAATATAATATTTTCAAAATAATTTTTTGACCAAAATTAATATTGATATTTTGGAATTATAATTGCAGCAATAAAAGTAAAAAAAGGCATTTATCAGGGGTTAAACTAAAACATTCATGGTCAATGATTAAAAAATTGTATCGAACTCACTTTATATGGAAATATTTAGACCATGTATCTTCTAGTGTCGATATTTATTAATTATTAGATCCTTGTAATATGAAAAAAATGTGGGAGGAATTCCTTTTTTTAAAAATATCATGTGTGCTATTCAGCTCACATATAAATGCTCACCTCTTTTCATATCCTCTTAACAACATAAAACCATTTTAATAAAGAAACTTCTAGAAAAAATCTCTTCCCAACATACCTCTCATCATTTTATAAACCTTTTTTGTGACATTAACCTTTCTGAGATGGGTTTTTTTGAAAATATAATGTAGATACCCAAAAAAGTGGTAACAGTCTTCAACAAGTGTTTTTATTTTATTTCTTCCTCCCTCTCCTTAGTTTCATATTAACAAATGATTATATAACAACCATAGTTTCTTTAGAAAATACCTATATTGTTGTTTCATGTTCGATAATTAAGAATATATAATCTTCCACCGAATGGGTTACAAAATTATCCCGCCTGTGTGTGGCAAACTAATGCCTTGCGAACCAATGCCACTCATTTTTTTCATTAATAGCTACCAGGATTGGGTATGAAGATGGATATAAAGTAAATATATATAAGATATTTATAACAGAATAATGTATCTAAAATAATTATATCACATAAATATTATTATATTACATTCCATAGGTGACTTGACAGCTTTATTCATTTTTATGGTGGACTACCACCTCACGAAGTGATGTGATGATTTTTTTCACGAACACATTACAGGTAAGGTAATATTGGTAAATTTAATTATTATATATTATATAAATGAAATAATTATGATATAAAGGGAATATTTATAATTATTAAAAAATGTCATCTCATTTTTTACACTAAAAAGATAATAATATCATTCCGGTACGTGTGGACTACCCCCTATACGAAGCGACGTGAATCTCTTTTCATCACCAAACCACATTGATCTTATATATAAGTACAAATAATGAAATAAAATGTTATATATGATATTATAATAATTATTTAAAGATAATATATTACTTACCTATTTCCTATAATGATCCTTGAAAAATGGAAACATTGCTCATTTGTATGTACAACCTACCATATCCATGATTGTAAGGTTATTGATTTCTGAAACCCATATTTGATGATTTATATTAAAAGTTTAATTTATTTATAAATGTAATAATTATTTCATAATAATTATTTGGGAAATTATGGAATTATATAATATGCACAAGGACTCAAACTTTTAAAACAACGAATGAATGAGAAAAAAGGAAATTAACAACTGAAATAATGAAAATAATGAATAATTATTAATGAATGACTTATAAAATTTTATAAAACGATAAAATATGATAATTTTAATATTAATATGGTACTTTAATAAGTTAATAAAATTTTTATAACTACTAAAATAGAGTTTAAATCATTTTCATCAAAATTATGTTTGAGATAAGTGATTTATTAACTGAATTTATAGTCATTGGGTTAAACATATACATCCTAAATAGTTTCATGAATAGATTATTAGTATAATATAATTTGATTATTTTATGTTTTATTTCCACTTATTTATGTTTATTTAAATTTTATACACATAATAGATTCACTTATTAATCACCTATAAAAATTTTATTATTTTTATACAAGGTTATGGTCTCAATTTTCTTCCGTTGAGACTTATTTAATTATATGAACTTCTCTCCATTTATGATATGTATTTACAATCATATTTACATGTAATATCATGATTTTATTTTTTCCATGATATTATAACTTGAACATATAATTATCCTTTCGTGGGGATTATGATTCAATGTTAAAAATGTGGTAAGAGATTTGTGTCACAATCATAATATTTATTGGAATTGATTTTTATTAAGTATACAATGTCGAAATATTATGATCTACCTCTCAATGATCTCATGAATTTTAATCTACATTGGTTATTCATGATATTTTAAAGTAATGGTATCATTTTCATAATTTTGGAACATAAAATAATTGGAATTTTTATTAGAAAAATAACCATTATTTCTCCCTTCAGTTAAAATCCCTTTATCATCTAAAACCATATTTTCTCAAAATATAAAAAAATGATAATTCTTAAAATAGAATAATATTATTATTTTTACCCATGACAAAATATTTTACAAATTGTTTTCAAATTAATATTCATTATTTTTTGAAACGTAATTCTCATTTTAATTTTACTTAAAATATGAATGAAATATTTGTTTTAATATAAAGCACATAACTGGAATTTTCCCCCATCATGAATATTATATTCTTTGAAGATTAAATTATATGTAGTAAATTTTTTTAATTAAAATAGAATTTTTTAATATTTTCAAATATATTTTCAAAATTTAAATTATATTTTTTTGAAGAAGTGGTTCAAATGTTTTTAATGAATTCTATATATGTTTATAGGGGATTTCTCCAAACAAATATTTTCATAATATTTTTTAAAATTTTATTTTAAATAAGTTTATTTTCAAAATGAAAATTTCAATTTCATCAAAATTAATTTTAGTAGATTTTAATGGTTTATATATTCATTAAATTCAACAACCCTTACTGTTACTTATGCTCATATTAGGATATTTTGAAATGATACAACCTTATTTTTCCTCTAGAAGGATTAAAATTGATTTGAATAGATTGTAATGGAACCCATTTCATTTCTAGAGTTTCTCCTTGTTTAAATTTGATTATTTTGTAACCTATTTATTTTCACTATTTAACCATGTTTCGAAGTTTTTATTATAGAAACTCTAGGTTTTCACAGGATAACCATGTTTCAAAGTGATTATCATGAAAACCATTTCTTTTCCACACACCAACAACATTTCAAATTCATTGACAATAATGTTTTGACATTTTAACGAGTTTATCAAGTTATAAAATGAAAAATGATTCTTTTTAAGATTTTTATGATGAAATGAACTCTCCTAAATAATTATTCTTGTTTTGGTTCGTCAAAATTATATATGATGTGTGTTCCCAAATATAACTACTTGATAATGTAACTACATATAAAATGAGGTGCCCTTTATAGTGGGGGGTGAAATAATAACTGCATATAAATTGTGGAATCACATTAAAAATAGGGTAGGGACAGTATAGCTTAAATAATGGGTTTACCTAGATACCTCTCCAATGCACTCATAAATGATAAATTTCATAACATAATTATATAATATTTTTTCAATATAGATATTTCAAATATTAGGGTTTTCTACTTGTTATACGATGCTAATTTTCTAAGATACAAACACATTATATATATTTTCCCCATGGATTTCAAATGTTTCCATTGATAATGATTGATATAACATTGATCATGATTATTTATTTTAATAAATATTCTCATTTTAGAAACCTTAATCCATGTTTCATGATTGAATATTTTTTTATTGATGGTACTGAGTACTTTAATTACTTTCTCATTAAATTTGATTATTATTTCATATACTTGTGAATTTATTATTACTATTGATGTCTTTCAATTGTAATTACTATTATTACCGTAATTAGGATTTGATCTCACACAGATTATGTTTCCTCCTTCCCAGTTTATAAAGAATTTCGATAAAAATTTATATTTAAAATTGATTTTATATGGATGATTATGATGACATAATATGAAAAATGAAAAACATTGTTTAGTTAGAGAAATTATAGTTTAATAACACATGTATTTTTATATTGGTTCTTGTCCTGATTATCTAAAAAAACAAAATGGTCCTTGAAAATTTCAGTTATCCATTTTTTCCATTTTATGTTGTATGGTTTTTATGGAAAATTTTTTGTCATAATTTGTGACATCAATTCAAGAAATGTAAATTTTATGATTTCAGGACTAGATTCGACTATGTAGGTTTTGGGGTATTATATTTTTACCATTTAACTCTAAATGATGATGATTTATCTTCAATTGAATGAATGGATAATCAAGCGAAATTTTTTATCAGTATAGTTTACATCAATTTCCCTTAGGTTTGAAGGTGTTCTTCTCATTCTTGAGAAGATAAGTGGATGATTTCAATAGAGAACTATGGTGGGCACAAATATTCTCAATTCTCGATTAACCCAACAAAAAATACATACAAATGTATTTATATAGATATGTTTTAGGATTAAATTTTATTCAATTGTGTACTAGAACAAAAATAAAGAAATTAATCTTTAGAAAGTCTCATGTCATGTAATAATAATATAATGTAATTATAATTTTATGATGCATTCTAACTTTCTCAATGATTAATATTCTATTACCAGCTTGTATGTTAATATTAATTTCATGAAAAAACCTTTGTTTAGTATTACTCTTCAATATCTATTTAATAACTAAGTTAATAGTTTATTCATGAATGAATATTTTATTCACAATCTAATGAATAAATATTTACTAAAATTTTCATTATATAAAATAAATATTTAATTCACAGTATAGTGAATAAATATTTATTATATATTTACAAAATCAATTAAATTATTTATTAATAAAGAATTTTTTTTATTTATTACCTTGATAATATTATAGATCAGTAAAATTATTCATCAGTCTTAAGAATAATATTTATTCTAATAATTAAATTAAAATAGAATTTTACCAAGATCAATAGAAATAGTTAGTGTGTGGACCGATAAGATTTTTTTCATTCCTATTAGGTATTATTTTATAAATTCTAACCTCACTATCTAGAAATGTGTTAAGATATACATGATAAATTACTTACCGTCATGACATTTAAAACCACATATGAACACTCACAACGTAAAATAATCCTTTTTTTAAATATATCATAGAGAATGATTCAATTCCGTGTTATAACATATATGCTTGGTACATATTTCATTGAATATTCAAAATAAATGTTTCCAAAAAATAAATTTAAAATTTATATTACAGTTAGATTTCAACTAAAGGGATGAGATATCACCCATACATAAATATAGAAGGGACAAATCCTTTTTGAACATATCAATTAATAAAATTTCTTTAACAACACTCCCAACATACCATATTTCAAACTAACATATTGGATGAATATTTTTTCAGTATATCTATGATTGTGAGTCATGGAATACATTACAGACAATAATAATGACTAAGGACCATTACACATTCTAATTTATAGTAATATTCGATTACACCAAAACATATGAAATTTTTATTGCTAGTTCTATTCGTATAATCCTACATCACGGGTATTAACATGTGTGAACTCCTTGAGAATAAGAATCAAATGATTATGAGTACTCACATATGAAATTATATATAAAATAACACCTATCATAGTATGTTATGTTAGTACAGATGTATATATATGTTATATCATCATAACATATCTGGTTCTCATCATAGCAAGGAACATCTATAACCATTTCAATGCGATATATAATATAATAAATTATCATATAAATGTTATGAAAAAAATATATTATTATATATTAATCCTAATATCAAATTATTTAAATAAAAATTTAATCAAAAGTACAATATAGTTGGTTCTTAGGAACTGAACCCAAATGACGCCAATTTTATTCAATTAATTTTTGAAATACATTATTTTTTCAAATTGAAGATCTAATCTACCTAGAAAAATCCATTGAAAACCTACAGAATAAATCCTTATTTAGGATCAAACAAAAAAAATTCATCCAGTCAGCGGTAGCCATGGATTGGATTCAATCACATAATATTTTTAATCACATCAAAATTATTGTTAGACAACCTAGATTGTTGAATTCATTGTACAATAAAAAATAAAAGTAACAGTTTTAAAAAGGTTTTTGTAAGGTTAAGATTCTAATTGATCAATAACTAACTGATAGTTTTGATCAAATCCAACAATCAACTAATCATCATGAGTTCATATTTATATAATTAAATTTCCAGTATATATTAATCATTATAGATGAAATACACATCACTAATTTTTTTGTCACTCCAACACTAATCAATGTAAACCATCATGGATCTCAAAAATATAAAAATATTATGGATTTAAATTATATTTACCTTCATTATGGAAGATAAAGTTACATGTTTGATAAGAATTTCACCAATACAACTTCCAGCTTCTCAAAATTCTAACATTATTTATTCATTTACATGAAACAAACATTAAGGAATAAAAACATAATATTTATTTATTAACATTAATATGAACATAAAATATTTTATAAATAAATTATAAATAAAATTTATATCATCAAATAAACATATAAAAATAATTTAAAATAAATTGAATTTCAAAATATTATAAATTCAAATGTACTGTATTAAAAAATCAATATTTTGTTCCATTAAAATAACTTTTCACTAAAAAATATGATGTTTTTTTATTTTGAAATATATTAAATATCATTTTTAATTGTATAAAATTTCATTTGGATTGTATTTATACTTTATAATGTATAGGATTTCAAATTCACCAACTTAAAGCATTATTAAGACTCATTTTTGGTACTTCGAATGTTTTTAAATTATAAAGTATAAATATAATGTAAATAAAATTTTAAACAATTACTAAAGATAAAAAAACTTAAAAAAATCAAAAATATAATAAAATAAATATAATTAAAATGTCAAAAAACTTATTATGTAAAAAACATCTTTTACATTTTAAAATTTTAATGTGAAATAATTATTATTAAATATTATTTTAGTAGTCACATTATTATAATGTATTACGAATTATGTTATTATAATAAAATCACAGTATATTGATTATTAATAAATAATAATTATTTTGTTAAATATTCAAAATCAATAAAATAGAAAATATTAATAATGATGTAAATAATATAATTATTAATGGTACTGATAAATTAGATAATAATTTATTTTTTAAAAAATAATAATTTGGTTACTAATATAAAAACTTATTAATTAATAATAATGATTTTACAAAAAAATATCATAAATTTAAGAATAATTTATAATAATTATAACATTACTATATATATATATTTATTTAAAAAATATTGATTCTCAGAGGCCTATTCATTGATAATAAAAATTTAATAGGAGGGGACAATAAACCCGCAAGGTGCCACAAAAATAAGAGTAAAAGGATTTAACCCACCCTAGCACGAGTGATCAAATTTTGATGAGGATGGTTTACACCCCTACTATAAAGTTGTCTTCCAATACTCCAAATCTTAACTTGCATCCATGTTTTGTAACTATCATCTTAGGCAATATCCCCAACCTCAATCATAATGCATTCAACTCTAGAAACACCATAACTCCTTTTCTCATCATTATCATTGTAGATTCCTGCTTCCATATTAAATTAATTATAAATATTAACATTATTTTTTTCATTCCTAGACTCGGATTGAGTGATTCATAAGGGAAAACCCACTCCCCTTGGGTTGGATTCATCAGGCCCCATCATTAATTGTTTATTTGGGGACTGTATATATTTAAATAAGCCAAAAAGAGTCACATGATTAAGGGGTGGCAGTATTCTATTGGTTACATCATAAGGGGTTGGGTGGCCTTTCATTTAACCCATCTAGATACACATGTTCCTTGAATTTTAAAACCTCCAACAACTAGAGTTCAATTCATACAGTTGATACCATGTGGTGAATAATAAATAGATTACATTTGAGATTCATTACCAGCAGGTGAGTTAGCATTCACCGAACCCAAATATATATGTATATATATATATATATTAAAAAATAACAAAAAAAACATTATAAATATATATATATATATATATGTAATTTATTACTTTTTTTCTTTGGGGAAAAGAAATTGGACCCTTAATGTCTATTTATGAACATTCTGAAAAACTATTTAATGATCTTTTCTCATTTGGATTTTCAAAAAAGGACAAAGAAATGAAGACCCTTCACGCCATTTGGTATTAGTTTTTTAAAAAAACTAACCTATGTTAATATTCTAAATTAATTTCAAAAACAATTTATAGAAAAATGGTAACTAATTCAAGAAAAAATACCTAAATGTCACTTGAAAAATAAATTCATATAAAAAACACGTTAGAAGACACAATGTCTTATGATAATGTAAATAGGTTTAAGTAATTAACAATGAAATACAAAATAGATGATTAAAATAAAAATAGTTACAAAATAAAATACCTGTGAAAATTGAAATGACTTATTGAATAATGTAATATAATAATAATAATAATAATAACATGAATCTACTAATATAAATATAAATAATTTCTAAATTAAAAATATACAACAGAAGATATTAATTTAGAAATTTTCAAATTTCATAAAAAATGATAAAAATAATTTCCACCTAGAATATTTAGAAACAATATATGGAATATTAGGAAATAAAATTTTAAACACTTGGAATCAAAAAATTAAACAAAAATATTTGTTTTCATACTATATAAAATTTAATTGAAATGAAAAAGTGAAAATTGTAGCTCAAAAACATATATTTTATTTAAAATTATAATAGAGTATCATATTCCACATCAAATTATCGAAAACATAATATTCTATAATTATGAGAATATTTTGAAGATAAGAACACAAAAATAACACTAATTAGATGTGGTTGAGATGTATTAAATTATGAAACATTGGAAATAATCATTTTCTTCAAATATAGTGTCCTTTGCATTATTAAAATTTTAATTTGTGACCAGGGGATTGGTAACTATTTTTACCCTACTCATTATGAAGCATTCAACATCCTTCTTAATATAGGTAGATTAAGTTGGGAATAATGTTTAATTATTCATGTCCCTTAAAATATTCATCACATTTTTTCCCATCCCAATATCCTTATTCTAAATATATTTATAAAATTATTCTTTCATCTCATCAATAATATCCTTCACTATAAAAAAATAAGCATGCCATAAACAATGAGTTTTTAGGTGATGAAACACCCATCATCGAACATCTTATGAAAAAATGATCATAATTTCTTCGAATAATCAGTTCTTCCTCCATAATGGAATAAAAAAAATCTACTTCCACTATCTTGTTGATTGATGCAATCCATTTAGTATTATCTGTGGTTCTAAAACAAGACCTAGATTATATTTCCCTATGAATCCATAAAAAAAATTTATATAAATGTCTTTCTTTAAGTGTCTAAGAAGGATTGAAATTTTTACTTGTAAATTATCCAAAAGAAAAACATTCATCCCAATAATATTATGTATGTAAAAATATTCATGTTTTTAATAGTTAGTGAAAATTTTATAGAAAAATATATACATTCCTTTTGTTGAAAACCGTTTATGGAAAAAAATTCAATGCACCTCTACCTACCATCCACTACATCATATAACTGATAAAACAAATTAATCAAAATTACTATATTTATAGTAGGCCATTTTGCTAGCTTCCATTCTATAAAATAATTTAAAGAATCCAAATCATGTCAGGCCTAACTATATTTGAATTAAGACGTTTAGTATTGCATCCTCTTCCAGGATTTTTTGTTCTCTATTATCCAGGAAAATAAAATTGTGAAAGTGATATTTATATTAATAATATAGGAACTGAATCCCAATAAACATCCAAAACATTACATGAGGATATTATCATTATGAACCCACTAATTATAAAACATCACCATAAATAGATCCTCACAGATATTTTGTAACACCCTAGGTAAATAAAGAATATAACATTTTTATATTTATCCATATTCATGAATAAAATATTAATATGACATTAAAGGGGACGCTATGCTCGATGGCATACCCAACACGCAACAACGAGTTTCTTGGGAATCTTGTGTTGCACTCTAATAATAAAATAATATTATTTTAAATGGTAGTTAACATGTAGCCGTTGTATTGGAGGGAATGTATAGAAATAACTAAAATATGAATATATATGTTCTTAAATGTTTTTACATTTATCCAATAAAGGATAGAGGCTTAAAATATGGAAAGAATTCAATTCTAGGTGTGTATGCCCTAGCTTTCACTAAAGGTTCACTTATCGCCTTTTGATGGTGAACCATCATTAAATATAGTTTTGTTAACTCTTAAACATTCTTTTGGACCAAATAAAACTCTTATTAAGAATCGGGACATCAGTATTTACTTTCTGTAAATTTTTGGTATCTTTCCGATAAAGTTCATTTTTTTAATGAATAGTGAAAAATGTTGTATTTTAATTCAAAACCTCTTTTTTAATCTAATTTATTTATATGATTATATTATCTTTTTAATTGGTTTTGAAGTGAAATTAGAATATATTTTTACCATTAAATCCAATAGTGGTTGTTGAAATTAATTTTACTTTGAAACAGACATAAACTAGTGTCAATCTTTGGATACTTATTGTTTCACAAAAACACGTTATTTGATCTGACAGTGGGAATTAATTATTATATTAATTAATGTGACTTATTTGTTTTGAATTTTGTAAAATAGACTTCATTTTTTAATTCAGAATATCAAAAATAGCTCTGGGTGAATTTCTGGAATTTTTTTGAAAACCTTCAATTTTTGATGAATAGTGAAACCACTAAGTGGTACTTATAAAAACTGATTTTTCCATTTAAATGAAATTTTTCCATCTTTGTGTTTTGAATTTCAAAAATCCGACATACATGGTTTTAATTAAGAAGTAAAATGTGGTTCAATGGGATTAAAATAATTTTTTGGTGAATAGTAACTTATTAAGTTTTTAATCGCGATTAGAGGTAATTAGTGTAGTTTAAGGTAAAAATAATGTTTTAATAATATGAAATGAACTTGAAACATGTCCTAACATCATTTGATGTGTCATGGACGACCAATAAAATCCATGGGTCAACTTGGGGACCCCATGAAGCCACTTTGGTTGTGAAATGACATAAATAACGTTTTATTTAATGTAAAAGTAAAAATGACACAAACTTGATATGTTTTACTAAATACATTTTTAAGTGGGGTTATACAAGTCAGATTGATTATTATAAATATTCATTGGAAATATAAAAAGATTTCCTACATCATAGTAATTTGTTTATAATTTTTAGACATTAAATAAGTTAAATTATATATGACATCATAATAATGCAGTAATGACATCATTATCTGACGATTTAAATAAAATGAGAAGATAATGTAAACACTATGACCTACACATGTCAAAAACTTATTGTATGGGTGGATTTCGAACCCTTATCACCTTATTCACGAATTATATCAATGTGGGAACTTTTGAAACCGAAACACATTTTCAAATAAAGTAATATTTCTTACATTCCAAAAGTGCCCCTCCTATCCTCTTATAAAAGGCCCCAACCTCTACCACCTTACCCACACTCCCAAAGCCTTTGTCTCGGCCAACCTCTGCCCATGTTGTCTCTCCACCTCCCTATATTACTCATTGAAGCCTCACATTGGACAGAAGTCTTCCCAAGGAAGCCTTTGAGCTCTAACCAAATGGAGTTACCCGATTTTAAGGTAATGTCTTCACTTGAGTCATTTTGTATTATTTTGCTTCTCCAACCCCCTAAAATCTTTTTATTCATTTATTTTATAACAAATACAGTATCTTCAATATACTAGGATGTTGTTATAATAAGTATTAGAGCTACACATACACACACCTACATCTAATGGTTAAAAAACATACTGTTTGTGTGGATGGAAAATTTCTGCCTCACGAAACGATGATTGTTCAGCATTATTATAACACTTTAAAAGGTGGCCATTAAGATGACACTATATTTATATATGATATATAATATGTTTATGTTTTACTTAAGCTTATTTATTTTTCATTTATTTCATACCTTTATGGTTTCCATTATGGGTAAACGTGATATCTTCATTTAAGGAAGTGCGGACTACCGCCCCCTCAAAGTGATTTGATTCGCTAATACCATATGTGGTACGTATAAAGGATATATTTAATGATATTATATATGATACCATACTGGAATTAAAATACTATTATGTATCATTATGTTTTAATTCCATTAAATATAAAATGGAAATGGAAGTAGCGTTCATGCGTACGTACGGCTTACCATATCCATGAACGGTACATTTCATTTCTTATCTCAAAATGTTATGTACTATTATAAGCACATATATATAATGGATATATATGTAATATATTACATCTAAATTATGGATATCAGTCTGGAATTATAACATATATATATATATCTCATTTTGTTTTAATTCCATTAATATGGAAAAAAAAGAAAGTAGCGTTAATGCGTACGTACGGCCTACCGTCTCCATGAACGGTGCTTTTCGTTTTTTATCTCCAAATTATATGGAATAGTATAAAATGAATATTTACTCTATATAAATGATATTTTAATCATTAATACTATTCGGGAAATTATTTACTTATAAATACATGGGCAATCTTTTTCCAAACAAGTTCATTTTTGACTCATGTACCAAACATCGGCAAAAACGTCTAATATGAACTAACACTATTAAACAATTATTATAAGATTATAATATGTGATATGAACTGAATAATAATATCAAAATGAGGTAATTAGGCAATTATTAATTGACCAATGTTTATTATTCAGGAATATAAATAAACGAACAAGACAAGTTGGACTTGAGGTAAGGGATCCTACTCCTCTCTTTCTTTTTAAGTACACTCTTTTATTTAATTCCTTATAAGATCATATTTCTTGTTATTTGGATGTTATTTTATATTACTCTTACTGTAATTTTTATGTTCATATGACGAGAGATCCTATTCTCTCTCACCAATCAATTTTAGATGTTTTGAGTGGCGCCATTAGGCTGCCGAATTTTCGTAAGAGATCTAACCTCTCTCCTTATTATTAAGTACTCTCCTTTATGTCACTTATTTTAAGCTCCACTTTGTTATGTTGGGGGATGTTATTTTATATTCCTCTTTCTATAAACATTATGTTAATATGATGAGATACCCTGTTTGATCTCATCAATCCATTTTTGTATGTTTTATGTGGCGCCGTTAGGCTGCCGAGTTTTCGTAAGGGATTTTTCATCTCACTTTTATTCCCGTGAGATTGATGCTACATTTGCCACAAATTCCTTTGTGTGGTGTATGTACTGACCGTTATTCTACACTTTGTGTAATATACTTTCATTTATGAGTATTTACATCAATGATCTATTGTCCTTTTTTCATGGGGTGTATGTTTTGAAAGATACCCATGTCAGTAAGGGAACCTTTCACCCTCCTCTTTTTTAAAAGACTACTTTTGTTGGGTCTTTTAATTTACATATTTTTATGTTGGTATATGTTCTCATATATCCTTATTGATGTAAATTTTATGTCCAAGTGATGAGATACTCTTTTTATCTCTCATCAACTTATTTTGATGTGACGCCGTAAGGCTGTCAATGGAACATCTTAACCCAATTTCATTTTCTTTGGGTTCAACATGTAGTTATTGAATATGTCATTCTATGATTATGTGTGAAAGTCCTCTGATTTTTTTTCACATAATACCCACTTTTATTGGGTGTATTTATATTTGTCACACATAATTTTGAGATTGAATTATACTTAATTCAAGGATACCTTCTTTATAAGGGAATTCATCACATTTGACATTTCTATTGAGACGTCATTGTTGTTATGCACCAATTCACTCGTATATGGTGTATATACTGTACTTTGGAATATTATATCATGAATCCATTTATTCTCATGATATTATAATTTTCTGACTAAATGTTATTCCCCAATTATTCTATTCAAGTGTCTCTAATTTTGGTAGAACCCCCTTTATCCAAAATATCGCTTTAAATGTTTTAATTATTTGTTCTTATTAATATCCATGTTTTCGAAATGTTTTTAAGGATTTATATATATGGATATTAATGGTTTAAAATTTCAACAGCTTCAAGGTGGTATGGGACACTTTGATTCAAATATCTTTTTATTAAATGTTTTTAATGGTTTTGGAAATGGTTTTTTTGTATGGATTCATTATTTCAAAATACTAAAATGTTATATTGTGATTGAAATGTTGAAATTTTATGTTTCCTTTATGCATGTTTTATGTGATACGTTTATGTTATGGTTCTTGGGCATTGTTATGAAAACGGGTGGTTCTGTGATAAACTAAGGGCGAGTGAGCCCGATATAGCTGTCCAATGCATTGGGTAATGCGAAGGAGTGAAACGTTAAGGTTTCTCCGAAGAGATATAGGGAATATAATGTGATGGGTATTCCAAATGTAACCAAGAGGGTTACTCCCTATGTAAGAATGTTATGAATGCCTCAAGTTACCTTTATGTCTTATGATTTCTATGATTTATTCATGATTTGATGAGGTATGTTAAAGTGCTTATGTTTTATGGGTAAAGTATGATTTCATTCTTATGTATATATGTACCCATGTTTCCTTTCCATATTTCTATATCCCTTACTGAGCTTTTTACGCTCATCCCAAGTTTTTTTGAAATGTTTTTCACAGGTCAAGGGAAAGGTACATGATATGATGATAGTGTCAAGGAAGTGTCAAGAAAGAATCCATGTTTTATTTTAAATATGTTTCCATTTATGGGAATGAAAAATTCTATCTTTATGTAACCACTTTGTTTAAATGTGGAATGTAATGCAAGTTTCATGATCTAATTCTCTAAAACTCTAAACCTGAAAAGATCCTCAATGTGTAATCTTGTAATAACTCAAGATTAAGTAAGGTTTAAGGATGGGGCCTTATAGTTGGTATCAATGGTCGGTTTACATAACTTTAGAGTTTAGGGTCTTCTTTAAGCATAAGTGACCTTACCATAATGGTTAGGATTTCAGAAAGAGTCCTAGTTTTAGATAATGTGAATGAGTAAGTATATCCTAGTGTTTATCTTACTCATTAGTACATGATGGTTTTGTTGATATACTCACACTGTCCTTTTTGTTTTTAGTAAATGGTTGGATCTAGCAGGAACCAAAGTAACAGTGGATGTGCAGGAAACTGTGACTGTTTTTTGAGCAAGCAACTGGATGATATGGGAGCTGCAATGAGACCTCTTGTGATCATCCTCAACCAACTATCTGGAGTCATGATTGACCACCTAAACCTTGGATATTTCTCTAAGGCATCATATATGCAAGAAACAAATCCCTACGGAAGTATAGGTAATACTCATAAAGGTAAGTGTGTTAAAAAATCTATGTGTCAACGATGTGGAAAGAAACACCTAGGAAAATGTTTCAAAGGGACAGAAATATGCTATAGATGTGGAAATGAAGGCCATAAAGCAAGAACTTTCCATGGAAAAAGGAAGCATCCAGTTGACTCGAGGAAAGGGAAAGAAGTTCTTTCTGAGGGATCAATTGAATGTTTTAAATGTGGTGTGCATTGTCCGTATGCAAACACATGTACTATGAAGAAGTTTCGTGAATGGGGTCACCAAGAGCATACAAATGTTCATTTACCAATACCTAATGCCATTCCGATTGAGGGTGAAGAAACTAACAATGACCAATCAATGGTATGTACTATTTCATGAATATTGTTTTCCTATTTTGGAATCTTAGGATATGATTCATGATTTTGTTTGTAGGAAATAGGTCTTTGGGTATAAGTTGGAAAGGAATGGTTAATGGATCCTGAATAATGTTGAATGAGTTAGATGTCAACATATAAGGTCTTCAAGAGTTATGGTGAAATTCTTAAGAGTATTAAGTCTCTTCTGATGATGGGGTTACATTAGAAGACTTTTTATATTATGTGTAACACTGATGTTTAATATAGGCAAATTTTATTCAAGGAATAGTTATCTTTTCTTTTGTGGACATAGTTATAAAGAACCATTTTGGTTTATATGATCCTCACTTTTGAGGTAATTATGGGTAATTATATGTTATGATTGAAGTGAAAGGCATTAGATAAAATTGAGGTTAAATTATGTTATGGTTATTTTTGATGATTTTATTCATTTTTGGGGAATGATTTGAGAATTATATAGTTTTGGAAAAAGGAAAACACGTAGACCGTGTGACTACCCATCGCGTCGGGCAAAGCTGCGGGAATCGAACCCACAATCAAAGTGCAACTGATATTTATCGCCTACCACTGGACTACGTGAAGTCCCTGGTTACATTGACTGATTCTTTTTAGTTAGATGATTTTATTAATTAAGAGTAAGTTGATTCTGGGTTATCTATGGAAATTTGTTAACCTATCATGGAGGATATGTGATTAGGTTATTTACTTTTCAATACGAGACTTTAGGAGCAACTGATATTGTTTGGAGATAAATGTTACGATTTAACATGGAAGACTATGTGTCTAAATCCTTCAAATATTTGGGTTTCAATATTATATTGGTTTAAATTGAATAATTTTATGGACAAATTGTTTATCTAATGGTCCTCGTTGAACTTTGGGTTTTGTTGGACAAATTTTGGAGGTTAGGAATAGATTTTCTTTTTATAAAGGGTTATCCTTTTCTGGATTGTCTGATCTCGTACTAGCCTTTTTGGATTTGGTTTTGGTTAATGTCTAAAGACCTGGGAACTATATAGTTCCCTTTTGTGGATTAGGTGATTCTCTAAAGTTGATTATAGTACTCTTAATGTGAATAAGTCTTCCTAAATACTCGCCTTTTGGAGGAAATATGAGTTTGTCCAAGGAATCTAATAAAAGATGAAAGTCAACATGATAAGTGATTATGTTTCCTTATGAGTAAATTCCTCAATAAAAAGTAACTTAAAACGAAAATGTTTATATTAACTTTTCCTACAGGGGAATCAAATACCGTTTAACCCATCACATGTTTTTGATTTTCTTATTGTTAACTTTCTCCTAGATATATTTACTATCGCTCTCCATCAGAACATGACACTTTGTTTTTTCCTCCATGTCCATGTTTTCCTACATGGAATCCTAGTATTGGTTAACTCGGGTGACCTCTGTACTTATCTTTCTTTATTTTAAAGTGATTGTTTTACCGACTCTTGTCTCGATGTGGGATTTTCAATGAAGTTTCCGAGCCCAATTTTAAAATTGCGAGGACGCAATTCCCAAAAGGGGGAAGGATGCAAAACCCCAGGTAAATAAATAATATGAAATTTTTATATTTATCCATATTCATGAATAAAATATTAATATGTCTTTAAGGGGGACGCTATGCTTGATGGCGTACCCAACACGCAACAACGAGTTTCTTTGGAATCTTGTGTTGCACTCTAATAATAAAATAATATTATTTTAAATGGTAGTTAACATGTAGCTGTTTTATTGGAGGGAATGGATATAAATAACTTAAATATGATTATATATGTTCTTAAATGTTTTTACATTTATCCAATAAAGGATAGAGGCTTAAAATACGGAAAGAATTCAATTTTAGGCGTGTATGCCCTAGTTTTCACTAAAGATCCACTTATCATCTTTTGATGGCGAACCGTAATTAAATATAGTTTTGTTCACTCTTAAACATTCTTTTGGACCAAATAAAACTCTTATTAAGAATCGGGACATCAAAATTTACTTTGTGTAAATTTTTGGTATCTTTCTGATAAAGTTCATTTTTTTAATGAATAGTGTAAAATGTTGTATTTTAATTAAAAGCCTCTTTTTAATCTATTTTATTTATATGATTAGATTATATTTTGAATTGGTTTTGAAGTTAAATTAGAATATATTTTTACCATTAAATCCAATAGTGGTCGTTGGAATTAATTTCACTTTGAAAACAGACTTAAACTAGTGTCAATCTTTTGATACTTATTGTTTCATAAAAACACACTATTTGATCTGACAGCGGGAATTAATTATTAAATTAATTATTGTGACTTATATGTTTTGAATTTTTTAAAATAGAATTAATTTTTTAATTCAGAATATCAAATATATATTAGGGTGAATTTCTAGGATTTTTCTAAAAACCTTCAATTTTTGATGAATAGTGAAACCACTAAGTTGTACTTATAAAAACTGATTTTTCCGTTTAAATGAAATTTTGCCATCATTGTGTTTTGAATTTCAAAAATACAACATACATGGTTGTCATTAATAAGAAAAATGTGGTTCAATGGGATTAAAATAATTTTTTGATTAATAGTAACTTATTATGTTTTTAATCACGATTAGAGGTAATTAGTGTAGTTTAAGTTAAAAAAAATGTTTTAATAATATGAACTGATCTTTACACATGTACTAACCTCATTTGATGTGTCATGGCCTGCCAATACAAGCCACGGGTCAACTTGGGGACCCCATGGAGCAACTTTGGTTTGGAAATGACATAAATGACTTTTTATTTAATGTAAAAGTAAAAATGACACAAACATGATATGTTTTACTAAAACAATTTTTAAGTGGGGTTATACAAGTCTGATTTTTTATTATAAATAATCATTGGAAATAAAAAAATACTTCCTACATCATAGTAATTTTTTTATATTTTTTAGACATTAAATAAATTAAATTATTTATGACATCATAATAATGCTGGGATGACATCATTATCTGACGATTTAAATAAACTAAGAAGATAATGTAAACTCTATGACCTACACATTTACAAAACATATTGGATGGGTGTATTTCGAACCCTAATCAACTTATCCACGAATTATATCAATGTGGGACCTTTTAAAACCGAAACAGATTTTCAAATAAAGTAATATTTCTGACTTTCCAAAAGTGCCCCTCCTCTCCTCTTATAAAAGGCCCCCACCTCTACCACCTTACCCACGCTCCCAAAGCCTTTGGATCGGCAAACCTCGGCCCATTTTGTCTCTCCAATTCCCTATCTTACTCATTTAAGCCTCGCTTTGGGCAGAAGTCTTCCCAAGGAAGCCTTTGAGCTCTAACCAAAGGGAGTTACCCGATTTTAAGGTAATGTCTTCACTAGAGTCATTTTGTTTTATTTTGCTTCTCCAACCCCCTAAACTCTTTTTATTCTTTTCTTTTATAACAAATCAAGTATATTAAATATAGTAGGATGTTTTTATAATAAGTATTCTAGCTACACATACACACACCTACATCTAATGGTTAACGAACATACTGTTTCTGTGGATGGCGAATTTCTGCCTCACGAAACAATGATTGTTCAACATTATTATAACACCTTCAAAGGTGGCCATTAAGATGAAACTATATTTATATATGATATATAATATGTTTATGTTTTACTTAAGCTTCTGTATTATTCAATTATTTCATACCTTTATGGTTTCCATTATGGGTAAACACGATATCTTCATTTAAGGAAGTGCGGACTACCGCCCCCTCAAAGTGATTTGATTCGTTAATACCATATGTGGTACGTATAAAGTATATATTTAATGATATTATATATGATTCCATACTGTAATTAAAATACTATTATGTATAATTATGTTTTAATTCCATTAAATATGAAAGGGAAATGGAAGTAGCGTTCATGCGTACGTACGACTTACCGTCTCCATGGACGGTACATTTCATTTCTTATCTCAAAATGTTATGTACTATTGTAAGAACATATATATAATGGATATATATGTAATATATTAAATATAAATTATGGATATCATTCTGTAATTATAACATATATATATATCTCTCATTTTGTTTTAATTCCATTAATATGACAAGAAAAGAATGTAGCGTTCACGCGTACCTACGACCTACTGTCTCCATGAACGGTGCTTTTTGTTTTTTATCTCAAAATGATATGGAATTGTATAAAATGAATATTTACTGGATATATATGATATTTTAATCATTAATACTATTCTGGAAATTATTTACTTATAACTACTTGGGAAATGTTTTTTCAAACAAGTTCATTTTTGACTCATGTACCAAACAACGGCAAAAACGTCTGATATGAACTAACATTATTAAACAATTATTATAATGTTGTAATATGTGATACGAACTGAATAATAATATCTAATGGAGTTAATTAGGCATTTATTAATAGACCAAAGTTTATTATTCAGGAATATAAAGAAACGAACAGGACAAGTTGGACTTGAGGTAAGGGATCCTACTCCTCTCTTTCTTTTTAAGTACACTCTTTTATGTCATTCCTTCTAAGCTCATCATTCTTGTTATTGGGATGTTATTTTATATTACTATTACTGTAATTTTTATGTTCATATTATGAGAGACCCTATTCTCTCTCATCAATCCATTTTGTATGTTTTGAGTGGCGCCGTTAGGCTGCCGAATTTTCGTAAGAGATCTAACCTCTCTCTTTCTTTTTAAGTACTCTCCTTTATGTCACTTATTTTAAGATCCTATTTGTTATGTTGGGGGATGTTCTTTTATATTCCTTTTCTATAAAATTTATGTTAATATGATGAGATACCCTGTTTAATCTCATCAATCCATTTTTGAATGTTTTATGTGGCGTTGTTAGGCTGTCGAGTTTTCATAAGGGATTTTTCATCTCACTTTTATTCCCGTGAGATTGATGATACATTTGCCACAAATTCCTTTGAGTGGTGTATGTACTTCCATTATTATACTCTTTGTGTAATTTACTTTCATTTATGAGTATTTACATCAATTATCTATTGTCCTTCTTTCATGGGGTGTATGTTTTGAAAGATACCCAAGTCGGTAAGGGAACCTTTCACCCACCTCTATTTTAAAAGACTACTTTTGTTGGGTCTTTTAATTTACATATTTTTATGTTGGGATCTGTTCTCATATATCCTTATTGATGTAAATTTTATGTCCAAGGGATGAGATACACATTTTATCCCTCATCAACTCATTTTGATGTGACGCCATTAGGCTGTCAAGGGAACTTCTTAACCCAATTACGTTTTCTTTGGGTTCTACATGTAGTCATTGAATATGTCATTCTATGATTATGTGTGAATGTCCTATGATTGTTTTTCACTTAATACCCACTTTTATTGGGTGTATTAATATTTGTCACACATAATTTTGAGATTGAATTATCCTTAATTTAAGGATACCTTCTTTATAAGGGAATTCATCACATTTGACATTTCTATTGAGACGTTATTGTTGTTATGCACCAATTAACTCTTATATGGTGTATATACTGTCAATTGGAATATTATATCATGAATCCATTTATTCCCATGATATTATAATGTTCTGACTAAATTTTATTCCCCAATTATTCTATTCAAGTGTCCCTATTTTTGGTAGAACCCCCTTTAACCAAAATATCGCTTTAAATGTTATAATTATTTGTTATTATTAATATCCATGTTTTTGAAATGTTTTTAAGGATTTGTCTATATGGATATTAATGGTTTAAAATTTTAAAATCTTCAAGGTGGTATGGGACACTTTGATTCAAAAATATTTTTATTAAATGTTTTAAATGGTTTTGGAAATGGTTTCTTTTTTTATGGATTCATTATTTCAAACTACTAAAATGTTATATTGTGATTGAAATGTTGAAATGTTATGTTTCCTTTATGCATGTTTTATGTGATACGTTTATGTTATGGTTCTTGGGCATTGTTATGAAAATGGGTGGTTCCGTGATAAACTAAGGGCGGGTGAGCCCGATATAGCTCTCCAATGCATTGGGTAACGTGAAGGAGTGAAACGTTAAGGTTTCTCCGAAGAGATTTAGGGAATATACTGTGATGGGTATTCCAAACGTAACCAAGAGGGTTACTCCCTACGTAAGAATGTTATGAATGCCTCAAGTTTCCTTTTATGTCTTATGATTTCTATGATTTATTCATGATTTGATGAGGTATGTTAAAGTGCTTATGTTTTATGGGTAAAGTATGATTTCATTCTTATGTATATATGTACCCATGTTTCCTTTCCATATTTTTATATCACTTTCTGAGCTTTTTACGCTCATCCCAAGTTTTTTTGTAATGTTTTTCACAGGTCAATGTAAAGTTACATGATATGATGATAGTGTCAAGAAAGTGTCAAGAAAGAATCCATGTTTTATTTTAAATATGTTTCCATTGATGGGAATGAAGAATTCTATCTTTATGTAACCACTTTGTTGAAATGTGGAATGTAATGCTAGTTTCATGATCTAATTCTCTAAAACTCTAAACCTTAAAAGATCCTCAATGTGTAATCTTGTAATAACTCAAGATTAAGTAAGGCTTAAGTCAGGGCCTTATATATTCAATAGTATATGAGTTATGTAGTTCTACTAACGTTGGATGTGTCATTAGAGGTTAACCTCCTATCAAAAAACTAGTCTAGAAATATTGTTGTTTATAGAGGTATGGTACATATGATACTATCTATAATATCTATAGAATACAAACAACCATTTATTTAAAAGTCACAAGGTAATTCTTCTTTAATATCATTAAAAATTAACTCTCTTTTGATCCTTCGACAACATCTCTTTATTAAAGATGACATTCAAGCTTCTGAAAATATTTTATCTGTCATCTGCTTATAACTGAAATGCAATCTAGTCATCACCATACTCTAAAAGTTAGCATTATCCAAAATTCAAATCAACATTATATAATTCATTAACATAGAAATTGATGTAGGTGAGTGAACCAAATACTTCTGATCAGAAATATGAACCAATATTTCAAAAATAAAGGTTTCATGAAGTTCAGTAATCAATATAGATGATGGAATCTAATTAAATACATAGGATATAAATTTCATGGTTTCACCAAAAAAATCAATGTTAAACACATGTTATTCTTCATGATTCATGCCTTATAATCCAACATCTTATTCATCCGCACAATGAATTTTTTTATTTGGATGTTTTTGTTACCGTCTTTTCAATCTTTATAACATTTATACATATGATCCTTTGTAAATTATTATATTAAAATTTATATCCATTTAATGAAATTTAATTTTTTTTGTTTACTTATGGTCTTATTTTCCACCATATCCTTCTATCAATTGAATGTTCATAATACTAATGTATTATTAATTTCAAATAAAACTAGAATCATCTTTGTATAATCATTTATAAAGGTAAAATAGTATTGTTAATCTCTTTTAGAATAAACTATGTTTTATCACAATATATCCTTATAAATCCCAAAAATAATTATCATTGGGTTTATGACCTTGAATTTTAAAAAAACCTTCCACTACATCAGTAGGATTCATTCTTCACGTGTTTCATAATATATGCATATGGTCACTAGCAATACATTAGTATAACTAATTTTTATCCCTTTCTTACTTAACTGACGAAGACATTCATTCCATAAATTTGAAAATGATATTTTTCCTCTCTACATTGGACATTTTAAAACTCCCATCATTTATATTATTCTATTTTATGATTCTTTTTTCACCTATGTGGATCTACATATGGATTTTTCTTCATCTATAATTGTTATACGAAAAACAACATCATCTAGTTTTCTTATCAAAATAAATTTCATCCTTAACCCTCTTATGTCCCACACTACTTTATCACTAAAATCATTCATCATGTTTTCGTTCTTCCCATAATTATAAAACAAGGGACCAACATACACCATGCTATATCATCTCTAACATCTCTTTCCTTTGTCTTCTCTATAACCCATTATATTAATGAAATTTCACCTACCTTATTCAAAATAGGCATTTCTATTGTATTACTATATCTCATAATGAAGAATCTATTTATTCAATATTATATCCAAAAAATCCATAAACATTATTTTAGTATTACAAATTCGGATACACCTTATAGTAAACATCATATCCTATGATATTCAGTGTGATGAAATTAAGAAAAATTTCCACTATATTATTAAGTGTATCAATCAGTTATTAAAAATGACTCTCAATCATATTGAAGTAATTGAAAAGATTTTATGTCGGATTTCCTTCATTCATTATCATTCTCAATATAATAAAAAATTAGTAAACATTGTTTCTTGTAGTTTGATTCACTTATATATTTGATCGAGACATCATAAAATCTAAATGAGTTTTTACTTCTTGGATTTTCTATGACACTTTTAGTGAAAAAGTCATCTAGATCAGTCATAATGATTAATTTTACATATTTCCCCATTCATTCATCTTCATCACTTCAGATTTGGTGCCAATCAATGAATGATCAAGATGATTTTATAATATAAAATTCTCTATATATATATTCCATAATAAAAAATATACCTCATTTAAATTATCAATCAAAAAATTACACTCTTATAATGACTTTTATTTTTCAATAACTAAACTCCAACAAAAATAGAAAATAAATAAATTGAATATGAAACCTCATACCAAAATACTAAAGAAAAACATATGAAAAAATGAGTATTATTTATTCATACTCTTAATGACATTTTCTATGGAATGGTCTTCATAATCCCTCCATCTTATACTCATATACAACTTGTTGGGTGTAATGATCCTTTTTTACCAGAAATTAACACTTGGAACAAACATGGAAGGGATAAATAACCATATCCACTGAATCAACCTAAATATACATAAGTAATACACATAAATATAGACTGTAAAATACACCTTATTCATAGCACCATCACACATAAGTAATTCTAGAAAAGAACTTATTATAATATGTGAGAAAAAAATTCAATTGAATAATATATGTTCAGGTGGATTTATTATAGTTTTATACTATATGGGTAATATTTCCTTATCTTATTTTATTAAATGTATGTATAATAAATTTTCAATCGTTCGAACTTATATTTCGAATAATTTTTTGAATTGTATAATTTAATTTTGAGCCCATTAGGGAAACATTTTTCAGGACATTTTGATAATATTGGAGAATAATTCACCCCACATCTAATATTTACAGGTATCCATCAAATTTTTCAATGAGATCTATAACCTTAACTTCTAATTTTATTTGTCAGTGTAGACATTCAGAATCTTCATGAATTTAAACTTATATATCATTATGATTTCCCTTATATAATCCATTTTTATATAAACTCAATTTTAAAAATATTATGTTTCTTCGGAATCACATGGTACATATAAATGGAAAAAAATAATACACAAGTGTGTTGCATTTATGTATTTCCTCCATTATAATGATTATGTGAATCTATAATTTACTTCTTTTGGTGTACTTTCTTGGGGACCTCTAGAAATTTTCATCACTACCCTACCATCTTCCACAAGGATTTTTAAATAATTTTTTTTAAATCACACCACTTGATAGTTTAACTCACATGGCACTAATAGTGTTTACACATTGCAAATCCTAATATATTTTTTGTGTATTATAGTGTTAAAACAAAGGAAATTCTGGAAATAGAAAAACAATTTATTAAAAGAAATTATTTTTTAAAAAAATCAATAGGATGAATATGTTTTTTATTTATAAATGTTTTATATTTTATAAAATTTTCAAAATTTTATGAAAATTGATATATTTTACAAAAATTAGAATTCAAAGGTTTTTTATAAAAAATGAGATACCATTTTTTTCATTTTATTTATGATTTTGAAAACATTTCTAAATAATATTTATAATTAAATTTAAATGATTTTTTTAAATATTAATGAAATTAGTATATATATTTTTTAAAATAAAGATAGTGTAATTTTAATTATTTCATGTAAGGAATTAAATATTATTTTTTTGGGAAATTTAAATTAATTTTTCTATAGAACTACTAATTTTTATTTTTTTAATAAATAGGATGTTTTATAGTTTTTAAAATATTTTATATGAGATTTATTTTCATCACACATCGAACAAGAACCACTATTAGGATAGTAGTTAGGAAGGGAGGGACCCCTAAATCCCACATCTAATAGGTCATACGATGGGAACATGAACTGAGGCTAAAAATTACAGATAATGGGAGGCATTTCCCATAATAATGTGAACAATGATAAGTGTAAATAAATAATAAAGACCAAATAAAATAACTATAATCACACGCAATTTAATATATATAAAAATTATACCAAAATTAAATAACTTCATTGGTAGAAAGTCCCACATTAAAAAATCAATAAATCACCAGTTAGTATGTACCAGCCTGATCAATAACTCTATCCTTAAAATTAAAAAAAAGAATATAGGAGTAGATTTTATTATACAAGTACCCAAAATAGGTTCATCTATATATACTCTCAAGAATATATAGACGGATCATTCAGAAATATGCATCAATAAATAACAAAACAAACTAATTACATACCAAAAGTCTACTACAACCCAACCTATCCAAGGATAACACCTAAAATATGAATTTATGTATCGTAATATAATATAATCATGAATATATATATATATATATAACGTAACCTAAACATATCCAAATTCACATACCAATGACATATTCATGGGAACTGTAATCATATCCACAATATCCCACCATATCATCATAGAATATCATATAAAAATCTAATAATCACATCCCCATATAGTATACACCAACCATATACATTATATTAACACCACTAGCACATTACCGCATCATCACTAAATAACTACATCATTACCATATCAAACGCACACTATATTTGAAAGGGTTCAAGGGATTGGTGGAGTAGTTAGTCCTCCATACCACATAAATCCATGATATTGGATAAAAAACTGGAACACAATATATCATACATCCATTAAAAAACTTAACCAACATGCTAGGTGGTATATAAAAAATAAAAAATAAAATGGAAACACACATGTATGAACATGGGCATGGCAATGCTTGGTTAATATTACAATCAAAATATCTCTATAATAAAAATTTATCATTGACTTATCATTATAATTCATTAAAAATTAAACCACAACCACTAAACAAAACACAATCCCCTTTTATATTCAAAATATAACTATAGAAAAAGAACACATATTCTTCACATTTGAACTTTTATTTCCAAATCCACATACACTATGAAAGTCCCTGGAACACCCTGAGAGGGGAGGGGTGACTCAGGGTGTCAACTTTTTCTTTTTAATGTTGAGGACCTTGTTCCCACGTTAGAAGCAACTTGTTAAATATGTCAAACAATTAAAAGCAGAAAGATGTCACGACACTTTTACTAGGTTCACCCAAAAGGGCTACATACAGGAGTATACGGTGTCATTGTTTCAATCATACCAAAGTAAACCAATCTTCACTACATTATGGATTACATGTTTTGGTCACAGTCTCACTGTGATAGGCACACTGGCTTTACAAATGTCCAGGGATAGATCATTGCATCCCTCAGGTCACTCCTGTTTACTCCCCTTTTCTCACTGTCATTGGTGAAGTCCAAATTAAATTATAAATGTGAAGGTCTCATCAATAGATATGCATTGAATAATTTTACGCTTTTCAGTACGATACTCTACTTGCATCAATGTACAGAATTGATGAACTTGAACACATAGAACCAGTGAACTGGATAATCAGAATGTGCAAACAGATTTCACTGACAATTCTTCACAACGCCCACCCTTTGCACACATGGCCATAATTTTGTGCTCAACATTTTTTTTCACACCTGAATGATATTTTACGCAACAACACCCTTTTCACACAACAGAATCTTTTACACGTCACCAAAATTTTTACACGCAGCTTTGCATTTTTCATGCAACATCCCCTTTTACAGGCGACCTCAATTTTTACGTGCAACATCTACTTTTTTTCACACCTTGAACTTTTACATGCAACATGTACTTTTTCACGCAACTCTGTCTTTTTCACGCAAATAAGTCTTTTCTACGCAACTCGGTAATTTTCGTGCAACTACCTTTACGCGAACCTTCTACATGCATCAGCCCTAAGATATTTTCTACATTTTCATCCGCACTAAATGAGTAGGGGTAACCTCTTATTTATAGTCTTCTCCAACCCCTGCGCGCAAAACCCATCATGGCATGAAAAACCTCTCATTCTGCACACAATGCATTTTGCATAGGAACCATTTTCCATGCACATCTCCATGTTTTATACGCAGCCCATTCCTTTTTCATTTTTTGACGTTCTAATTCTGAAACAGCCCTTGGGCCAAATATCCCTCTCCACTATTTCACGCACCACACTGTTTTTCACGCACCCCACTATTTTTCGTGAACCACACTGTTTTTCGCACACCACAATGTTTTTCACGCACCACACTGTTTTTCATTCACAACTAACCTATTTCGTACACCACTTCTTCTTTGTGTGCACCTATTTTTACAACAACCCATGCCTTAATTTTCTAATTTGCAGGTCCAAAAATAATGGCAAACACTAGAGAACAACACCACCTTCCATACTGTGGTCTGCTTGAACTATATGATCACTTTATTGGCACACATTTTGAACATCCACTGAGGATTGACAATAAACATGAAATATACTCCAATTCATGCTTAGAAGAACCCTGATTCCAATAATCTCCCTTTTTGGTTTTGTAGGTAGTCACTAAATAAATTGAATAGAGCACCATCCACATGAAAACCAAAAACACAAGAATCAACTCAGCCAACATTCTAAGACTATGTGAGCAATGCTTAGTTTAGAAAACAGGAGGGGAAGTGTGAATTGGTATCTTGTGTTATGGAATTCTCAATGACGCAAAATAAATTCTCTTAAAGAGTCACAGAACCATTACATGACCTGAATTTATTCCTTCTCCCTCATTGACAATAAACCCAAAGATAGGGAATTGTTCATTATTCAGCGAAAAACACCATCCCCCTGGATATTATCTTCCCCCCAACCAGCATCACATCCAAAAACAGGTTAAAAATAGTAAATATATCTTGGGAGAAAGGGTATTTCGTAACCTCTTTATGCACTGAGAGGTGGATGAACACCGAGGTTCAACCATTGTTTCTCAAACACAGCTATTGATAGTGGCTTGGTCAGGATATCAGCCACTTTCTCAACAGTTCCCACATGATCCATTCTAATAACCCCTTGCTCAACTTTTTCTTTTTATAATGTGATACCTGATTTCAATATATTTTTTATGATAATGCTGAATTGGATTTTTCATAATATCAATTTCACTCTTGTTATCACAATAAATTACAATTGGTTGTTTCACCTCATCACCAATAAATATAAGTAGTTGCTTCATCCATAGAAGTTGTGTGCATGCCTTTGTAACTGAGATATACTCAGCTTCAGTAGTACTAGGAGAAGTACATTCTTGTTTCTTGCTCAACCATCCAAGGCATTCCTGCCCAATATAGAATGATGCACCACTGGTGGACATTCTATCCACTACATCACCAACCCAGTCAGCATCAGAAAATGATGATAATTCACTATCATTTCCTACAATAATGTATAAACCAAAGTTATGAGTACCTTGAATGTACCTAATGATTTTTTATCTACCTCCATATGTTCCCCCTTTGAATTACTCTAAAAGTGGGCTGCTAGACATGTTTCGAAGACAATATCTGGCCATGAAACTGTCAGGCACAGTAGGCTCCCAATGATCCTCTTGTACATGGTGGGATCTACAGAGGTCCCATCCTCATGATTTCCATGTTTGGATCCAACTGAAATTGGAGTTAAAATTGGTTTTGAGTCATGCATATTAATGTTATTCAGTAGTTCTTTTGCAAACATTTCTTGATAAATGAATGTGTAATCATTCGTTTGAGTCAGCAGAAGCCCGATGAAATATGTGAGCTCCCCAATAATAGACATTTAAAATTCTGATTTCATGTTATTGGTGATTTCATCTACTGATTTCTACCTGCTGCCACCAAATATAATGTCATCAACGTAAACTAGAACCATGAACTGATCTTTTGGAGAGTTCTTCTCATTGAGATTGTGATATAATCTTTCTCTTTTGAATTTTAGCTACTTGAGGTATGAATCCAACATTGAGTACCATGCCTGTGGTGCATGTTTCAAGCCATAGAGTGATTTCTTTAGTTTTAAAACTATTGTTTCATCAGTACAAAGAAGAAAACCCATTGTTTGTTCAATGTAGAATTATTTTCGAGTAAACCATTCAAGAATGTTTTCTTGACATCCATATGATATACTTTATATCCTCTTTTGAGTGTAATGGCCAGGAAAAGCCTGATTGACTCTAGTATAGCCATTGTTGCAATGGTTTCTTCAACATCTAGAACTTCAATTTGGGAATATCCTCCACATACCAGTCCTTCCGTGTTTCTAATAACACTTCCATGATCAAGAAACTTGTTCTTGAATATCCATTTTTTACCAATCACATTGTGACTTGCAAGTCTCTTGACTAGACACAAGTCTGGTTCCTACCAATCTGATCTAACTCTTCATTCATGGATTTCACCAAGAATTCATACTTTATAGCTACTTTAAATGAGGATGGCTCCATAACTGATAGAAACAATTATTTTGTGATATTCCTCATTCTTCTGGTTTGTTTCGGTGCACCCCTGTCCCCAATTATATTAGATGGATCGATCTCAGTTCTTAAATTTCTCAGGTGAGGTTCATTATCATTCTCTCTAGCCAACTTTTCCTTTTCAGATTCTTTTTTTTTGAGTCAACAACATGATTTGACTCCAGTGTGTTTTTAAAACCTTCCTTTATGTCTGTATTTGTATTTAATCCATATCCATTTTCTTCATCCCTTTCTATCATATCAGCATGTGAAATTCTTGAACCATTTGTGGTTTTTTATTCAATGATCATAACATCACTGCTTTCCACAATCCTTCCCAAATGCTTGCTGAATCACTTTTAAACTTTGATGTTCATTTAGTATCCAAGAAAAATTCCTTTATCTTCATTATCCCCATATTTCTACTGATTTCCTTCTTCATTTATGATGAATAACTTACATCCAAAAGCACTAAATTATATCAAATAGGGATTCCTTTCATTCCAAATTTCATAATTTGTATTCATCTTTCCCATATAAAGTCATGTTCTATTATTAATATATACTGCTGCTTGAAAAAAATCATTCTAGTAATGATGTGGAATACAAATCTCAATCAGTGTTGTTAATTCCATGTTGTTCACCTATCAATTTTTGTGTTGAGCCACTCCATTGTTTTGTGCAGTTCAAAATACAGCTACCTCATGTTGTATCCCATGCTACTGCACATAGTTTTCAAATTCAATAGACATATATTCCCCTCCATTGTCTGATTGAAAAACATTGATTGTTCATCTAGAATCATTCTCGGCAATTCGACCATATGTTTTCATGTAGTCAAGTACTTGTCCTTTCCTATGTATAACCATTACACATGCCATTCTACTGTAATAATCTATAAAAAGGAAAATAGTAACTTTCTCCAAGAGTTTCGACAACTTTTATCAGGCCACATACATCTGTATGAATGAGATCAAGATGATGTGATGCCCTTTTCTTGTTTGGCCAACATGAACTGTAGACCATATTCTAATTATTTCAAGCATCACAAGACTTTTCACGTTCACACATTACGTTGGGAATGTCCATGAAAATCCTCAATCTTGATATTTTATCTATGTATTTTTGATTGATGTTCCCCTGTATCTGATGCCAAAAATTGTTTTCTTTTTCAACAGTCTTGTAACAAACGTTTTCTTTACTATCGACATGATACAGGTTTCCTTCCATTATACATCCCTTTATTAGGAAATTTCCTGTCATTCCCTTGATATTTTAGCCGTAATGATTAAAGGTTACTACAATTCATGAGTCACATAGTTGACTCACGTTGAGGAGATTATGACATAGGCAATATACATAAAGGACATTAGTTTTATTTATCTCACCATTAGCTAATTCAGTACTTCCACTGACTTTCATTTTCAGGGATCCATTATTACCAAACAATATTGTTCCATCAACCCTTCATTTAACATCCCTTAACAAGCCTGCATTACCTGTCATATGAGACAAACATCCACTATAAAAAATCTAGGTAATGTTACTTTTGGTAGCATTAAGGGCAACCTCTACAAGGTTGGATTTCTCAATTCTCTTCCTTACATTCCATCACACATTAGATTGAGTGTATATAACAGATGTCCTTTCAATTATCTCTTCCATGTATATTGGTTCTTCATAGTCAAAATATTTTTCAAGAGAATAAAAAAAATTTGTAAGAGAAACACTTTCTTATTGACATGATTTGACTTGTCGCGAGATCCGATATGAGGTTTCCATGTCTCTCCTCTACCTGTAATTAACAGCCATATGACCAAAGTTAGAACAAAAATAACAATATCCATGGAAACTGTTTCATCTAAAAGCATTAGGATATGAATTTTTTCTCCACTTTTGAACTCCCATATCTTCTCAATTCAAATAGTGTCTTTACTCTTCAAAATAAGACATGTTATGGCCAAAATATCTATAGAACTGGCACTTCATGAGAGGAAATGCCCTCACACATTTGTTTATCCTCATTCTGTATTCTAAGGTAAAATAGTTTGATGGATCCTTTTTGTAAGAGGATTGAGGATAAATTCTTTTATTATTTATGATAGAATTGGTGGTTTATGTTTCAACACATCATATGACTTTTCCACCTCACCAACTTTCAAAATTCCATTATTTTTGTCACTATTATTTGCAGCATTTAACGACTCTACCTCACAACTGATTCCACTATTTCCCATGCAAGTAGGTCTTTGATCATTCAAAATCTTTTAAACTCCATTATAGCCACATTTTTCATTCTCCAATAGATCAATATCTGAGAACCTTCAAGACTGTATTTTCTTCCTTGATTCTATTGAAATTGATTCACTCTCAAGTTTTCCCTTAAGAGTAACAACTGCCTCTTAAAGAATATATGCAGTCTTCGTCCTTTCTTCTGTTATAGTGGTAAAGTAATTTATTAACTTTTCTTTCTCTTCAATTCTCATCCTCAGATCCACTACATCATCTATGCTTTCAAAAAATTTAGACTATACTTTCAAAAATTCATCTATTCTTTCAATTTAAACTTCGAGTTGATCAACATAATTAGATGAATCATCTATAATTTATTTCCACTTATTGTAGCTCTTATATTTGATCTTAATATCACTAAAAAAATTTAAGTTAAAACTTGGGATTGGAATCATTTTTCAGTTGATTGTCATGACCATTATCGTTTGATTGTTCTGATTTTTCAATAGTGGCCATCATGGAAGCATGGTTTCCAGTTTTAAATTCTGGTTCTTCTTCTTCACAGAATTCATGATCATCATATTCCTCTTCATAGTCAAAACACATCTTCAGCTAATTATTTATAGATTTTATGTATCCATTTTTGAAAAATCTTTTTTGATGCTTCTCAAAGATTTAATCTTCACTATCTTCATCATTTATCTTTCTTAAGCACTGTGAAACAATGAGCCAAAAGTTTCCACAATAAAAGCAGAAAAGAGGTAACATCCCTTTGAATTTCCATTTTCCCTTCTGGATATTCATTGCAAATAGAAAGAATTTTTTTTCCTCCTCATCATCACCACTACTTTCTTTTAAAATTTTCAGTTTCTACATTTCATTGAACTCTATTTCCTTGCTTACTTGTGTCGTAGCATCTTCTAGTTTGGCTCTCATTTCATAGGCCACTAAATAGCTTAGCAGATCATCCAGATAATGTTTGGAGATATCTATTTCCTCACGGGCTTAAAACTTTTCATTGTACAAGGGTGTCAGTCTTCTTAATTTTTTCTTTTCAATATCAATGTCTTTGATTTCTCCACCTTGACCCCAAATTGCACCAAAACACTTTAGTAATTCGACTGAAGAATTACTATGCGTTTTTATCCAGATTCATCTTAATATCATGAAACCTATTTTTTAGGACTTTTAGTTTCACCTCCTTCACATTGATATATCATTCATAAATATTTTAAAGTCTATCCGAAATGGATTTTGTAGAGGTGGAACTCGTTATATTTAAATAGATCTTAGGAGAAAGGGCAGTAGTGAGTTTATTTTGTAGTTTAGAATCTGAATCAAGAATTTTCTTGTCAATGTTAGTCATAGCCTGGCCTATTAGATTAGTTTATTGTACTCCTTTCACAGTATACAAATTGACTTTATTTCCAAGAGATATTAGATGAGATCTCATTTTTTTCATCCAGATCTAGAAATTATTTCCATTGGAGAGAGGGACTCCCCTAATATTGGCTGAATTTTCCATAATAGTATATGACAGATCAAACACCAGTCAACCTCACTTTGATACCACTTGAAAGACCCCAGAAAACCCTGAAAGGGAAGAGGTGAATTAGGGTGTCAACATTTTCTTTTTAATTTTGAGGGTCTTTTTCCCATGTTAAAAGAAACATGTTAAATCTATCAAACAAATGAAAGAAGGAAGTTGACACAACACTTTTACTTGTTTCCCCACAAAGGTCTACTTCCAAGGAGCATACGCTGACAATGTATCATTCATACCAAATTCCACTAATCTTCACTAGTTTATGGATTACAAATTTTGTTCATAGACTCACTATGTCAGACACAATACCTTTACAAAAGTTCAAGGATAGATCATTGAATCCCTCGGATCACTCCCGTTGAGTCCAATAGGCTCACCGCCATTTGTGAAGTCCCAATCAGTTTATAGACGTTAATATCTCTTCAACAGATATGCATTGATGTTTTTGCCTATGTTCAGCCAGAGAATCAGCTTGCATCGAAGTCCGGAAATGATGCACTTGAATGCACTGAACCAATGAATCGGATAATCAGAACGTGTAAACAGGTTTCACTGACAATTGCGTGCAACACCTACCATTTTCACTCAAGACCTTACTTTTTCTCACAATATTTTCTCGTCACGTGGAAAAAAATATTTCGTGCAACAACACCCTTTTCACGCGACAAAATATTTTACGCCCACCTTAATTTTTATGCAAAACTTCTCCTTTTTCATGCATCATTATCTTTTAAGTGAAACCTCATGTTTTGGGCACAACTTCCACTTTTTCGTACACCTTCAACTACACGCAACCTCTCCTTTTTCGAGCAACTCGGTATTTTTCACACAACATGGTATTTTTCACGCAACTTGGAATTTTTCACCCAACTCCCTTTACGTGAACCATTTACGAGCATCGGCCCTCGAATCGTCCCTAACTCTTCAGCTACACGGAGTGAGGGGGTAACCATTTATTTATACGCTTTTCCGACCCCTGCGCGCAAAACCAATCGTGGCGCGAAAAACCTCTCATTCTGTATGCAATGCATTTATCTTAGGAACCATTTTCCACACACATATCCATGTTTTTCTCACAGCCCATGACTTTGCCATATTCTGACGTTCTGATTCCAAAACACATCTCGTGCAAAAATTCTCTCCCACCTATTTCGTGCACCACACTATTTTTCACGTACACATCACCAATTTTGTGCACCACTTCCAATTTCTATGCACCTCATTTTTTCAACAATCCATGCCATCATTTTCTGATTTTCATGTCCAAAACAATTGGAAAACGCTGCAGAGAAGTGCCACCTTCAACAGTGTTGTCTGTTTAAACTGTATGATCACTTTACTGGCACACATTCTAAACATCCACTGAGGATTGACAATAAACACAAACCATTCTCCAATTCATGCATAGAACAACCATGGATCCAAAAATATCCCCATTTTGATTTGTTATAAATCACTAAATAATTTCAATAGAGCACCATCCACATGAAAACAAAAAACACAAGAATCAACTCAGCCAGCACTATAATTCTAATTAAGCAATGCTCAGTGTAGAAAAAAAGAGGTTAAGCGAGAATTAGGATCCTATGTTTTGGAATTCTCAATGACACCCAAGAAAATTCTCTTAAAATGACAGAGAATCATTAAATGACCTGAATTTATTCCTTCTCCCCCATCAACAATAAACCCAATGACTAGGAATTGTTCATTGTTAAGCTCAAAACCTAATCCCCATGGATAGTATCTCCCCCAAAAACCTACATCGCATCCACTAATAGATTAAAAAGAGTAAATATATCGAGGGAGCGAGGTATTTCATAACCTTATTATGCACTGAGAGGTGGCAGAACAACGAGGATCAACCGATGTTTCTCAAACACAACCGCTAAAAGTGGCTTGGTCAGGATATCATCGACTTTCTAATCAGTTCCCACATGATCCATTCTAATCTCCCCTACCTCAAATTTTTCTTTGATTAAGTGATACATGATTTAAACATGTTTTGTATGAGAATGTTGAACATGATTCATTGTGTGATCAATTGCATTCTTGTTATCATAGTAAATCAACATTGGTTGTTTCACCTCATCACCAATATCTATCTGTTGTTGCTTCATCCATACCAGTTGTGTGTATGACTTTGTAATAGAGATATACTCAGCTTTAGCAGTACTAAGAGATGAAATTTCTTGTTTATTTATAAACAAGACAATGTATTTCTTCCCAATATATAATGATCCACCACTGGTGGATTTTCTCTCCAGTACATTACCATCCCAGTCTGCATCAATAAACGATGTTAATTCATTGTCCCTTCCTGCAACAATGTATAACCCAAATTTATGAATACCTTGAATGTATCCCATTATTCTTTGAACTACCTCTATATGTTCCACCATTGGATTACTCTAAATGTGGGCTGATAGACATGTTGCAAATACAATATATGGTCGTGACACTGTCAGGTAAAGTATGCTCACAATGATAATCCTGTTTATGGTCAGATCTACAGAGGTCCCATCCTCATTCATTAAAAATTTGGTTTCAACTGCAGTTAGAGTTGACATTGGTTTCGATTCATGCATAATAAATTTCTCCAGTTGTTCATTTTCACACATTTCCTAAGAAATGAATGTGTAATAATTCTTTTGAATCACCTTCTGCCCCATGAAATTTGTGATATCCCCAATAATATACATTTCAAATTTCTATTTAATGTTGTTGGATAATTCATCTACTTATTTCTACCAACTACCACCAAATATAATGTCATCAAAGTAATATAGAACCATGAACTATTCTTTTGGATAGTTCTTCACATAGAGATTGTGATATATTCCTCCTCTTTTGAATTCTACCTTTTTGAGGTTTTAATCTAGTGGGATGTACCAAGCCCGTGGTGCCTATTTCAAGTCATAGAGTGCTACATTTAGTTTGAAAACCATTTTTTCATCAGTACCATGAATAAAACCCACAATTTTGTCAATGTAGACATTTTATTCGAGTACACCATTCAAGAATGTAGTCTTGACATCCATTTGATATACTTTATATACTCTTTGTAGTGCCATGGGAAGGGAAAGCATGATTGACTCTTGTCTAGCCACTGGTGAAAAGGTATCTTCGACATCAACACCGTCAATTTGGGAATATCCTATATATTCTAGTCATTACTTGTTTCTAATAACACTTCCATGCTCATCAATATTTTTCATGATGCTCCATTTTGTACCAATCACATTGTAACCTTTGGGTCTCTTGACTATATCCCATGTATGGTTCTTTTCAATCTGTTCTAACTCTTCATTCAAGGCTTTCAATCATGATTCATCCATTGTGATTTCTTCAAATGATGATAGCTCCACAACTGCAAAAAAAGGAGATTGTGTGTTATTCCTCATTCTTCTTGTTTTTGTGCGTGCACTCAAATCCCCAATTTTGTTATATGAATGAATCTCAGCACTTCGATTTATCTTGTGAGGTTCAGTCGCATTCTCTCTAGCCTAGGTTTCCTCTTCAAATTCTTCTTCTCAGTCTACATCCTGATGTGACTCCAGAGTGTTTGTACACCTTCCTCTATTTCTATATTTGTATTTACTCCATGTACACTTTCCTCATCACTTTCTATCATATCCGCATATGAAATCCATGAAGAATTTGTGGTTTTTTCTTCAATGATTTTAACATAACTGCTTTCCAAAATCCTTCCCAATCACATTTTGAAACACTTGTAGGCTTAGCTGTTCATTGAGTATCCATGGAAAATTCCTTCATATGCATTGTCTCCATATGTCCCTTGATTTCCTTCTTGGTTTCTGATTAAGCACTTACTTCAAAAATCACGAATGTATTTCAAAGAGGGATTATTTCCATGCCAAAATTCATAAGTTGTCTTCATATCACCCATATAAATTCTGGTTTGATTTTGAATATACTCTGCATCTTGAACGGCCTCTTTCTGGTAATGATGTGGAATACGACTCTCAATCAGCATAGTTCTTTCCATGTTGTTCACCTGTTGATTTCTATGCTCAACCACTCCATTTTTTTTTGAGTTTTAACAAAAACTACCTCATGTTGTGTCCCTTTCTTCTCTGTGTAGTTTTCAAATTCAATAGACCTGTATTCCCCTCCAATGTCTGATCGCAACACTTTGATTGTTCATCCACTATCATTATTGGTGATTCGACGATATTTTTTCATGCAGTCATGTACTTGTCATATACTATGTATAACCATTAAACATTCCATTCTACTGTAATCATATATAAAGATGACAAAGTACCTTTCTCAGTGAGTTCTCACAACATATATCGGGAAACAAACATCTATACAAATGAGATTAAGAAGATGTGAAACCCTTTTCTTCTTTGGCAGATATGAACTGCAGACCATCTTCCCATGAATGCAAGCATCACAAGACTTTTCACATTCACATTGTAGTTTGGGAATGTCCATGAAAATCCTCAATATTGACTTTTCCCCATGTATTTTTGATTTATGTGACCTAGTGTCTGATGCCACAATTTTTTTACTTCTTCAACTGTCATGTAACAGACATTTTCTTTATTATAAACATGATACAAGTTTCCTTCTTTTCTTCATCCCTTCTCAACTGAATTACATATCTTTCCATTTCTAGTGAAGACTTTCTGATTAATAGTGTCTACAATTCCTGAGTCAGAGAGTTGACTCACACTGAGGAGATTATGACGTAGGCCATCAACATAAAGGACATCATTTTTATTTATCTCACCATAAGCTAATAAAGTACTTCCCCTTCATTTTATTTCCAAAGATCAATCATTACCTGACCATACTATTCCATCAACCCTCCATTTTATATCCATTAACAGGCCTTTATAACCTTTCATATGAGGTGAACAACTGTTATCCTGAATCCGGGTACTTTTTCTATTTTTAGCGTTGAGGGCCATCTTTGAAATGATGGATTTCTAAGTTCTTTTCTTTTCATTCCATGAGACATTGGATTTAATGTAGAACACTGATAGCCTTTAAATTCTATCTTCTGTTTACATTAGTTCTTTATAGACAAAATATTTTTCAAGAGGATAAATTTTTTTTGAGAAAAACACTGTCTTGTTGATGTGATTTGACTTGTCTCGAACTCTGGTATGAGTTGTCCATGTCCCTCCTCTACCTGCAATTAACAGCCTTATGACCAATGTTAGAACAACAATAACAATATCCATAGAAAATGTTTCTTCTAAAAGCATCAAGATATGAATTTTTTCTCTTCTGTTGAACTCCCATATATTTTTTATTCGAATAGCATCCTTCCACTTATAAATAAGACATGGTATGCCCCAGGTATCCACAAAACTGACACTTTATTAGAGGGAATTCCTTCTAAATTCTATTTATCCTCATTCTTTCATCAGTGGGAAAATTGTTTGACGGATACTTTTTGCAGGAATCTTGAGGATAACCATATTTTCATGTTTAAAATTGAATAGGGGGTTTCTGTTTCATCACTTCAGATGAATTATCCACATCACCTAATTTCATCTTGCGTTTATTTTGGTCACCATTATTTCCAGCATTTGATGACTCTGCCTCACAACCGATTCCATTATTTCCCATGAAAGAAGGTTGTTGATCATTCAAAATCTTTTCAACTCCATTCGAATCACGTTTTTTTCTCTCCAATAGTTCATCATCTGAGAACCTTCTAAATTGAATTATCTTCCATGATTATTTTGAAATTTTTTCACTCTCAAGTTTTCTCTTAATATTAACAACTTCCACTTCAATAATCTCAGTAGTCCTCATCTTTTCTTCAAGTTTAGTGGTGAGGTCATTGATGACATTTTATTTATCTTCAATTATCAGCCTCAGATCCACTAAATCATCAGTGATTTCATGAATTTTAGTCTGTACATTCACAAATTCCCTTATTCTTCCAATTTCATATTTGAGATGATCAACATAATTAGACGATTCTTCTATAATTTTTTTCCAGTTATTGCAGCTCTTACACTTGATCATAAGCTTACTAACAGATTCTTTAAGTTGCATGTTAGGATTGGAATTAGTTTTAAACTGATTGTCTCAACCAATATCTTTTTTTGGTTTTTATTTTTCTATAGAGGCCATCATGGAAGCATGATTTCCAGTTTTAAACTCTGGTTCATCTTCTTCACAGAATTCATTATCATCATCTTCCTCTTCATAGACAAAACTCTTCTTCAGTGCATTATTTATAGATTTGTTTTATACCGTTTTGAAAAACCATTTATGATGCTTCTCAATGTTTTCATCTTCACTATCATTATCATTAATGTTTCTTAAGCACTAATAGGAAATGTGCCCAACTTTTCCACAAAAAAAGAAAGAGATAACTTCCCAATGAATTTCATTATTTCCTTGTGGAACATCATTACATTGAGAGAAATAATTTTTTTCCCTCATCATGTTGACCAATAAAATCTTTTAAAATTTTCTATTTCACCAAGTCTTGAACTCCAATACATTGATTACTCGAGTCGTTGCATCTTCTGGTATGACTCTCATTTCATTCACCACTAAACTTCTCAGCAGCTCATCCAGAGAATGTTTGGAGAGATCTCTTTCCTAAAGGGCTGACGACATTGCATTGTACAGGGGTGGAAGTCTTATTAATATTTTATTTACAATGTCAATGTATTTTATTTCTTCACCTAGAACCCTAATTGCTCCAACCACATCAGTAATTTTATTGAAGAATGAGTCTGCATTCTCATATGAATGCATTTTCAGGCCATTAAACCTATTGTGTTGGACTTATAGTCTCACCTCTTTCACTTTGCTGTCTTCTTTAAAAATATTTTCACGTTTATCCCACTTGAATTTTGCAGATATGAATCTCATCACCATTAAATATATCTGATCAGAAAGGGCTGCGGTGAGTGCTTTTTGTGCATTAACATATGCATCATGAATTTTCCTGTCTGCGTTAATCATAGTTAGGCATGTTGGATCAGGGAATTTTATTACTTGCATAGATGAAAAAAGGACTTCCTTTCCAAGATATCCTAGATGAGATCTCATTATGTTCTGCCAAATCTGTAAATTACTTCCATCGAATAGATTGAATCCCCTGACATTGGCTAAATCATTCATAACGGTATATGACCGATCAAACGCCAATGAAACTCCCTCTGATATCACATGAAGGACCCTGTAACACCTTGATAGAGGAGGGGTGAATCAGGGTGTCACCTTTTTTTAATGTTGAGGATCTTGTTCCCATGATGGTTGGAAGTTGTTAAATATTTCATGTAAATGAATGTAGGAAGTTGACACAACACTTTTACATGGTTCACCATGAAGTGCTATCTCCAAGGAGCAAACACCGACAATGTGTCAGTCATACTGAAATCAACAAATATTCACTAGTTTATGGATTTAATATTTTGGTCACAGTCTCACTATGCTAGGCACTATACCATTACAAAATTTATGGATAGCTCACTGCGTCCCTTGGGTCACTCTTGTTGACTCTCCTTGACTCATTAACTTTGGTGAAGTCCAAATCAGTTTATAGGCATGATGATATCTTCCATAGATATGCATTTTAGTCTTTTCCTCAGTTTAGCATGCGACGCTTCTTGCATCGAAGTTTGGAATTGATGCACTTGAATTCACTGAACCACTGAATTGGATAATCAGAACATGCAAACAGTTTTCACTAAAAATTGTGTGCAACACCTACCCTTTGGGTGAAAGAGCTTAATTTTGTGCGCAATATTTTTTTGCTCGGGAAAAATATTTTGTCTAACAACACCCTTTTCCCATAACTATATCTTTTAAGTGCCTCTTCAATATTTACACACAGCTTCACCTTTTTTGTGCAACATAATATTTTACGCACAACCTAAATTTTACGTGCAACTTATAAATTTTCATGCACCTTTAACTTTTACACGTAACCTCTCCTTTTTTGCACAACTCGGTCTTTTTCGTATAACTCGATCTCTTTCTCGCAAATCGGTCTTTTTCGCAGAACTCCTTTTACGAGACCATTTTACGTGCATCATCCCTCAGATCATCTCTAAGACTTTAGCCGCACAAAATTAGGGGGGTCACATCTTATTTATAGGCTTCACTAACCCCCGTGCACAAAACATATCGTGGCGTGAATAACTTCTCATTATGCGTACAATGCATTTTATGTAGGAACCGTTTTTCATGCACATCTACATGTATTTCGCACAGCCCATGACTTTTCTATTTTCCGACATTCTAATTTGGAAACAACTCTTGTGTGAAAAATCTTGGTCCACTATTTCAGACAACAAGCTGTTTTTCATTCACCCCATTATTTTTTGTGCACCACGTTGTTTTTTGCGCACCACATTGTTCTTCACACACACCTCACCTATTTTTTCACCACTTCCTATTTGCACGTTCCTCCTCTTTACAACAATCTACACCTTTATTTTTTTTATTTTCTTGTCCAATTAAATTGGAAAACTCTAGAGAACAGTTCCACTTTCAATATTGTTGTCCACATGAACTCTATGATCACTTTACTAGCACAGATTCTGAACTTCTACCGAGGATTTACAACAAACACAAACCATACAACAAATCATTAATAGAAAAACCATGTATCTAACAAACTATCATTGTAAACATATTAATTACATTAAAACATATCAAGTAACAACATGTCACACCCACCACCATGAAATCTTCCACACAAAATACTCTAATACTAATAGAGTAATATAATATTATAATTCCATCACTATAGAAAATCAATATCCTTAGAAAGAAATTATTTTATTCATTTATAAATTCTTTCTCATCAGAATAGTATACAGAACTAATTTTTTTTATATTCAACATTTAATTACCATCTTATTATGCATATAATTATATTAAGTCACTATTTCCCTTAAAAACAGTTGTATTTTAAAATTCCTAAAAAATAACAAATCAAATAATAAACTATCAGTGATAATAATTCATGTAAAACATATTAAATTATCATTACTATTTCTTTATTAGTTATTATAATTAATTTAAGTCTCGTATAAATTCACTAGATAAGGAAACCTAAATAGCAGTTAATAAAAAGTATGTAAGTAATAAAATAAAGAGATTCAAAATCACACACCTCAATTGAATGTCATTCAATTGAAAACTATGCACAATTAAATATAATGGAAACATAATAAAAATATTATAATCATCCTTAAAAAATATATAAAACATCATCTCTAACTCTAAAATTTAAACAAATATCACCAAACCTAAACACATACAATTTATTAGCTCTTTGTTAAAGATTGCACAAGAAATAATAAATAAAAATGTTAGAGAAAAGTACCTCAAATCAAATGGATTAAAATAAACCAAATGAACCCAAGAAATATGATACTATGAAATAAGTATTCTATATGTTTTTGTGGATGAAATTTATTCAAAATTGTTATGAGGTAAAATAAATTTAAATAAAACATTACATAAAACGCTATTGAACCAAATTTTTATAAAATTAAATGGTCTAACATGGTAAATGTAAATAAAAAATATATTCACATAATAGTAGACCCCTATATAAAAACTCTATGAAAATTACCTTTATTGAAATGGATTTTTTTGAAATAAAATAATTTCAAAATATAAAATAATCTGGTCCATGGATGTCCCCTTCAAATGATAGAAATCCATTATGAAGCACCCATCATCCATAAATATACCAAAGATAAAAATATAATAATTTTAAATTACATCTAAAATTATAATATTAAATAATATAATATAATCTCACAATGTTATGAATGAAAAAATTACAATGTTTTACGACAAGTTATATAAGTAATTTAGTTTACAACCCTTGTGAACATATCACTCCAATTGAGAGACACTTGACTCCATCTAAACTTCTCATAACTTATAATCATATTTACATCTAGGGGAAATATAAACATAAGAATGGTATAAGAATAGAGTCATAATAAGTTAAAACAAAAGTATAAACAATGAAATTTCATTATCGAGCATATGATGTGAATATAGTTAAAATCATGTTTTGTAAGAAACATATACCCAACAAAGAATATAATGTAAATCGTGGTATATGGCTTGGAATAACATAATAATTCTGTGTTCCAATTAATAATCATTTATTTATCAAATAAAAAATACCCTGTTGAAATAAAATGGATTTTATAAAACAATAAAATTAAAATAAATAAATTTTATAATATTAAGAACCCATGATCATAAAATTAGTTTCATATCATTATAAAATTAAATCTTGTAAATAAATCATTTATAATTATAATAATATAAACCCAAAAAAAAATAAATGGGAATCTAATGATATTCAATAAATTTATAGGTAAATACCGTTAAAAAATTATATTAACAATTATTGTAATTAGACTATATAAATAATGTTTATTTATTTAATTTAATAATTTACCCAATAAATAAATATATGAAATATTTTTGAACACTGTAAAATAAGAAGAATTAAATAAAGATTGTTAAATAATGAAAAATATGGTGATTCATGTTTTAGTACATGATTTTAGACCTAATTACATGGAAACATATTACATAAATAACTTTGAATTAATTTTTCTGGTTTAATATATTAGAAAATAGAAAAAAATGTAAGAAAAATATGGTATATAAAATAAACCAGAAAAAATTTCAGCTGTTTTAAAATTCTTCTTTAATATTAATTCATATATCGTCTTAATATATAAGATTTCCAAGGGACATTGATCAAATGATAGGGATGACCATATGGCCCAGCAAGGGATAAATAAATTATGATGACATCATTGGTGAAACATTATGAAAAACAAAAGAATATATGAATAAGAATTTTAGGAATAAATTATCTACTTTGACAAAATAACATGACATATAACATGGAAATATGGAAACAACATAACCATGACACGTTCATGAATATATCAGGAAAGATAATCTCTTTGGTTTCTTAAAATATATTAACAAGAATTTTGGCCAAGGTATCATAAAATAATACAATGTAATGATACAAGGTTATCATTAACATGTATTATATATAGGTTACTTACATACTCAATGCAATTAAGCACTATAAAGGTTCACCCTTCATGTGTCTAATATAAATTTCACAATATCACTCATAAATTATAACTGAATATAATTTGTTACCCAAGATTAATAAGTGTATATTTAATGTATTACTTCACCCAATTAAAAGTTTTATGATACATAAAAACTATATCTTTGAAATAAATTAGTTTTGGGTATTCATGACATAAAATTATGGACTGAAAAATATAAGGTTAATTTTGGTAGCATGATGTCTTTGCAAATGTGCTCTTGGAAATGGTTTAATGATATATGAAAGAATTATATAAATAAAAATAAGTAATGTATAAACTAATTGATATTTCATAAACACATAACAAAATAATAAATTTAGATTCAAAATATTTATACATAATAATTACTTGAGTTGAAAATTTTTAGGAAGGGATATATTACCTTGAACGGATGCCTCTTATAGCCATAGAGAGACTCATTAGAACATTTTAACCACATTGGAGTTACTAAAAAAAGATATATTGATTGTTTATTAATTTAATTTTTTTGAGGATAGATTCGACGGAATATGTGGGTATTTATTCTTTTTGAGGAGTTGTTTTATGGGATAAAATAATGATTATTTTTTATTTAAGGATAAAAATTTATGGGTTAAATTTATGTTTATAAATTTGGTTGATGATTAATATTGAAATTTTTGGTTAAGGAAGTGAAATAACATAAAAACCTATTTATTTTTTTCATTTATATTTATCTTATGTCTTTACCGTTTAACATTTAAATTATATAATATTTTTCTTATATTTCGGTAACACTTCATTTTTACCACAGAAAAAAAAAATATCCTAAAATTGAAATTGAACATATTCCCTAATTTGGAAATCATAATTCCAAATATTTAATCCAATTTAATTTTATTAAATTTGTATAAGTAATATAAATATATTCTAATTTTACATACATATAACATTTAATAGACCATGAATCGACGGTATGCTTCTCTTTGAATAATACAGTAGCCTGCGTTGTACGCAAATTCGAGTTCTAGCACACCACGACCAATTAAACTAAGTGTTTAAAAGTAGTTATGAAAATTAATTCCCACTTTTTGAAATTTTATTATCTTTATTTTTCACAAGGGTCTTCATTTTGGGCTCTGAATGTAAAAATTAGCTTTAGGTAAATTTTATGTATTTTTATGAAAAAATGAATTTTTAATGAATAATGAAAAACATTGTGTTATTATTTAAAACCACTTTTTATTTAAAAATTTATTAATAAAAATAAATATATTTTAATGTCATAATATATACAAATTACATATATTAATCCAATTTAATTCAATGATGTCATTTTATAATCAGATTAGATATATAAAATTTTAGTGATCTTTCTAACGTATTTTAACTACCTTATGGGCACAATTTCAAATCTTCATAAAATGAAATTTTTTAGCTTAGTTGAATTGATTTAAAAATATTTCAAAGACACAGTTGAAATAATTATGTAAATTGTGGTTCAATAGGATGAAAATATTTTTTTGGTGAATATAAAAATTAGATTTTTTTTACCAAAGTTAAAAGTTAATATGGTAATTAAAGGTAAAAATGATATTATAATTACCCAAAAACATGTTCTAATTCTACTGGATAAGTGTATTTCGATGAAAATAAACCTTAGGAATAAAATATGATCCTTTGGATACACATGGATTAGATTAGGATAGTTATTATATTTTATTTAAAGAAGAGTTAAAAGTGTTAAATTCAAAGTATAATAATTAAAACATTTTTTATACAATGCTACACATAATATAAATTCGACATTAAATATTAATTTTAATTATAAAACTATTTCCTAAATCAGGATATTTTGTAAATAATTTTTATATATTAAATAATTAATTTTATTTCTGACATAATGACGATGCACTAATTACCTTATTAATGAATGATTAAAATAATAGATGTTATGAATATCAAAATAAATGTAAATTAAAAATTATAATGCTATACATAAATTATATAGATGATTATATCATGTTAGGGTTCATTAAATGTATTTATTTTTGAATAAATGATATTTTTATGACTTTCACATAAACTAAATAGTAAATTGTGTCAAAATTGACATAAATGTGTTTTTAAAACAAGTACTATTTTATCAAATTATATAATAAACATAAAAAACTAATATTAGGATAAATTAATTAGATAAGGTTATATTTGTAATTAATTAACCAATTGAGTTTCTCTTGGTATTTTATAGTATGATTATTAACCATGTAATATAAATGTACAAAAAGACATGGTAAATGTTTAACTATTTAACCAAGAGTTGAATCTAAAATATTAGGTTAATATGGTGACCAATAATTGTCTAAAACATATTTTTTGAGATTATTTCGACACATCCCACCCTACCCTTGATATAAATCCATTTTTAGCTATTCAAAACCGAAAATTAATTTAAAATAAATTAATATTTCAAGCTCTTCGTAAAGTTCCCCTCACCTCTCTTATAAAATGCTATATCCCATCTTATCAATTTCACACATCCAAATCCATTTGTGTTGAAAAACCCTCATCAAATATCCTCCCGAATACCCTCATTTCATCTTAGAGACCTTACATGGATCATAAAACCAACCTAAGGATCAATTTTGTTCATATCAAAAGGAAGAACCCGATGAATATGTAATTATTTCATCACCTCTTTAAATGTTCTTTTTTTCATCCACTTATTATTTCGTTGTTGTTTCCATATAAAAATAATAATTGTAGTAACTTCTACATATTGTGATATTATTATAAATATAGTAAAACCATATTAAATATTCTATACATCCTATGAATTAAAAAGTCACCGGGTGTGCGTACATATGGCTAACGTCTCCACATCCTGGTGTAGTTTGTTATTCAACACCTCATTATTTGGATGGGTATAATAATGAGTATAATTAATTTAAATAATAAATATAACATTCTACTTATTATTTATATATAATATACCATCCATCTACATATGATTTTACCACTAATAGAACGATATTTTCACTCGTTTATATGTATGGATTACTATCTCTACAACGGGATGAGATTTCATTACCCATCATAACAATTGAAGAATAATTTTCATTTGATGAATAAAAATAATGTTTAAGAAAATAAGTTAATTTTGTATTTTGAGTAAAATAAATCCTATCTATAACATACATGACTTACATAACAAAACATATAAAAGAAAACGAATGAGTTAACACCTAAAACAATGATACTTCTGAAGTATTATTAATGAAGAAATATTAGAGGATCATATATGATATCATATTTATGTATGTGGTTATTTGTATAATTTGGTAACAACAATTAAACTATTATATAGGAGTTTATGTTACCATATAATAAGGAAAATTACATTGTAAGGGTTGATTTTAGAATCTCTTCATTATCCAAGGTTTTTTATATGTAATTATCTACTAGGACTTCTTTATCAACCACATCTTTGTTCCATAAAAATTTATTTCCAAACATTTTTTTACAATTTCATAGACTATGGGATAATGTCACTTATACCCTTGTTAGTATTTTTAACAACTATTTTGAATGTAATATTTTCGTCATTTTCCAAACAATATACTTTATGACCATTACAACAAATTATGGAATGGATTGTTTTTGAATTTTAGGGTAGGTGCATCTATTTTTTTTATTATAAAAAAATTGAAGATTCCCTTACAGACTTATAAGAATATTTTCAAAACAAATTTTTTCTTAACATTTAATTTATTTCTAAGTGAAAAGAGATATTTTACTCAAATAGTTTTTGTATTGATTTATTGTATATCAACAACCATTGTGATATTTTATACTTATTTTAATTTGATTTATGATGATACAATCTTCCTAATAGTATTAAATGTTTTTTGATATTTTTGAATTTGTATGTTCTAATTTTAGACCATTAATGGTTTATGATTAAAGTAATAACATTTCATAGGAATGTTTTTGTATTTTTTTTCCTCTCTTGTCCTTTCCTTGGCTGAAATATAGTGTTTGATGTGTTATGGGTGGTCAAGGTGACGGATCCCCAACACATTTCAAAATTTCCAGTTTTATGAACAGTGTCACAGTGAGCTAGAAATGGAATGTCAGAAACTGTGAGTCAGAAATGGTGAGTCAAAATGGTGAGTTAGAAATTGTGAGTCAGAAAGGGTGAGTTATAAATGGTGAGTCAGAAATGGTGAGTCAGAAATAGTGAGTTAGAAACGATGAGTCAGAAATGGTGAGATAGCTCGTGAACAGTGTTTCAAGAACTGTTTCATATTTCCTTTTCTAAACTTCCATATTTTTCTTCTTTCACTTATATGATTTTTTATTTTACCTAAAACACATTTATGTATTTATTTTAAGGGATTTAAGGCCGAATCAAATCTCATTACTCCTATATTAATTTAACAAAGTCCTGATATGATTTTACTTGGTCAAATCGCGTGGTTTAATGTGATCCTCTTTTAATGGGAAATCAAGCATATCTTAAATTGCCGCTCCTTTAAATCCACAAAAGGGACAAGATATCTTCCTCCGTTGTTCTTACTCCTTGTTCTCTAGTTCATGATTCTCAAACCATTCTTTCCATCCTATAGTAATCATGAGATAAATCTTTTCCCCATGGATTGGTTTCCATGACGTTCTTATTGTTGCATGTATACCCCATGTTTCGGAGAAACCAAGGAGCATCCATCAATCATAGTTATAAGGTTTTTTTATCGTCGTTCTTTTGGGATTCATCTTCTCTTGTTCTCCTTCCCATATTAGAGAATGTGATCTTGATGATTCTAATGGAGTTTTCTTGGGTTTTTTTGGTGTGGTCATACCCTGACATCCTCAGGTGGATGCAGTTTTTGCGAGAGGGGGAGATCGTGAACTATTGGGTGGACCATTATCATATAAATAACATCAAGAACAATTTGAGGTAGGGGTTTCATTGCTTATATTTTATTATATTAGCATCTATATAGTTATCATGTTTTATCTTACTGGATCACAATGAAATTGACATAATAAATATTTGAACTGGAAAATGAATTGATATCGATCGAATGTTAGTGCCTCTTATTTTTCTAGATTGTTTGATATCTATGATTGATTCATTTATACGTTTGTTCTTGATGGAAATTGGTAAATAATGTAAACCAAACTTAATTGATAATTGTTTGGATAAAGATAAATAGGCATGTAAATGAATCTGATTCTTCTTGTTGTAATTTTGATGTCAACAAAAATGGTGCAGTAAAAATGTTTAATTATTTGTGATAGCTTACTTATTAGGTTTCCCAAAGTTAGAAACTATGAATAATAAATTGGTTAATCCAAGATGGATCAATGACCTGGTGGTTTATAAGATATAATTCTATGTAGGGTTCTGAGTTACCCTCTTGATTGATTAAGGGACAAGAGACAATTGTTGTGATGTTTGTTTTCATTCGTCTTCTATTGTGATGTGAGCCTAGATGGTGGTTGTGATATGTGAGGGAAGGGAGACCTATTGGTTGTGGCAGAATTCGACGCCTATAATGTGGATATGCCTTAATGTATGCATATGGGTGTCAGGGAGGACACCAAGGATGATGGAAGGGGATGGAAGTTAATGTTTGGATGCTTGTTGTTTCCTTGATTAGTTATTTGTTTTACTTTTCCCTTGTCCCTACGGCAGATGGCCTTTCATAACCTTCTTCAGAAAGAGGCGAATTTGTGTGGGGTATTCCACGTGCATTCCGTGTTTATCTTCCCAATGGAGGATGGGCCTACACTCTTTATATAGGTAGAAAAGACTCGACAAGTAGTACATCTACTCACCGTGTTGAACCCCCTTGTGTTTATTAGCATATAATATTATTCTAGAATGCATGGGAATGTTGGAAGTAATTCTATAATGAATAATTAGAAAAAATGATGTTAACCCATGGGTTTTGGAGCTTTCTGAAGTGCAATGTTGAGGTTGTGATTTGATGAAATTGTGTACTTTGGGTGTGATGCTAAGGAACTTTAATGTTGGATTTCTATTGGTTAATTAATGTTTAACGAATTATTTAACATAATGTTAAACTTTTAAAGGGAATGAAATAATGTATTAAATCTAGTTAAATGGTTGTCTTTTTATAGGATACATAGTCTTATAAGTATAAGCCCAGAGTCCAAGAGATGTTAGTTGTTGTTGAGTCTTAGACTAGGTTATGCACATGGTGTGGTTGTGATATATAGTATATATTGTACTTTTGGTGTTTCTACATGCTACTCCACCCTTTCAGTAAGGTAAATTGACACCTCAGGGATTATGAGCCCGGGGGGGGGGGGGGTTGTTTCGCCCAACATTATGTAGGGAGGATGAATGAAATAATACCCCCTTTGACCCCACACTCTTCTCATGGTAGTTACTTGTGCTATTAGGAACAGTAGTTATTTTTTCCCGAATATGTGTCTAGATGGGTGTAATGGCTTGTGGTTATTCTCACATATATATTCTGGATATAGTTTCCTATGGAATACTATAGGTGTAATGTGTATAGGCTATGATGGCTTGAGGATCCATACTTGGTGTGTGGGATATAATTGATTGTGTTATGATTCCCAACGTATGATACACATTATTTGGGATATGGTGGCTCCCAGAAACTACCAGGTTACTTTTCTTACGTGGTCGTTGGGGTTTTTTTCATGAGGTTCATGTTGTGGTGCTTCGTGCAGGTGTATGCGGGATATCCATTTCGGAGAGAGATGATTACGTTGGGCGATGGTGGGTAAAAGTGGCAAACCAGTGGAGAAGTAGTAGCGGGGTACCCTTGATATTATTTATTATAAGATATATTATTGTATGTGTTACTTGATGAGAGTATCCATGGTGAGGCTGGGAACATAGTATACCTTTTTAGTTGATGGGTTAGTTTCACTTGTTGTTCACTGTTCTTTAGCATGCTCTCTTTACTTTTTCCCGAGAGGCTTCGGGGAGGATCCTACTAAGTATACTGTTACACTCACCCTATGTATATATAAATTATATTTCATTTCACTTGGAGCAGTTTGGAGATCAAGCCGGTTTCTACTATCATATCGTTGCAGGATCTTTTCGGGCATGTGGTTGCTGTTGTTTTACTTTTTATTGGTACTTTCAGTATTTCCCCTTCAAGTTGTAGTGGCTTTGCATTACATTTCATATGTGTGCTTGGTATTTCTTTCATATTACTAGTTTATTTGGAGTTGTTTGGTGTCTATCTTATCTCTCTCTTTTTCATGTGTTCTCTTAGAGGGTAATGCCTCTCATCTATTTGTTTACTAAACCCTTAGTTCTATTCGCCTACCCGGGGCCTACTGAAGGCGGGAATCTGGAGTCATTATCTCCCTTCTCACATTTTCGGCCAAAGAGGGGTACACTTTGTGGGGAGGGGTCATGACATAGTGGTATCAGAGGTTAGGTTAAGTGATAAGATGGAGTTTGGTGTTATCCACAAGCATGGTTTAAAGGGTTGGTATGGAAATAGTGTCATTCATGTTTAGGAAGTGATATAAACACTGGAGACTGGCTGAGACATAGGCGTTTAGGGCCGCCTATGATCTGATTTACATACCTTTAATTTTACAATGGCTACTAAACATAGTTATCCTTGTTTTTGGGTAGAGGCCGAGGAAAGGATCATTCATCATTATTATCTGTGCCTATGTTTGAATGGGTAGATGTTGGGATACGATAACATAAAATTAATAAAAGAAAAAACTAATTAGTTAATGTTGTATCTTCCATATTCCAGGTTTAGGATCCATAACTAATTGTTCTTTTAAAGGTATGGGTCTTGGTAGACTTCCTAGTCAGGATCACATGGATGATGTCAAGCAGGCCGTTCCAGTAGATCGCCATAGGGTACTGGATAATGATGATGAAACTTGGAGGAAGACACTCCAATAGTTTCAGCACCAGAGGCTGAAGAAGTTTGAGGGATCTGTTTCAGATGCAGTCATGGAAGACTGGTTAGAGAACGTCAAGATTAGTTCAGTAAGATTCGTGCTCGAAAGAAGCAATAGGTGTCTGTGGTTATGATGAAGTTGTGTGGAGCAGTGAGGAAATGGTGGTCCTTGTTCCTCTGGGGTCGCGAGGAGTCAACAATCTCATTGGAGGAGTTCCGAGACAAGTTTAGAGTTGAGTTTATTTATTTGACTACAAAGGAGTCTAGTAGCCACAAACTTATTACCCTTTGATAGGGAAGCTCTAGTGTGTGAGTGTTTGGAATTCTTTTTTGGATCCTTTTACGATATTCTTCGGACCTATTGCCAGATGAGGAGGCTAGGGAGAGGTATTTTGAGGAGGCTGTGCATCTAGAGATCCAGCGCCAGGTCAGCCAATTTATGCTGAAGACATATCTTGAGGTTCTTGAAAGGGAAGAGGTTGTCAAGAGGACAATGTCCAGAACTAGATCATTACGAGAGGGGAGTCGTCTTGATTCCTCATGAAGCAGAGTTGTGGTATGGGGTTCCCAGTTTTCAGGGTAGAAGAGATTCTGTTTAGCTGGAGGTAGTTCCTAGCCCTTCACATCTCGTTTATCCAGGGGAAGCTGCTCTTAGGACTATTCAAAGTGATCAGGTTATTGTTTTTCTTGTGGTGTTCATGGTTGTCATCAGTGAGAGTGCCCAACCTTTCAGGGCAGTCATTGTTCACTAGGTGTTCCGCACTAGGGTCCACCATTGAGGCAGTTCCAACAGAGGCAGTAGTAGTAGGTTGCACCTGCAATAGATCAGTAGAGGGAAGATGGGGCATGAAGATGGTAGCCTCGTGACACCCCTCATCATTAGAGATAAGTGCACGACCATGGTGGTGGTCTTCATTAGGGTCAGAGAGGCCTTGGAGGTGGTCATGGTCAGCTTCATGCTTTAGCGTTGCCAGTGCTAGGTGAGGCAGAAGTTGTTTGCGATACCCTTTTCTTGATATCTACATTGGTTTATGCCTTGTTTGTTTCAGTAGAAACACACTCCTTCATATTACGTACCCTTGTCCATGCTTTGGTAATAGAGGTAGATAGGCTTCCAGTGCCCTTGATATTGATTATGCTAGTTGGAGGTCAAGATGACTTGTTTGAAGTATGTAGAATCTATGAGCTATTGAGGGGGAATCTTCACTCTTGGGGAGATTTCTATATTTATGAATACAACCATATGATGTCATCCTTGGCATTGATTGGTTGTATTCGATTTAGGCTATTGTGGATTTTTTAAGAGGTGGGTTGTGTTCTTCAATTACGATGGAGATCTAGTGGTTTTCTTTGGCGATCGAGACACTCAGATGGTTCATAGGCGTGTTACATCCATATCAACCATCATGGCTGAGATGATGTTGAGTTTTTTCAGAGGTTTAGCTGTTGGTAGTTCCTAGAGTTGTAGAAGAGTACCATGATGTCTTTACAGAAGAGGTTGTTTCATTACCCCCTCGATGAGAGATCAAGTCTGGGATCGAGCTACAACCAGGAGCATCTCTTATCCCTACGTATTCATAAAGGATGGCCCTTTCTGAGTTACTAGAGCTACATATACAGCATGATTGTCTGTTACAGTGCAGTTTTGTTCGGCCAAGTGCGTCACTGTGTGGGGCACCAGTTTTGTTCGTAAAGAAGGATGATGATAGTGTCTTAGGTGTGAAGTGTATCCTTCCTGGGATTGATGAACGTTGTGTTTTCGGAGTTCCTGGACAAGATCTTTGTTGTTTTCATCGAAAAAATCCTTGTGAACTCCACATCTGAAGAGAAGCATGCTGAGCATCTACATGCCATCTTGGGAGTTCTTCGACCACATCGGCTATTTCAGAAGTTGTCGAAGTGTGCATTTTGGGATCGATAAGACCATTTCTAGGGTCATGTTGTGTCCCAGTAGGGAGTAGCTGTGGATCCATCAAAGATAGACATAGTTTTCTCTTAGTAATCCCTCAAGACATTGTCTAAGGTGTTATGTTTCCATGGTCTTGTAGGCTACTACAGGAGGTTCGTAGATGATTTCTCACGAGTTGTGGCCCCTCTAACAGCTTTGACTGGGAATGATCAAGTGTTCTTATGGATTGATCATTGTCAGGAATCTTTCAAGTATCTAAATGAGATGTCAGTAAGTGCTCTAGTACTTTGTCTTCCAGTAGAGGAAGTTCAGTATAATGTTTTCTGCGACGCTTCGCATCTGGGGTTAGTTTGTGTTCTTATGCAGCAGAGATCAGATGATTCCTATGGGTCTTGGTATTTTAATCCAAATGAACATAACTACACCACCTATGATCATGATTTGGAAGTAGTGTTGTTTTCACTGAAGTTGTTGACACATTACCTCATTGTCGAACGGTTTGTGGTTTTCACCGATCATAAGAGTCTGAGGTATGTTTTTTCCCAGCGGGACGTGAACTTACGACAACATCAGTGGATGTAGTTATTACAAGAATATGACTTTGATATCATATAAACCTAGAAAGGGGAATGTTGTAGATGATGCGTTGAGTCAAGTGTCACGTAGTGATGCTGTGCGTGAATCCGATGATTCCTAGAGAGTAATGGAAGAACTATTAGAATTACAACATGATATGGGAGAAGTTGGGGGAAGACGTTGTCTTTTTAGATGACGGTAAAATCAACTCTAATGTAGAAGGTCCAAGAGTCCCAGTTGGGGGATCAGGAGGTAGAGGTCTGCAGAGACCGAGTTGTTTACAGCGAGGCCCCTAATGGTTTGTAGGAGGCTGAACAACATCGACTGTTGTATAATTGAAGTCTTTTTGTTCTTTTGAAAATGTGTGAAATGGTTCTAAGAGAGTTTCATAGTTCTCATTTAGTGGTGCATCCTAGCATGACAAAGATGAACCGTTCCTTGAGGAGACAATTGTGGTGGCATGGGCTGAAGTGTGCGGTTGCAGAGTTTGTTTCTTGATGTTTAGTCTTCCAGAAGATCATGGTTGAGTACCATATCCCTGATGGTTTGCTCCATCCATTAGATATTCCTCAGTGGATGTGGGAGGACATCTAAATTGACTTTTCCACTGGTTTACCTTGAGCCCCATGTGGACATGATACTATGTTGGTGGTGGTGTATCGTTTAACAAAATCAGCACACTTCATAGTGATGAAGGAGTCAAGGTTAGTAAAATTTTTGTCGAGGTAGTATCCGGAGGTGGTGGTGAGACTTCATGGAGTCCAAAGGATGATCATTTCTTATTGATATCCTTGTTTTAACTCTAGTGTGTGTCAAGGGCTCCAACATGATTTCGGTTTACAGCTATTCCATAGCACTATTTTCATCTTCAAATGGATGGTCAGACAGAGCAATCCATCAAGACTCTTGGAGCCATGTTACGCTCCTGTGTTCTTTATTTTTGAGGTCCATGGATAAGGCACATAACCTTGGTGGAGTTCTCATACAATAATAGTTTTCGCTCCACCATCAGTATGGAAAAATTTGAAGCCTTGTATGTCTAGCCTTTCCATTCTCCGTTGTTCCAGACTGGGGTCGGAGTGTCAGCAATTCTCAAACCAGATCTAGTGCAGAATACAACAGAGATGGTCCAGGAGATTCGTGAGAGTATGAAGACAGTGCAAGATCATCAGAAACCATATATTGATCAAATTGGGATACCCTTTGAGTTATACATTAGGGATAACTGGTTTTTGATGGTAAATCCCCATCATAGACAACAAAGGTTTGGTTGTGGGAGTAAGCGTTTTCCCTGGTATATTGGTCCTTTCGAGGTATTAACTCATGTTGGAGTTATGGCATATCCCGTAGCACATCCCCCCACAGATGAGTCAGATACATGATGTATTCTATGTATCACAGCTCCGTCGTTATCTTCATGATGACTCTCACATCATCGATTGGGGAAAGATCGATGTTAATGATGATGCAACCATTGAGGAGCGACCTATGGAGATCCAATATAGTAAGAAGAAGGTGTTGCATAGGTGTTATATTCCCTTGGTTCATATCATGTGGTGACACAGTGGCATAGAAGAGAGTACATGGGAATGTGAGTCACAGATACGTGCCTAGTACCGAGGGTTGATTGATGTTTAACTCTTTTCATGTATCAATGTGCACTTTGTGGATATAGACCATTCGTGTTTAAGGGATGGATTTCTTTTTGTTGCCTCTATATCTTGATCTCTTTTGTGAGGTATTTCTAGGAGTGGTTGTTCAGACCCCGTTTCTGTTTTTCATTTGGGTATGTTTTGGATTCTCAAGGATGAGAATGTTTTTAGAGGTATCTGATGTAATTTTTTAGACATCTCTGGTCCATTCCTTGGCTGAAATCTGGTGTTTGAGGTGTTCTGGGAGGTCAATGTGACTGATCCCCAAAACATTGACAAATTTCTTGTTTTATGAATAGTTTCACGGTGAGTCAGAAATGGTGAGTCAAAAAACGGTGAGTCAAAAATGGTGAGTCGGAAATGGTGAGTCAGAAATGGTGAGTTATAAATGGTGAGTCAGAAATAGTGAGTCAGAATCGTTGAGTCAGAAACGGTGAGTTAGAAATAATGAGTTAGAAACGGTGACTCGGAAATGGTGAGTCAGAAACGGTGAGTCAGAAATGGTGAGTCAGAAATGGTGAGTCAGAAATGGTGAGTCACAAATGGAGAGATAGAAATGGTGAGTCAGAAACGGTTAGTCTGAAATGGTGAGACAACTCATAAATAGTGTTTCCAGAATTGTTTCATATTTCCTTTGCAAAATATTCATATTTTTCCAGTCTCCCTAATTTAACATTTTCTATGATGTAAAACGCATTTATGAACTTGTTTTAAGGGATTTTTTGTTGAATCAGATCCCATCACTCCTATATTATTTTCCCTAAGGCACAAAATGATTTTACTTGGTCAAACTATGTGGTTTAATGTGATCCTTTTTTAATGAGAAATCAACCAAATCTTAAATAATCACTATGTTAAATCTTACAAAGGGACAAGATAACTCCCTCTCTTCTTCTTTACCCTTGTTCTCTAGTGAAATATGCTCCAACCTTTCCTCCCTTCCCTTAGGAATCGGGTGATCAATTGTTTTCCTATGGATTAGTTTCCTCGACATTTTTCTTGCTGTAAGTGCACCCCCTGATTCAGTGCAACCATGGAGTATCCATTGATATTCAATATAAGGTATGTTTTATCGTCGTTCTTTTGGGGTACATCTTCTCATGTTATCCTTCCTATATTATATCATGTTATCGTCATACATATAATGGAGTTTTCTTATGTTTCATTTGGTTTGGTCATACTTGGGAATCCTCAGTTGGATGCAGTTGCCGCGACAGGAGGCGATTGTGAACCGTTGTGGGGACTGTTCTGGTATAAAGAACGTCAATAACTATTTGAGGTAGGGGGATTCATTTATTCTCTTATCTTATATGTTTAACTGTATAATTAGCATATTTTCTTCTACTGGATCACAATGAAATTGATACAATTCATATTTTAACTGGAAAATAAATTGATATCCATTGATGTCATTGCCTCTTGTTTTTCTAGATAGTGTGATATCTATTCATTCTTCAATTATCTATTTGTTCGTGATGGAAATTGGTAAAGAACATAAATATGAATTAATGGAAAATTGTTTGGATAAAGATAAAGAATCCTTCAAATGAATATGGTTCTTGTTGTAATTTTTATTTTTATCAAAATGGTGCATTAAGCATGTTTAATTATTTATGATAACTTACTATTTAGGATTCCCAGATTTTGTGCCTATAAACAATAAATCGGTTAATCCAAGATGGATCAATGAACTGGTGATTTGATGAAAGATAATTCCTTTTAGGGTTCTGAGTTACCCTCCTGATTGTTTAAGGTCCATGAGCCAGTTGATGTGATTTTTTTTCCTCCAGCTTGTGTTGTGATGTGAGATTGGATGGTGGTTGTGATATGTGGGGGTAGAGAGGCCTATTGGTTGTGACAGCAGTTGATTCCTAGAGTGGAGAGATGCATCGGTGTATGCATGTGGGTGATGGGGAGGAAACCAACGATGATGGAACTAGTTGGATGTTAATGTTTGGATGCATGTTGTTTCCTTTATTGGTTATTTGTTTTACATTTCCCCACTATCTAAGGAGGCTGGTCTTGCTTACCCTTCTTTTGAAAGAGGCGAAGATGCGTGGGGTATGACACGTGCATTCCATGTTTAGCTTCTTAAGGGAGGGTGGGTCTACGCTCTTTCTATAGGCGACAAAGACTCGATGGGTAGTACATCTACTCACCGTGTTGAGCCCCCTAGTGTTTAGTAGAATAAGATGTTTTCCTTGAATTCTGGGGAATGTGGTAAAGTAATTTTATAATGAATAATTGAATAAATGATGTTATCCCATGGGGTTTGGTGCTTTATGGTGTTCAATGTTGTGGTTTTGATTTGAATGAACAACATACATTGGGTGTGATTCTAATGATCATTACTGTTGGATTTTTTTTAGTTAATTAATTTTTATAGAATTAATTAATGTAAATAAAAACGGGTAAAGGGAATGAAATAATGTATCAATTCTCTTTAAATGGTTGTCTGCTTATAGGATACCTAGTCTTAGAAGTAGAAGCCCAGAGTCCGATAGACTTTATCTGTAGTTGAGTCTATGAATAGGTTATTCCCATAGTGTTGTTGTGACATATAATACATCTTATAATTTTTTTATTTATATATTCTACTCCACCCTATCAATGAGGGAAACTGACGCCCTGGGGATTCTGAGCCCTGGGGGGTGTTTTCCCCAACATTCCGGTGGGAGGATGAATGGATGACTACCGCTATTGACCCCACACTCTTCTCTTGATAGTTACATGTGTTGTTAGGCACACCAGTTAGTTTTCCCCATACATGTGTGTAGAGAGATATAAGATTTGTGGTTATTCACACACAAATTTCTTGGATATAGTTTCCCATGGACTACTATAGGTGTAACTTTTATAGGCTGTGATGGTTTGAGGATCCTTACTCGGTGTGTGGGATGTAATGGCTAGAGGTATAATACCTGACATATGATACACAATGTGCGGGCTGTGGTGGCTCCCAGAAACTACCTATTAACATATCTTATGTGGAGGTGGTGGTTTTGTTTCATGAGGTTCATTTTGGGGTGCTTCGCCCAGGTGTCTACGGGAAATCCTTTTTGGAGAGAGATGCTTAAGACGTGCACCATTGGGGATAAATGGAAAACCAGTGGGGAAGTAGTAGTAGGGTACCCTTGATATTCTTTATTATATGATATATTATTGTATGTATTACTTGGTGAGAGTAGCCATGGTGATGCTGGGAACATTCTATACCTTTTTAGGTTATGAGTTAGTTTCACTTGTTGTTCACTTTGCTTTAGAATTCACTCTTTACTTTTGCATGAGAGGCTTCTGGGAGGATCCTTCTGAGTATACTGTTACAATCACCATATGTTTATATTAATTGTTTTTAGGTCACTTGGAGCAGGTTGGTGATCATGCTAGTTTCTACTAGCTTGAAGTTACAGCAGTTATTCGGGCTTGTGGTTGATGTATTTTTACATACTTTTTGGGTTCTTTCAGTTTTCTCCCTTCCAGTTGTAGTGGTTTTTCATGACATTTCATATTTGTACTTGGGATTTCATTCATCTTACTGGTTGACTTAGAGTTGGTTGGTGTCTAACTTATCTCTCTCTGCCACATGTGTTCTCTTCAAGGTTAATGCCTCCCATCTGTTAGTTTACTATACCCTCGGTGATAGTCGCCAACCCGGGGCCTACTGGAGATGGTACTCGAGGGTCATTATCGTCTTTCTCAGATTCCTGGCCCAATAGGAGTTCTCTTTTTGGGTAGGGGTTCGTGATATTTTTAATACTAATGTTTATGTTTTGTTTAAACCTTTTCATATGAGAAATTCATTAGACATAGTAAGTGAAGGGAGGGCCCTACTATATCCCCTTGATGAATCGGTTGGTCTTATGAGAAAAACTAGTGTCTTTTCACAAGGCCTTGAAAACATTTATATTTAAGGTATTGGCACGATGCATTGAATTTTTCGTTATTATGTCTACCATTATGAATTCCATTATTATGAAATTAGATATTGATATTTCAGGTTATTATTAAACTTGTAGAATATTCATATGAATAAGTAAATTGGAAGGATTTATTTATCTTTTCTATGTTATTTTGATGTGTATGTTAAAATTTTTTCTATTTTAGTATTATACATTGCCTTAAATTTTTATTCATTTTTATGATATTTTCCACAATATTGTTATCCTTACTCATCATATGAGCTCACCCCTTTTTTATTTTTTATTTTTCCCAAGATACAAAGAACATTATAATTATTAACATGAGCGATAAACTCTGGAATATGAGTGTATTCAAAGGAGACACAATGTTGTTTTTTATTTCATACAATAATGTAAAACTTATGTATGTATCTAGTACTTCCTAGGCTAGTAACTATTTAGTCTTTTGGGAATTTATCTCTTTTGATCATTCCAATATTATGTAATAATTCTGCAACTCTGGGTAGCTAGGGTTGGGGCATTACAGTTGTATCAGAAAAAGATTAGTGAAAACCTTAGAAAGTAGATTTAGAAAAACTCTGATGTGAGAACATTACCCTAAGCTTGACTTTGTGGATTCGTATAGAAGAACATCCAAAAAATTTGGTAATGTTGACATTATGTGGGATATTCAAGAAATGCATCCATTTATTGAAACAACAATTCGACGTGGTTCTGGAACAGATGTACGTAGGAGTGAAAACTCTGAAGAGGAGATTCGAGGTTGACCCGGGGTATCCCAGTACACATCAACGGGCCTTACAACACACTTTTCATGACACTCCTGGTGGATATTCTTAGGATAATTCAAATTTTATTTACAAACTATTATGATGGATTTTGTGAATAAATACTTCTCCAATGAAATCCATTTTATTAATATGGATTATATGCATAAATTGTTCAATTTTTGTTATTTATTTTACACATTTGGAATTATGCATTTAGATTTATAAAATAATATAATGTATTCCATTATTTAGAAATGGAACCTAGTAGAAGGAATGGAAACCATATCAACACATGTTATCCATGTCAGGATTTTCCTCCTACTCAAGATAATTACAGTGGGGCTAGTGATGTAACTAATGTTAAACATCTTATAACCATACTGGGAAAACTCACTATGGTAATGAACAATAACCATACCCATATTGATCAACCTAATCCACAACGCAGATGATAAATTTTAGACTGTTCGTGAGTAAGCAACCATTAACATTTAACGGGACTAAAAATACATTTTTCACTGATTAACGAGTAATTTACATAGATAAAATGTTTCATGCCATGTCGAGTAGCAAAAGGGAAAAATGATTCATGATAGTATATTGCCTCATAATAGATGCATATCAAAGGTGGTCATTAGTTCAAAACCCAAAGGAGGATGAAGAAGTATCAAATATGTAATGGAGAAAGTTTAAAGAGTTTTTTTAGAAAAATACTTTCCTCGTGAACATCGAGCAGATATGGACATGCATGTTCTGAGTCTGAGTCAAAAAGAATGATGAGAATGTCACAAAGTATGAGGCTAACATTACATTGTTAGAAGGACATGTTGTAGATTATATAAATAAACCAGAAAGTAAGATTGATAAATTAGTTGATCAGTTAAAACCATTTCTCCTTCGAGAATTAGTTTCACAATCCTTATCATTATACGAATATATAGTGTCACGTGGTATCAATATAGAAAAGTAATTACCTATGTCTTAAGAATTTATAGAGAAAAAAGAGAAGAGATCTACAGAACACTATGAAAAATAAAATAAGGTGAATAAGGGAAAATTTTAATTTCCATCCCACTGTAATTGTGGGAAGAAACATCCTGGTACAATGTTAAAGGGGAACGATGCTTATAACTAGTGTGGATAAAATGACCAACAAAATCATTATTGTAATTTAAAGAAAGAGGATGTCATGGTTGAATTCTAAAATTTTAAATAAGTTGGGTATTATTCAAATGAATGTCCTAAGCGTCAAGAAAACATACCTCAGAAAAGGCCATGGGATTAAGGCCAGAATTATGTGATCAGAACATCTGAGGTTGATGTTCTAAATGACATGGTAGTAGGTACCTTAATAATTTACTCAAAATTACCAATGTTTTATTTGATTCTGGATCATCTCATTCTTTCATATCTTCCCAGTTTTCCAAAAAAATTGATATTTCCAATTTGACCGAACATGTGAATTGTCAGTAAAAAATCTTAAGGGAAGTATCATTGCAACAATTTTTTGTCAATCAGTTACCATCATGGTATATAAACATGCATTATATGCTGATATTATTTTCATACACATTATTTAATTTGATATAATCATCAGTATGTATTGACCTTCATACCATTAAATGATAATTTATTATAAGAAGAATGAGGTAAATTTTTTTGATGATGATAAGAAATAAATTATATTTAGAGCAGAAACATTACAATCTGATTCTCATCTAGATACAACCCTAGTATATCTACTAAATTCAATTATTGGGTAATAAGTGAGTGAGATAACTATGGGAGAGGAAATGAATTTCCAAATATAGAATTTTCTTGTTGTGCATGAGTATGTTGATGTGTTTTTAAAAGATTTACCTAGACAACTTCTTGAGTGATACAGTAAGTTTTCCATTGAAATAGTTATTAGTTCAAGGCCTATATCGAAGAACTCTTATAGAATGGCCACTGTGGAATTAGTGTAACTAAATAAATAGCTTGAGGAATTGAGTAATAAAGGATTTTTTCCCTAGTGTTTCTCTGTGGGGAGCCCCTATTCATATTGTTAAAAATAAATATGGATCTATGAGGTTTTTCATTGACTATAGTGAGATCAATGATATAATAATAAATAACAAGTATCCCCTACCACACATTTATGATTTATTTTACCAAGTTCTTTGAGCTCAATATTTTTCAAAGATTGACCTTCGATCTACATATAATCAGATGTGCGTAAAGAAGGAAGACATTCAAAAGATAGCATTTCATACCAGGTATGGGCATTACAAATTTATAGTAATGCCATTTTTTCTGACGAATGAAACCTATGTTTTCATTGATCTAATGAATATAGTTATTATCGAATATAATTATGACATGTAGTGTTATTTAGTAATGATACCTTGGTATACTCCAAAATCTATGGAGATCATGAAAATCACATGGCCGCTATTATAATGACTCTACGAAGAAATTAATTAGATGTGGTGATTATCAAGTGTGAATTATGGATATAGGATATTTTTCATCTTTCCCTTATTGTGTTTAAGGATGAAATCTCTATTGATCATTTTAATGAGAAGGGCAATCAATGAATAGAGAGGCCCAACAAGTCTAACTAAGGAATGTAGTTTTCTTGGTTTTCCAGGTTACTATAGGAATTTTGTCCAAAATATTTCATAATTGGATAAACCAATAACCAAGATCACATGTAATGTGATTAAATTTGTTTGGTCAAAAGAGTGTGAAGAATATTTTGAAGAATTGATGAGAGTATTATTCAATGCTCTTATCTCGACTCTACCATCCGGGAATGGCGAGTTTGTTATCTATAATTATTATTCAAATAAAGGACATGGTTGTTTCCCTATGCAGAATGATAGTGTTATTTCCTATGCATCATGGATGCTAATAATTCATGAAAAAACTATGCTACTCATGATCTTCAGTTATCATCTATAATCATTTCTCTGATGATAAGAGGACACTATCTTTATTGAGAAAATAATGAGATATATACTAATTAGATGTGGTGGAAGTATATTTTCTCACATGAAAATCTCAAAATTTGTCCATGGTGACAGCTTGAACTACTCATGGATTAAGATATTGGAATATATACTATCTCCTAAGGAAGGAAAATAATGTGGCTGATTCTTTGAGCAAAAAGGATCATGGAGTTCTGAACAAGAATTTAGTTGAAAGGTATCCTATGTTCGTGGATCTTGTAAAGATATATATGGGAATAATCATGGGAGGTAAAACATCAATACTTTTTAAATTTTTTCCAAACTATCTTTACTAGAAAGGATAAAAAGCTATCAGATTGATGATGATGAGTATCAAAAGAAAATTAAAGTAGTGAATTATAAGAGATTGATTGACTTTTTTTTTGAAGATGGAATTTTGAAATTTTCAAAGAGGCTTTGTGTTCCAGATATACATGATCGAAAAATAGAATTTTTTGATGATCCTCATAGTTATAATTTCTGTATACACCCTGGTAGCCCTAATATGTATTGATATTTGAAGTACCCTTTTTTGTACTACAACATTAAGAGGGAGATTATTGATCATGTTTCAAGATGTACTATTTTTCAACTGGTGAAGCATGCAAGACAACATCCTAGAGGAGCTGTGCAACCTCTTCTTATAACTGAATGTAAATGAGATGAAATTATGATGGAATTTTTCATGGGGATACCAAAGAATCCTAAAAGTAAGGGTGTAATGTGGGTCATTGTTTATCATATTACCAAGTCAACAAATTTTCTATCTATTAGATAAGATTTACTTCTACAACGTTTATCAATACTATATATTAATGAAGTTTAAATACATCATTGTGACCCCTATTGATTGTTTCTGATCCTAATCCCGGGATTACATTAATATGCTAGAAAAGTCATCAGAAAGCCCTGGATACTGAACTTCATTTGATCACTGCCTACAATCGTCAAAGTAATGGAAATCAGAACATACTATTCAATCCTTAAAAGACATGTTGAGATCTTTCTCAATTTACATTCAAGTAATGTGAGATCATTATTTACCTATTTTTGAATTTTCCAATAATATTAGCTTCCAATTAAGTATTTAGGTGGCACCATATGAAGCGTTATATTGAAATAGATGTCACACACCAACATTTTGGGATGATGTTGGTGAAATAAAACACATAGCCCAAAACATGTTGAGGTTACAATGGATAAGGTAAAGATTATCCAAACCCACATCAATGCTTCTCAATGTAGGAAAAAGAGCTATGCCGATAACAGAAGGAATTATTTTTAATTTCAATAAGGAAATAATGTTTTCATGAAGGTATCTCTAGGGAAGGGAGTTGTACATTTCAGAAGGAATGTTAAATTAAGTCCCATGTACATCAGACATTTTGAAATTCTAGAATTAATTAGAGTTATAGCTTACCATTTTTCAATGTCTCTTATTCTCTCGAAAGGATATGATGTCTTCCACATATCACTATTGAGAAAATACATTCCTATCCCAACCCATGTATTCCCTATTAAGAAATAGAACTACAACACAATTTTTCTTATTTTGAAGAGCCTATCATAATTCTTGATACCATAGAACAAGTGTAGAGAAACCAATCAACATTCCCGGTAAATGTTCCTTCAATAAACCATAAAATAAAGAGCCAATGTGGGAACATGAGAAACATATTATGAAGAACCACACGAATAATTTTACACAGTAATATTCTAGAAATTTCATGGATTGTAACACCCTAATATTCAACAGTACTATTCTCTTTAAAAAATGAAATAGCTTGCATTGTATGCAACTTCAAGTTCTAGCACACCACGACCAATCAAACCGGCCATTATAAATATTAATCCCCACTATTTGAAATTTAATAAATTTCATTATTTAAAATGGTCTTCAATTTTGGATTTGGAATTTCAAAATTATCTTAGGGTGAATTTTTTGAATTTTTCTGAAAACATTCAATTTTTGATGAATAGTGAAAAACAAAGAGTTATAGTTAAAAAGTGAATTTTTATTTAAATAATTATTTATTTTATTTTAATTAATATTAGGTCAAAATAGATACATAATAGCTAGATATGTTCAATGAAATTCATTGGAGTCATTTTATAATAAAATAAGATGTCTAAAATGTTATTGAATATTTTAATGTATTTACTGACTTTCTAGGCACATTTGAAAATTTTCATAAAAAAATTAATTTTTTCGACTCTGTGAATTGAATTTATAAAATAATAGAGACACAGTTTACATCATTAGGTCAAATGTGGTTCAATATTTTGAAAATATTTTTTTTGAATTGTAACTTTTGTTTTTTACTTACCATTGTTAAAAGTAAATATGATAATTAAAGGTAAAAATGATATTATAATTACCCTAACAATGACCTAATTCTATTGGATAAGTTGTTTTTGACCAAAATCAACAGCATGAATAAAATATTAACATATTTTATATATATAGATTATATTATGACATTTATTATTACTTTATTTAAATAAGAGTTAAAAGTGTTAAATTCAATGTTCAATAACTAAAACATTTTTAATATATGTTATACATAAGATAAATTCGAAAATAAATATTAATTATAATGATATAAATATTTCATACATAACAATATTTTATTTATAATTTTTATACATTAATTAATTAAATTTATTTATGACACAATGATGATGTAGCGATTACCTTATTAATGAACGATTAAAATAATTGACATTATTAATATCCAAATAAATGTACATTGAGACTTTTTATGCATTAAACTAATGTCATAGGATAATATGACGTTTTAGTATTTAATTATTTCTTTTTTTATATGTATTGAGGTTTTTTTGACATTCAGAAATATCAAATACTAGATAGTGTCAATATTGACAGAAATGTTTTTTTAAATACTATATTATTAATTTATATAATATTTCAAAAAATATAAGGTTCTTCCAAAGGAGTTAGATAAGGTTATATATGTCAGTAATGAACCAATTGGGGGTCACACGGATTTTTATTGTTTTTTAACCATTTATTATAATAACACAATAATTCATGGTAAAAGTTAAACTATTTAACTAATAGTTAAATATAAAAGATAATTTTAATATGGTTCCCTAAAAATATCTGAAACCTATAGGTTGAGAGGTTTTCGACCCATCCCCACATTATCCTCAAAATAAATTGTTTTGAATCCATTATAAACCAAATATTATTGTATAATAAAATAATATTTCAATCTTTTCCTAAAGTGACCCTCTCCTCTCTTATAAATAGTTGTTTCCCCTTCTCCCAAAATCACACCTCCAAATCCATTTTACTCAGCCAAATGTGGATCAAATATATTCTGAAATATCCTCACATAATCCTATGGTATTGCATTGATTAGAATCCAACCTGAAGATACCCTTTTGATCAAATCAAAAGGAATCACCAGAAGAAGAGTTAATAATTTCATCATCTCTATCAAAGTTCTTTTCATTTTCCACTTTCTCTTTATTTGTTGTTTCTATAACAAAATAATAAATACAGTACCATATATTAGTATTATTTTATTATAAATATGGTACATCAATATTCATTATTCTATTCATCTGTTGAATGAAAATGTCGTCATACGTGGGTGCGTACTACTTACCGTCTCCACGTCATGGGGTAGTATGTTATTCCACACTTCATAATTTGGATGGGTGTAATAATGAGTATAATTTATATAATAATAATAATAACATTTTAATTTTTTTGTATATATGATATACCATCCAATTTCATACGACTTCACCATCAATAGAATAATATTTTCGTTCGTGCGTACGTACAGATTACTGTATCCAGAGATGCAATGAGATTCAATCCCCATCATAATCACTCAAAAATAATTCTAATTTTATAATTGAAAATAATATTTAAGAACATAATATCATTCTGGATACGAATAAAATATATCTTATCCATAAAAAATATGACTTATGTAACAAAATATATAAATTAAAACAAATCAGTTATCACCCGAAACAATGATACTACTATAATATTATTATCAAATAAATATTATAAGATCATATATAATATCATATTTATGTATGTGGTTATTTTATAATTTTATAAAAATTATTTATCTATTATAAAAGAGTTTAACATACCCTCGATCATGGAAAAGTACAAGTTAAGGGTTAATTATACAATCTCTTCATTATTAGTGGTTTTTTATAAGGGAGTATCTGTTGGGACCTCTTTATAATCCACATCCATGTTTCATACAAATGTATTTCAAAACATTTTTTCAATTTCCTAAAGTATATTTTAATGTCATTTATACCTTTGTTTTACTTTTTATAAATATATTATAATGTATTCTTACTGCGGTTTTCCAAACAAGGTCCCTTACAACCTTTTTGACAAAATTAAGGAAAGAATGCTTTTTTATATTATATGGTGAGTGCGCATATTGTCCACCATTATAACACCTTTCAAAATTCGTTTATAATATTATAAGAATATTTTAAAAATAACTATTTTCTTTAATTATTATGTGACTTTTAAATGTTTTCCTAATAGAAATAGATATTTCTATCAAATAGTATTGATTTCATATATGTCAACATCCTTTTAATCAATTTACACTTGTTTTATGTTTATTTATTATGGTACAGTCTTCCATATTGTATTTTAGGTTTTGTGATATGTTTGACTATAGATGTGTTATTTTTATACCATTCATGGTTTATGGTTAATGTATTAAAATTTCATATGCTAGTTTTAATACGAATATTTATGTTGTGTTTCAACCTTTTCATATGAGGAATTCATTGGACTTAGTAAGTGATGGGTGGAGCCAGCTATAACACTTCGATGAATCGATAGGTCACATGAGACAAACATGTCTCTTAGCACAAGGCCTTGACAAAATACTATTTGTAATCATGGCACGAGGCCATGACTATGTGGTTATGAGGTCCAACAATATGCATTCAATCATAATGAAATTGGATATTAATATTAAATGTGATTATTAGATTAGTACAATATCCTTTTAAATAGGTAAATGGAATTATTTTATTTATATTTTCGTTATTATATTGAAGTTTATGTTTAAGAGGCATGTGTTTTATTCTTATACATTGCCTGAAATTTTCATGATTATTTGTGCCAGTTTACTCTATATTGTTATCATTACTATGAATCTGAGCTCGCCCCTTTAAATGTATTATTTTTCCCTAGATGTGAAGAAGTATATTACGATTAACCTATAGGAATTGGATAATGGTTGTTAGTGTGTTCAAAGGGGATACAATGTTTTTGTTTTTATTTATTTCATGAGGCAATAGAAAACTATCGTATTATAGAGAACATACATGTCTACTAAACTAATTAGTCTTTCAAGACATGATCTCTTGTGATCATTAAAATGTTATCTAATAATCAACCGACTCTAGGTAACTATTGTTGGGGCATTACAGTTTGTATCAAAGGAAGTTTAGTGCAATTCACAGAAACTAGATTTACAAAAACTCTAATTAGAGAACATTACCCAAATAAAGACTTTGAGGTTTAGTATTGAAGAACGTCCTATAATTTTGGTAATGTAGAGATTTAGTGAATTTCTCAAGCAATACATCTCTATTTCAATACGAGCAGGTAAAGGCAGCTTTGGCACAGATGTACCTAGTATTGAAAACTCCAGTAAAGAGTTTTTGGATTGACCCTAGGTATCCTGGTATATGACAATGGGAATTGCTTCACTCTGGGTAATGAAACTCCTTTGGGATATGCTTTGGATAATGTAAATTTTTTTCAAAACCACTACGAAGGATTGATGAGAAAATAAATATTTAAAGAATTTTTTTATTATTATAGATAATATGAATAAAATTTTCAATTTATGTTTGGTATTTTATTAGTATAGAATAATGTATTGAAATTTATAAACTAATCTAGTGTATACCATTGTTTATAAATGGTGCCTAATGGAATGAATGGAAACCATATCAACACATGTAATACATGTAGGTATTTCCCTCCTACTCAAGATAATTATAGTTGACTTGGTGAGGCATCTGGTGAAGAACAACATATAACCATTATGAGACAACTCACTTAGGTTATGAATAATAACCATACCCATATGGAGAACCCTGATCCACAATGCGGAGGATCAATGTTAGACCACTTCAGGAGACAACAACCACCAACATTCAATGGGACTACAAATCCATTTTTAGCTGAGCAAAGGATAATTTACTTGGAGATAATATTTCATGCTTCAGGGAGTAGCGAAAGGTGAAAACATTTCCTGGAAGTTTATCACCTCATGGGAGATGAAAATCAATAGTGGTCATTAATTCAAAACACAAAGGAGGATGAAGAAGTATCGAATATGGAATGGAGGGAGTTTAAATATATTTTTGTAGAAAAATACATTATTCCTGACAATCAAGTGGATATGGAAAGACCATTTCTCAGTCTGAGGCAAGAGGAAGATGATAATGTTGCAATGTATGAGGCTAACATTACAAGGATTTCATGGTATGCAGCATATTATGTACATAACCAAAGGAGTAACATTTATAGATTTTTTATTGGTTAAAACCATTTCCCTATCGATCATTAGTCTCACAATCCATCTTATCGTATAAATATATTGTCTCATGTGCTATCAAGACAGAAAAATAATTCTCAAAGTCTTATGAAATTAAAGAAAACCATTAGAAGAATAGATCTTCTGAACAATCTGGAAATATTAATAAAGGGAAGAAGGGAAAAGTTGGACTTCCATTCTATAGTAAATGTTGGAAGAAACACCGAGGTACATGCTTGAAAGGAATGGTAGTCTATTACAACTGAGTTGAAAAGGCCATCAAGCTCGTTATTTGAAGGTAAAGAAAGAGAATTTCAATGTTAAATACTAAAATTTTAGAGAAATGGTGAATTATGTAAATGAATGTCCTAATCTCCAAGGAAACATACATAAAAATGGACAAGGGCGAAAGTTCAAGCTTATGCGATCAATACTACTGTGGTTGAATTTGTGAATGAAGTGGTGGGAGGTAATTTAATTGTTCCTCAAATTTAGCCAATTCATTATTTGATTTTGAATCATCAAATAGTTTCATATATTCCCTGTTTTTTATGAAAATTACTTAATTCCAATTTTATAATACATGGTAGTTGTCAGTCACAAGTCCTAAGGGATGTATCGTTACAACAATGTTTCATTAATCGGTTCCCATTAGGGTATATAAACATACTTTATCTGCTGATCCCATCATCATACTCATGATTGAATTTGATATAATCCTCATTATAGATTGGAATTCAGATCATGATGAGAAAATTTATTATAAGAATAAGTAGGTTACAATATTCTATTATGATAAGGAAGATATTATCATTAGAACATTAACATCACCATCTGATTCTTTTATAGATCCACCCCTAATAGCTCTATTAAATTCAATTATTGAGGTGGAATAGAGTAAAATAAGAATGGGTGGGGAAAAAAGTTCAAATAGATGATTCACCTATTTTGAAAGAATATATTGATGTGTTTCTAGAGGATTTACCTAGACATCCTACAGAATAAGAAATTGAGTTTTCTGTTGATTTTATTCATTGTTCATGGCCCATATCAAAGATCCCTTATAGAATTTCCACTATGGAATTAGTGGAACTAAAGAAACAACTAGATAAATTGAGTAATAAAGGATTTATTCTCCCTTCTGTCTCTCTATGGGGATCCCATGTCCTATTTATAAAGAAGAAAATGGATCAATGGGGTTGTGAATTGACTTCATGGAGATAAATGAAATAACAATAAAGAAAAAGTACCCCTACCACACACTGATTATTTATTAGATCAACATCATGGAGATCAATATTTTTCAAATATTGACCTTAGATCTGGATATCATCAGTAGTGTGTGAAGAAGGAAGTCATTCTGAAGGTAACATTTCTTATCGCGTATGCACATTACGAGTTTACAGTAATGCCTTTTGGACTGATTGATTCACCCTCTATCTTCATAGATCTAATGAATAACGTTTTGATGTAATATCTTGATTACTTTGAAGTGGTATTTATTGACTATTTCTTGGTTTACTCCAAAATCAATGAATATCTTGAGAATCACATGCGCACTATTCTAACAACTCATAAAAAAAATGAATTATATGGGATGTTTATTAAGTGTGAATTATGGATTCAGGATATTTCTTTTCTTGGTTATATTTTCTCTAAGGATGGAATCTCTATTCATTCGTCACAGGAAAATGAAATACAAGAAGGGACAATATTGACGAGTATAACTGAGGTATGTTGTTTTATTGGTTTAGCAGGTTATTATCATCATTTCGTCTATATTGTTTCCCAATTGGTTGACCCATTAACCAAGACCACACATAAAGGGGTTAAATTTGTTTGGAATAAATAGTGTCAATAAAATTTTAAAAAATTGAAAAAAAATTAGTCAATGCTCTTATTTTGACTCTACTATATAGGATTGAAGGGTCTGTTATTTATAGTGATTCATCAATGAAAGGACCTAGTTCTGCCCTAATGCAAAATGATAAAGTTATTTCTTATACATCACAACAGATAAAAATTCATTAATAAAACTATCCTACTCATGATCTTTAGTTAGTATTTTTAATCATTTCTTTGATGGTATGGAGGCATTATCTCTATGGAGAAAAATGTGAGATATATACTGATTACCAGAGATTGAAGTATATTTTTTCATAGTGAGAACTCAACATGAGGCAAAGACAATGGCTTGAGCTACTCAATGATTATTATTGAACAATAAACTTCCACATAGGGAAGGCAAATAAGGTGGAAGATGCATTGAGCAGAAAGGAAAATAGAGTTTAGTACAATATGTGATTTTAAAGGGATTCTATGTTCATGGATTTAAAAAAGATGGATATGTTAATAATCATGGAAGGTGAAACGTCAATACTTTTTCAAATTGTTTCTAAAATATCTTTTCTTAAAATGATAAAACTTTCTCAGACTAATGATCAATATTTTCAAAAGAAAATTAATGTTGTGAATGATGGGATATTAATTGACTTCCAATATGAATATGTATTTTTAAAATTTGGGAAGATACATTGTTTTCCTGGAATACATGATCTAAAAATGGATTTGTTGGATTATTCTTATATCTCCAATTTCTCTATACACCAGGGTAGCACAAATATGTATAGACATCTGAAGAAACATTATTGGTGGGATAACATAATGAAGAATATTGTTGATTACGTTTCAATATTTATGGTTTTTAAATATGTTAAAGCTATAAGACAACATAATAGAAGAGTCATGAAACCTATTCAAATAACATAGTGGAAATGGGATTATATTACGATGGACATTTTCATGGAGATACCAATGACTCTTTGAAGGAATGATGCAATATGGGTCATTATTGATCGACTCAAAAATTCATCACATATTCTTGCAATAATAGAAGATTTAAAACATTATCTTTTTACAAGAAAATATATTAATTATGTTGTAAGAATTTATAGAGTACCCATATAGATTGTTTCTGATCCTGATCTAGGTTTTACATCAAGATTTTGGAAAAGTCGTCATAAGGATATATATACTGAACATTGATTGTGTACTGCCTACTGCCCTCAAACTGATGGACAATCAGAACAAACAATTCAATCCTTTGGTGACATGTTGAGATCTTCCTCAAATTACTCTCAAGGTATGGAGGATCAGAATTTACCTATTGTAGAATTTTCATAAAATAATAGATTCCATTTATGTATTCAGATGGCACCATATGAAGCATTATATAGAAAGAGATTTCACACACCAACGTGTTGGGAAGATATTGGTAAAATAAAACTCGTAGGCCCAAAACATGTTGAGGAAACAATGTAAATGGTGGATATTATACAAACCATATCAAAATAGCTCAATGTAGTAAAAATATCTATGCTGATAACTGGAGAAGGATTTGTAATTTCAAGTAGGAGATCATGTTTTCTTGAAGGTATCAACATGGAAGGTTGTTGTACAATTTGGTATGAAGGGTAGATTAATTCCTAGATACATCAGAACTTTATAAATTCTAGAATTAATTGGAGTTTCATCTTACAGTTTCCATGCCTCCAAGTTTCTCTAAATTTAATGATGTGTTCCATGTATCATTATTGAGAAAATACATGCCTGACCCAATTCATTTAATCACTTATGAAGAAATATAGTTGGAACCCAATATGACTTATTGTGAAGATCCTTTCATGAATCATGATACTATAGAACATGTTTTGAGAAAAAAGACTACTCATCTGGAAAAAGTTCTACAGAGAAATAATAAAATGGAAGTAGAAATGTGGGAAACATATAATCATAAGATGAAAAACCACCCTAACATTTTTATGTAGTAATATTCTAGAAATTTTTAGGATGAAATTATTTGAAAAAGGGAAGAATGTGGCACCTCATATTTCCAAGGTACGGTTCCCTTTGAATAATGAAATAGCTTGTTTCGTATACAACATCATGTTTTAACACTCCACAACCAATAAAACTAGCCATTATGAATAGTAATACACTATTTTTGATATTTTATAAATTTTATTTTCCAAAATGGACTTCAATTATGGATTTGGAATATCAAAATTAGCTTAGGGTGAATTTTCAGTATTTTCCTGAAAACATTCAATTTTTGATGAATAGTGAAAAACACTGCTATATTATTTAAAACTAGATTTTTATTTAAATGATTATTTATTTTATTTAAATTTATTTTAGGTCAAAATAGATACCTAAATACTATATATTTTCAATGTAATTCATTGGATTGATTTTATAAAAAAATATATTTATAAAACATTATTGAACTTTTTAACGTCTTTTACCCACCTTCTAGGACCATTTGCAAATTTGAATAAAAAATAAATTTCCCCTTTATGTGTAATGAATTTCAAAAATAGTAACGACACAGTTGACATAAGTAAGTAATATTTGGTTCAATAGTATTATGATAATTTTGTGAATAGATACTTTTGAATTTTTTTTACCACGGTTAAATGTAAATAGAGCAATTAATGGTAAAAATGACATTATAATTACAAATAGACGTGTCCTAATTCTAATGGATATGTTTTTTTCGAACAATATAAACCTTTGGAATAAAATAAGATCCTCTTTGTTCGATGTGGATTAAATTAGGACATTTATTATTATTTTATTTAATGATGTTTTAAAAGTGTTAAATTCAATGTTAAATAACTAAACGATTTTTAATATAGGGGTATAAATAAGATAAATTAGATTATAAATATTTATTATAAATTTATAAATATTTATTAAATAATGGTATTTTATGTATATGTTTTAGATGTAAAATTATTCCATTTATTTGTTACATAATGATGATGCAGTAATTACCATATTAATGAATCATTAAAATAATTGATAATATAAATATCCAAATTAATGTAAATTAAAACTTTTGATGAATTAAAATAATTTTCTACGTTAAAATGACATTATAGGATTGATTGAATTTTTTTTCATGTAATCATTTTTTTTTGACTTTCACAAAAACCAAATACTAAATAGTGTCAAAATGGACCAAAATGTGTTTCTAAAACTAATACAGTATTATTAATTTGTAATACTTTTCTAAAAATATAATGATTGACCAAAGAACTTAGATACTATTATATATGTTAATAATGAACCACTTGGGTTCTCTTGTATTTTTATTTTTTGCTTATTTACCCTTTATTATAATAACACAAGAATACATTGTAAATGTTGAAATAATTATCTAAGAGTTAAATCTAAAAGATAAAGTTAATATGGTGACCTAAACCTATCTATAACCTATTTGATGAGATTTCTTATACCTAGAGACACCATATACCATAAATAAATCCTTTTTGGAGCCATTATAAACCAAATATTATTGTATAATAAAATATTCTTTCATGATTTTCCAAAATTGACTTTCACCTCTCTTATAAAAGGGTACTTCCCTTTATCTCAAAATCACACCTCCAAATCCATTTGGCATAGCCAAACCCAGTTCAAATATCCTCCCTACTACCATAAATTAATCCTATAGGACTTACTTTGATCAAAATCTAACCTAAGGATCCCTTTTGATCAAATCAAAAGGGAGTTCCTGATGAAGAGGTAATAATTTCACGATGGCCTTCAATGTTCATTTCTTCTTCCACATCCACTTACTTTGTTATATCCATAATAAAATAATAAATCCAATACCTTATAATAATATAATGTTATTATAAATATGGTACAACCATATTCACTATTCTATCTATCCTATAAATGAAAAAGAAACCATATGTGTGTACATACGGTTTATCGTCTCCACGTCGTTGTGTAGTTTTTTAATCGACAATTCATTATTTAGATGGTTATAATCATGAGTATAATTGATTTAAATAATTAATATAACATGCTAATGATTATTCATATATGATATAACATCTAATTACATACTATTTCACCGTCAATAGAATGATATTTTCGTTCATGTGTATTTACAGATTACCATATCCACCAACGTAATGAGATTCATCGTAATCATTCAAGAATAATTTTCATTTTATGATTAAAAATAATTTTTAACAACTTAATATAACTATAGATATTAGTAAATTACATCCTATCCTTAATAAACATGACTTACATAAAATAACATAAAAAGGAAAATAAATTCCTTAACACCAGATAAAATGTTACTAGTAAAATATTATTATCCATGAAATATTAGAAGACCATATATGATATCATATTTATGTATTTGGGTCTTGTATAATTTAATAAAAATGATATAACACTTATATAGGAGTTAAGAGTATACTTTTTCAATGAAAATTACAAGGTAAGGGTTAATTCAACAATCTCTTCGTTATCCGAGATTGTTTATACGTGAGTATCTACTGAGACCTCATTATCATCCACATCTGTATTTCTAAAAAATTATTTCAAAACATTTTTTATGTTTCCTATACCATGGGTTAAATTAATTTATACCCTTATTTTAATTTTAATAAAATGTTTATAAATTAATCCTTCCATGGTTTTCCAAACATGTTCCTTTATGACCTTTTCAACCAAATTAAGGAAAGAATGTTTTTAAACTTATATTGTGAGTGTGGATATTTTACGCCAATATAACACCTTTGAAGATTACCATACAAGATTATAATATTATTTTCAAAATAAATGTTTTCTTTTATAATTATGTGACTTTTAAATGATTTCAAAATATATTGATATATTATTTTCAAATAGTTTTGATTACATCTAAGTCAACATCTTTTAACGTATTTTACACATGTTTGATGTTTATTTATATGAGAAAATTTTCAATATTGTATTGATAGTTTTGTAAAATGTTTGAATATGGATGTTTTATTTTTATACCATTTATAGATTACTGTTAATGTATTACAATTCTTTTGCTTGTTTTAATACGAATGCTAATGTTATGTTTCAACCTTTTTATATAAGGAATGCATTGGACTTATATTGTGATGGGTGGAGCCTGTTATACCTCCTCGATGTAACAATAGGTCTTGTGAGACAAACCAGAGTCTTGGCACAAGGACTTGAAAAAAATCATATTTGTAGTCTAGGTATGATGCCTTGACTATGTGGTAATGATTTCCGACATTATGCATTGAACCGTTATGAAATATGATATTGATATTACATGTGATTATTCGACTAGTAGAATATCCATGTGAATAATTAAATGAAATTATTTGATTTATCTTTGCCATTTTATGAAAAAATTTATGTTTAAAATGATTTTTTTGTCTTATACATTTATTTAAATGGTTTTCTTATTTATGATAGTTTCTTCTATATTGTTATACGTAGTGAGATTTTGAGATCACCCTTATCAATATTTTATTTTTTTCCCGGATCCTAAAAAGTATGTTACGATTAACTTGCAGGAATATGTTAAGGGATATGAGTGTGTTAAAATGGGACACAATGTTATTGTTTTTTTTATTTCATGATGTAATGTTAAACTTATGTATGTATCTAGCACTTTAAAAGCTACTAAACTAATCGGTCTTTCGAGACTCGATATCTTGTGATCATACCAATGCTAGGTAAAAAATGCACCGACTCTGGGTAACAAGGGTCGCTTCATTACAAGGATGAAATTATTTTATAGAGGGAATAATTTAAGACCCTAATCTTCCACATTATGCTTCTCTTTGAATAATATAATAGCTTTTGTTTTATGCAACTTTGAGTTCTAGCACACATCGACCAATCAAACTAGCCATTTAAAAAGTAGTTATGAATAGTAATACCAACATTTTGAAATTTTATTAATATTTTTTTACCAAATGGACTTCAATATATGGATTCAAATTTCAAAAATAAGCTTGTTGTGAATTTTTGGTATTTTTTTAAAAAATTAAATTTTTGGGGAATAGTGAAAAACAATACGTTATTATTCAAAACCAACATTTTATTAAAAAAAATTAAATTTTTTTTAATTTTAAATTTAAAATAGATAAATAATACCTATATTAATCTAATTTAGTTCATTGGAGTCATATTTTAATAAGATTGGATATATATAATTTTATTAATCATTTTAATGTCTTTTACCCACCTTCTAGCCACATTTCATATATACATAAATCCTAATTATTTCCACATATATGAATTGAATTTAAAAAATATGAGTGACATGGTTAATATTAGTAACTTAATATGGTTCAATATATGAAAATAATTTTTTTTAATAGAAACTTTTGAATTTTATTTACCCCGATTAAAAGTAAATAGGGAAATTAAAGGTAAAAATTATATTATAATTACCCTCAAAACATTCCATAATTATATTGGATATGTGTATTTAGACTAAAATAACCATTAGGAATAAAATATAATACTTTCTATCCACTTGGATTAGATTATTAAAATTATTATATTTTAATTAATGAAGAGTTAAAAGTGTGAAATTCAATGTTTCATAACTATAACATTTTTAATATAGGAATACACACAAGATTAATTCAAATATAGATATTCATTAGAAATATAAATAAATTTCTTACATAATGTTATTTTATTTATAATTTTTATACATTAAAAAATAAAAAATAATAATGACACAATGATGAGGTAGTAATTAACTTATTATTAAAAAGATTAAAATAATTGATGTAATGAATCATATTATAAAAGTAAATTGAAATTTTTTATTCCATCAAAGAATTTTCTAGGTCCATATATAATTTTAGGGTTAATAAAATGTGTCTTTTTAAAAAAATCATATTTTTAAGACTTTTAAAAAATCAAAATACTGAATAATGTCAAAATTGACAATAATGAGTTTTTAAAATGAATGCAACTTTACTAAATTATATAATAGTCCTAAAAATATATTATTAAAAAAATTAAAAATAAGGTTATATATTTTATTAATGAACCACTACTGGTTATATTGTAATTTTATAGTATGTTTATTAGCCAAGTAATATAAAAATACAAGGATAAATGGTAATTGTAAATCTATTTAACTTAGAGTTAAATATACAAAATAAGGTAAGCGTTGAACCGTAAACATGAATGAAACCTATCGGTTGAGTTTATAATGACCCAAACTCCATTTATCCTAAAAATAAAGCCATTTTTAGCAATTATAAATTGAAAATTATTTTATAATAAATAAATATTTCAAGCCCTTTATAAAGTGCCCCTCTCGTCTCTTATAATAGGGTACTTACCCTTCTCTAAAATTCACACCTCCAAAGCCATTTGGCATGTCCAAAACCTAATAAAATATCTTCCCAAATACCCTATATTATACTAGAGTCCTTAATATCATCATACATCTTACCTAATGAACCATTTTGTACAAAAAATGAGTCTCCCGAAAAAGAGTTCATTATTCCATCACCTCTTTCAATGTTCTTTTCTTCTTCCACATCATCATTCTTTTTTGTTTCCATACCAATTTTAAAAAATAATGTACCATCTACATACATTTATGTTATTATAAATATGGTACAACCATATTCATTTTTATATTTATCCTAGGAATAAAAATGTAAGCATTCCAGCATACGTACGACTTACCATCTCCACATTGAAGTGTATTTTGTTTTTAAACACTTAATTATTTGGATTTGTATTATAATAAGTATAATTGATGTAAATAAAATATTTTAAACTTTAATTATTTGCTATATATAACATACCATCCAACTACATATTATTTCACCATCAATATAATCATATTTTTTCTTGTGCGTACATATGGATTATTGTCTCTATGAAGTGGTTAGATTTCATTCCCCATCATAACCATCCATGAATAATTTTCTTCTGAATATTAAAAATAATATTTTGGAAGTTGATATAATTCTGTATATAAATCAAATGCATCCTATCTATAAAAAACATGACTTACGTAACAAAATATATAAAGTAACATGAAGAAGATAACACCTGAAACAATGATGCTACTAAAATATTTTTAATGAAAAACATATTAGAGGATCATATATGATATCATATTAATGTATGTGGTTCTTGTATTATTTAATAAAATTATTTAACGATTCTAATGGATGTTAACACACCCTTGACTAAGGAAAATTATGAGGTTTTGGTTATTTTTACATTCTCTTCTTTATTCGAGGTTATTTATATGTAAGTACCTCTTAGGAATTCTTTATCATCCACATATGTTTTCCTTAAAAGTGTATTTAAAAAAAAAATTGTAATACTTCCTTGAAAATGGGTAATATACATTTATACCATTGTTTTATTTTTTATAAAATTTATTAAATGTAATATTTCTTTTGTTTTCCAAACAAGATAATTTTTAAAATTTTCACAAATTATGGAATGAATGATTGTTTAACATATATGGCAGGTGAGGCTATTTTCTTCCATTATAACACCTTCAAAATTCCCTTAAAATATTATAATAATATTTCAAAAATAAATGTACTATTTATTTTTAAATGATTTTAATATGGAAATAGATATTTTACACAAATAGTTTTTTAATTGATTTCATCTATGTAAATAGACTTTTGGATTTTACGCTTGTTTGAAGTTGATTTATTATTATAAAACATTGCATATTTTATTGAAGGTTTTGTGATATGTTTGACTGTGGATGTTCTATTTTTATACAATTTCTTGATTTATAGTTAAAATATTAACATTTTATATGCTAGTTTTAATATAAATTTTTGGGTTATGTTTAATCCTTTTCATATGAGGAATGAATTTTTCTTTGTAGGTGACGATTAGGGCCCACTATACCCCATCATTGCATCAGTAGGTCTCATGAGAAAAAAAATGTCTTGGAATAATTCCTTGACAAAATTAATATTTAAGGTCTTGGAATGAGGCCTTGAGTTTGGGATTAATATGTACTGAATTATGCATTCCATTATCATGTAATTAGTTATTGATATTTATGTTATTCTTCGACTAGTAGAATACCCATGTGAATAATTAAATGGAATGATTTTATTTATCTTTGCAATATTATGCTGAAGTTTATGTTAAAAATTCTTGTGTTTTAGTCTTATACATTTCCATAAATTTTTCTTCTTATATATGATTGTTTCTATTATATTGTCATCCTTACTGAGCATATGATCTCACCCCTTTCATATTTTTTATTTTTCCCAAGATGTGAAAAATTAAATTATGATTGGTCTGCATGGATATGCTAGAGGATACGAGTGTGTTCAAAGGAGATACAACGTTGTTTTTTCATTTCATAATGTAATGTAAAACTTATGTATGTATCTAGTACTTCCATTTCTATAAACTGATTGATCTTTTGGGACATGACCTATTGTTATCAGGCCAATGTTATTTAATAATACACCGACTCTGGGTAACTAGGTTTGTGGCGTTACATAACACATGAAAAATAATATTTTTATAAAAGCTTAAAATGTGGTTAAAAAATTTTATGAACGTATTCATAAATTTAAAAACATTATTTATTGTCCGCTAAAATTTTTTATCAATAATATAGATTATGATATTTTATATCATGATCATTTGTTTATTATTTTATATGAGTTATGATATTTCATAAAAATATAATTTTTATCTCTTTACCCCAAAAATAAACTTTTATATAAATTTTCATATATTTACCATAATCCAATTTTAATGTGCCAACTCAAACAATTATATTTATATTATTATAATAATTATGTAAATATTGGAATTTTAGCTATTAAGTAAAAAAGGTTATTTACTGAAGGAGAACATTTTTTTGAAAAAGTGAAAATTCTAACTGTTTTACCATTATATACAACTTTTCTAATTAATATTATAATTTGAAAAATATTTGTTATAAAGTTATTAAATGAAAATAAAATTTATTTAAAACAAAAAAATTATCCTAGTATATATTTTTAATATAATTTAAAATTTCTTATTTTAAAAAATACAGATTTAAATATATTTAAATATTTCTCAACATTCCCTTTATGGAATCTTCCAAAACAAAAATAATAATGACTAACTATTTTTGGGAAAAAATCGTTGAAGGCATCATTACAGCTTTTTTGGGATGCTTGTGTTTGTTGACAATGCTGGTTTTTAAAGTGAATTGTTGAATTCCAGAGATGTTGTTTACAATCCATGTTGAATATAAACCATGACAAAGGAGCATAAGCTCTGGAGGTGGTAAAAAAAAGATAAAAGGTGACGTCATTTTGTCCAGTTTTTTCAAAATTTTTGGGTTCCAAAATTTAATGTTTGGTGAGCATCATAAAATACGAATTTCTATGCAGATCATATCAAAATATGGAAAAGGCATGATTTTCTTGAATGTAGTATTCATGGATTGGATTTCGCAAAGACAAGAAAAACATTGACAGTGTTCTTCATGATAACGACGAGCTTCGTGAATGGCAGGGTTGAAGGGAAATGTGAGGGAGATTTGCAGCTGTGGTGAGAATTAATTGATGGAATTAATTTTGATTACGAAAAGATCCACAATCAGAAATTTTTTTTTGTGATTCACGATATGGAGATAATTTCTGTGGATATTTCAGAGCTTTGAGATTTGATATAACATGGTTCTGACATCGCACGGATGGTTCGAGGGTCGTTGGAATTTCCTATAAAAAGGCCTCGACCTCTTTGAGAAAAGTAGAGAGTTTTCCAAATAAAAAACTATATTTCTTGAATTGTGAAGGTGGTTCACGACAGTGGTTCGCGATGGCAGTGTGCTTTGAGAAATAGAGGAGCTTCGCTGTGGATAATTTAGCTCCGCAAAAGAGGTGTGCTCTACATTGGCCTTATGAGCCTCACGAAGGAAGTCACTCTGTGACGAATTGAGCTCCACAACGACTTTATCTCTACGATGGTGTGAGATTCATGAAAAGGTAGAATCTTGGCTAAGTATTTTTTGAGCTTCGTGAAATTGGGAGCTTCGCGAAGTAGGGTGTTTTGCAATGGTACTTCCCAAAGGTTGGTGCCCAGTTCTCAGGGGAGAAGGGGTATTAATCTATGGATGAAATTTGTACTTCAATAGAGCATCCAAAAACAGTAGAGGATGCATTAATTAGTGGTAATAAAGATACCTACAAGTATATAAACTATAAGTGGATCTTCTGAAGAAGTAGTGAGCATAATTCATTTTATAGAGAAGTGAGCATTCATATTGTGAGTTGTTGTAAACCATGAGGTATAGTGAGTCTGCTCTAAAAGTTGTAAATAGCAGTGCACATTTAGTGAACGTGGAGCATTGTCATATTGTTGGTGCATTCTCCTTCGATGTAGCTGATTGAGGGTTAACCAAGTAAAAATCGATGTGTCATGTGCCTAATTTAGTTAATGTTTATACTTTTCCATAGGAAACAGAGAGAAGAGAAATTTTATTAACAACGAAACAAGATCAATAGGGGAAATTGATTTAATCTGTCATACCCTGATTCCCACCCCCCCCCATTCAAGGTATGTAACCCAGTGGACCTAACAACTATATTATCAATCAATGATCAAGAAACCCATCATCTATATTAGTTTTATAGTCCTAAATTTTAGTAACTATATTTCCAAATAATTACACCGTTATACTCACATCCCCAATCACTACATCACTCACAATTGTTCAAACATCTCCTTTTATAATGTCTATTTTTCTTCTAATGCCTCTATTTATGTTTTATATTTATTTGGGAAGGAATGATCTTTATGGGGTATTTCAAACATTTGGATTTCCTTTTAGTGAATTTATTATTCCTCGGTGTTTATATCTCATTATTGCTAATATTTATTGTAGTCAATATCCACAAATGATGTGTAATGAAATATACTTGTATTTCTATATACATATATTATAAAATATTATTTCCTGAGATTAGTGTTCTTCAATTTATTGAATAATATACTCCATACTATATGTAAAAAAATAAGATAAATCATATTTATACATAGGAAACTATTAATAAGGAAAAAGGAAGTGATAGATTTTTCCTCTTGAATGGAATGAAATTACATAATTTATCAGAACAATTATGGTTGATGGTATTGTTTTATTATTTTACTTCATAAAGTATAAGATATTTCAATGTATAGTTACTTTCAGAATAAATAATTTTTAGGAGTTATAGAAAAATCACGCTGCGTATAAAAAAATATCCTAAATAGTTTCAAATAATTTGAATAAATATTTTTTGAATATTGGATACTATTAAATTTTTATATTAATCCTAAATACATATATTTAATGATTCATTAAATATTAAAAGATGGTGAAAATATTTTTCTACATAAAAAATTCTAATAAGAGTATATTGACACATGGATTAAAATACACTATATAGAAAATGATAAACATTAATTTGAAACATTTTTAGAAATGTAATTAATTAGAAAATAACCATAATAAACTATTAATTCATAGATAAGGACATTTTCAAAATCATACCATGAATACCAACATGGAAAAAGGGAGTTTCATAACTTAGAAGATGATATGGGTTTAGTTTCACTTATAATAAACCCTTTAAGAAAAATATGAGTGATGGAGAAATGAAACAATAAGGGAGAATTTTAAATTCCATGAATATATAATTTAAATTAAAAAATATTTTTCAAAGAATTAAAATAATATTGATGTATTATCCTTAAAAAATAATCTCCAATTAAAAAAACAATTCCTTGTGTAACACTGATGGTTTGAGTATCATTTTAAACAAAACACATTTTTCACATTGGTACATTTTCCATTGAAATAAATTTAAGTAGAGAACATTATATGTCTCTTATGTACCCCATCGATAATGTAAAAGAAAATTAATTAGAAAATAATCATACAATATCAAATATTTCCTGCTGCAAAATAATAATGATTTTTAAAGCGGTTAAATTGTTGACAAACAAGTCTATATAATTTTCATATTTTTTTATTCAAAACCCAAAGAGACAAATAATATAGAATTTTGCTGCAAAAAAATTTAATATAATTGAATAATTATAAAACATAGTAATGGATATTGGATACCCCCATATAATAAAAACATGGCGTATAGTAAGATTCATATCTCGAAGGATTGACAATTGAGAAAAGAAATTGTATGATCAATTCATGAAATACCCTAAAACACTTAAATATCCTATATCAGAAATAACAATATTAATCCTCAATTTAAGAAACATATATATATATTAATACTAAAACACCACAATTTTATTGATAGGTATCATCAAAAATAAATTTTATTTATTCGACAGCTTACGTTTCATGCTACACATAGTGTAAATGAACTATATTAAAAAATTATATGGTAACATAAATGTGGGAATAGTATTATGACCATTAGGAATAGTAATCTGAACATTAAAATAATAAACCCACCTTTTAAATTATAAATTATATTCAGGTAACTAATTAATTAATGTAATATATATCTATAAAATAATTAAATGAATGTTTTAAAAATGATAAATTATGTTTTGGTATTTTTTAGAAACATAAATGTTTATTTTAAATTTATAATAAATATAATAACATAAGAAAAATTTTATTTTCATAAAATAGAATCATAAATTAATATACGTTTTCATTATAATTTAAAGATAATTTTATGAGGTCATAATTAATTTTTTCAACGAGTCCTAAAATCGATTATAATAATACAATAATAATTTTTCCAAATAATTTATGATTTAATTTTGAAACAAAATTTCATATATATTTTATATAATTATCATAAAATGGATTCCGTTTTTGAAATCTAAATGTTGGAAAATATTTGGGGTGAATTTTTTGGATTTCTCTACAATAGATAAATTTTCTTTTTAATAGTGAAATACTATAATTTATAATATTTACCATTATAAGTTAAATACATGATTTTTTGAGAACTTGATAATGTAATCACCAATTATTTCATACTCTCCTAAAATATTTATTATGAATATTCACAATAATCAACACTATTGATTTTTTGGAGCCATAATAATTAATAAAATAATAAATTAACAAAAAAACACACATCTCCTCTACTATAAATACCACCCATCACCACCTCTTACCCTCTCACCTTGTAAGACATGATGTTTTCATTAAATATGATTTATTGTATTTAAAATCCTCTTCACCATGTCTATAAACTTATGATCTTACCAAAAGGCCAAATCAATGTGTCTTAAGGGGGTTCCCAAGGATATGATATTCAAGAGATGAAGCCCTCCTTCATTCTCTTTGGATTTATTTTAATTTCTTGTTTTATCCCCACCCATATCCAAAGTGGAATGGTAACTTCAATAACAATATATATATATAGTATTATTTTTCTAATGGACTATCCAACATCAAATCTATTATCCTATTCTTTTATTTTAGAAATGAAAACATCATCTTTGATGTGTCAATTGAGTACCATCATGGATGATGTATTTTCATTTTTCATTGCTGCATTCTATGATGGTAATATAACCATTAAAATGGTTAAGTTATATTTTAATATACATATTATTATTTATATCTTGTTAGAGAACCAATATTTAAATATAATATTAAATAAAATGAAAGAAGTTCATGATGGTCATAAAAACTGCCAAAATGAATTAAGACATTGTCATCTACATTTTATATAATTATTCATATATTTACCACATAAAAAATGATATATGCGACCTTTTATAATTATTTATACTCATGATTATTAAATAATTCATCTTCTAGAAATGTTATTCTCATTTTAAAAGAACTCCTATATTTCTTTATAAGGTAAATATCCATAAAACCATGAAACAAACCCTCCCAGAATAGTTATATTAAACCTTATAAAAAATAAATATACTTGTATATAAATTTAATACTATTAAAATAAATAAAATAAATGTTTAAGAGGTTATGAATTATGTAATTAAAGTGTCTAGTTTTATTTTCCAGGTCATTAAGTACAATTTCAGAACACGTTCAGACATACAATAAGGGTCTCTCGTCCCACTATTAATTATAAGAGATATATCCCTTTTTCATGCCTTATTTATCATTTGGTGTGTACATACATCCCTTTAATATATCGTATAATTAATCAATCTATCTTAGTGTAATTAAAAGTTCTATTTGATGATCATCAATTTTATCAGGAAAACTATGTTACTAATTGATGTCACGACCCATCCTCTGGGCCTGTGCTGTGACTACCCCAAGCCTGCTTTCTATAGGCCAGGGGCTGGAGACTAGCACTAAAGGCATAACTCCCTAAAAACTGGGAAGGCATTACCTTTATAAAACGTAACCACACACAAACAGAGTACAAGAGGAAGAAAACACTAAGTAATGTAGTATAACAAGTGTTATGAAATTACAATGGGACCGGAAATACAAGCCCAACAGAAAGGTATAGCTACAACTGAAAGAAAGTACAACTGAAAAAACAAATAGCTGGAAGATGGATGAAGCTCCCATATAATCATCTGGTTTCCTACCTGAAGTTTAGGTAGAGATGTCCTCCTCAGTTTTCCATGTCTAACGGTCTGCTCCGTGTGCCGTCACGCTGGGTGTCTACCTCCAGGTACCGTCTAGTACTCTTACACTCTACCTCGGTCAGCGCTGTCTGTCATCTGAATCCAACAGAACGAGGTGCGGGCATAGCCCGTGCAGGGGTGAGTATAACAATACTTAGTAGGTACCTTGAGACCCTCAAGGTCTAACAAAAACCAAAAGGGATAACCCAAAAATAAATAACTCAACAGATAACATTTACTTAGGTATATTCCAATACATATAACTATGTTATCAGGTAACCCATCAAAATCATGAGGAAAACACAAAGGTCATTGACTCAGATCAAACCAAGATTTTCATTATCGAAACAACAACTGCTGGAGAACTCTTCCTTTATCTACTACAGTGTCTTTGTCGCGACTCCGTTGCAATAATCACTAACCATATACTACTGAGGTATTTCTCCTTTCGAGTACCACATGGCTGCTGCCAAAACAGGCGCTTCGCTGCTATGGGTCTACCGCTAAACAGAGCGCTCCCCCTAGTAGTCGTCAGATGTACTCCTTATGTCAAGTACCGTGGGTCTGCTACCAAACTAGGCACTCTGTCCGCTGTGGTTTGGCCTCCAAGTTGGGTGCTCCGTCCACTGGGCTAGTCGAATCACTCCGAGTCGAATCGGTCAATCATACATCAGGTCTACAGCTACTAGGTCTCTGCACTCTGTCTGCTCGTCCCAGAAAGCATCCGCTCCACAAGCTACTGATAGATACTCCAAGTGTCAAAATTTCTTTCTTAGAAGTATCACAAAGGACCTCCTCGTCATAGGGGTCTCAACGCAACAAACAGTGCGTCAATCGGGCGCCTGGTCTATGAGTTATTGACATTTCCGTTCCAGGGACTCTGTTGGTTTTTAAGTTAAAACCAACCCGACCGTACTTCAACGGTGTCCAAACCTCATGTGAAGTATTCCAAAAGAACCATCTCAATATAATGAAACCAACTTAAATGAAGGCACGTCAATTGGACGTCCAGTCCGTATGTTATAAGTGTTTCTGCTCTGAGGAACCGGTTAGTTTTGGGTTCGAACCAACCCTGCCATACCCAAAATTATCCAAAACCAGGAGTGTAATATTTCGAAACAACCTTCACGATCCATGGATTCCTACGTAACTGATTTGCATCGATCATAGGTCTATAGATCATGTTATGGGTGAATGACCGGAAAGAGTCTAAAAAGGGGGGTTTGGGCCCGGTCCGACCGGGGAGGGCATGGCCCGGCCCTGTCGGTGCAGCCTGGCCCCCGTGGCCCACCCCAACCTGGCCAATGGAGGGCGCTGGCTTGGCCAACTGTCGAGGCTTATTGTCGTACCTCCTCAATTCTGAAACGACTCTGTCGTTTCGGTTCCACCCACCACGGTGGCTCAGCTGTGGGGCCCTGTTCCAACGGCACTCCACTGCCGTCGGATACCAGCACTGCCGTTCCGGCATGCCGCGCTCCTACTACCTTCCGTGGACCACCAGACACGCTCTCATGGTCCGTTTCACCCACTGACTGTGCCTAAGGTCTTCTCGGGACCCGAACTCCACTACTGAAGGGTTATGGCTTGTTCTTCGTCCTAATCCCTTCGCGTTAGAAGTTTCTAATCCTGATTATTGTATTAAAACTATAACCAAACCCAAACATAACCCCAAATCAGATTTGAATCCCAACCCGCATGAACAAGTGATCTGCGAATCAACTGGGAATAGGATGGTCTACGCTCATCGTTCATTCCTAAAAAAGGGAAGAAGGAATTAAACACAATTCCCCTACCTCGAAAAGACGTCTCACAACGTCGAATCATGGAAGATGAACATTGCGGGGGAAAACAAGGTTGTCATCATTCTCTGTATGCTTCCTCTTCCAAGATCTCACTTCGGTCCATTGATGATGAGGAGGATGAATGAATTGTTGTCGTAGAGGCCCCAGGTCATAAGGGGTTCCATGGAAGAAGATAAGGAAGAAGCATCATCACCGGTGTCTCTGCATTCTTCGTCAGAGTTATTCTTCGTCGAGCAAAGAGAGGAACACTTTTTCTCAAGAGTTCTTCCAAAAACCTCCCACCCAACGAGTTCCAAAACTAAAAATATATAAGAATAATTCCCCCTATTTTTTAATAGAAATTCCATTTCAATTAAAATTAATTCAAAAGAATCAATTCATTAATTAAGAGTGTTGGAAAATATTAATTGGAGAGAGGGAGGTGGAAATTCTCCTCATATTAAATGTTGGGAGTTGTCAAATAATTAATCAATGGGGTTTAAGGGAGCTTAGGAGGAGTTATGGGAAGATCAAAAGGTTAGGCTTGTGTGGTCCCCACCTCAAAAATAACCTCTCATGGGATATTATGTGGGTGTGGGTCCCACCCCTAACTCCCCTTGGGAGGAATTAACCATTTTCTATAAATAAAATTGTGTTCCACAAATTTTATTTATTTTATTCTAAATTCCCAAATATTAACTCTCAACCCGCATAAAAAGAAACTGCGGTAAAGGTCCCATTAAGTGAATATAGGTGATTCAGGTTCATCGGTGTCCTCAGATTTTAATTTCGAACACCGGTTAAAATGATAGAAAAACCCGCACATACGTTTACTGAACGTACCCGATCAAAACGTCAGAAATTGAATTCGGGCACACCGGGCCTCAGAATCAGGTGCTGTCAGAAACTGTGGACTTGTAAAATTCTATATAAATTAAAAAAAACCTTGAAATTTCTGGGTCATTACATTACTCCCACCTTTGATCTTTACATTCCTGTAAAGATACAACAAACACTATGAGAAACAAAGGTGGGTTCTGTGCACACATTTGATCCTCCTGCTTCCATGTACTCTCCTGGAGGTTCCTGTCATTGATATTTAGCTCCCCATGGTCAATTTTTTGGGATGGGTTGTGCATGAATCTACTCAGCTTAGATACATGGAACACATCGTGCACTCGGTGAAACTGAGGAGGAAGGGACAAGCATTAAGACACCTTGCCTACTCTGCTAATGAAATGGAGGAGTGACTGTAAGAGACTAAAGATAGGATGAATCATCTCTATCCACAAAGGATTTATGTAAGGTAGCCAGCTGCTCTACCGCCTCTCCTAGTAGAGTAATGCCTAACCTCCTGCTGAGCGCATCTACTACATTTCACTTTCCAAGAGTACAGACTATCTCGAAGTCATATTTCTGGAGGAACTCAAGTCATCACCATTTTCTCAGGCTCAGGTCATTTTGAGAGAAGATACACCAGATACTATTGAGATTAGAGTAAACAGTAAACCATTCGCTTGTCGAACTACAGGTGAGACTAGCCAATTAACTCATCTTCACCCTTCTTCACCTACGATTTACAAGAGCTGCTATGATTTCTCCCTTGCCGAAAAGTGAAATCTGGTCTCATCCCCTGGATGAAAAATTTCCTTTTCCTATTACAGTCAATCCTGACATGAATGATACTAATTTATTCCATGGAAGATGTCGTAAGGCCTCAACGCTATTACCAAGAGATCCAAGCATTATTATCGCCTCCAAGGTTAAGTCACACTGTCCATTCCTGAAATGCCTGGATATGTCTCCACCATGGGTTCCCTGCACATACGATCTCGAAGCGTGCGGTCGACCACCTGTAGGTTTGGTCCTCTTGGACCTCTACATCATCTATCTACTACCAGCTGAAGAAAACTCATCTGCATGTCGACTAGTGGTGGGATCTGCTGCTAGAGTTTTCTTAGAAAGGAAACTCTCCATAGGAAGGCTCTCTCCAACAACCCTACCAGTGTCGGGATGTTGTGAGAAACAAATGAAGCTCTAATCTCTTTCCTGAGCCCCTACTCAAAGGGCTGGTCCATGAAGAATGGGTCTCATAGCATATCTGTAGAGTAGAGCGAGAGGTTTGTAAACCTCACTGTGTACTGTGTTATTGTCATGAAACCCTACTGCAGATGCAGTAGCTCCTGTATACGCACAACTCGAAGGGTGGATGGTACAAACTCCACCCGGAACAGCCTCTAGAAGACTGCCCATTGAAGTTTCACCACGTTGTGCATCTGGAGCATCAGGCTCCACCATTTGCCTGCTACTTCCTGAAGAAGGATGGTAGCATGGATCACCATAAAGTCTGCTGGAGTCCCTACTAGCATGAAGAATCTCACCACAACCTCCAGCCAATCCTCAGCTGCCAGCGGGTCCATCTCTCCCTGGAACCTAGGTGGCCTCTTGCACTTGACTCGTGCAGCGCGCTCAAGCAGCGTGCACTCTCTATTGCTGGGGCTGGTGGCATTAGTGGCTAAATGGGTGGTAGTACCGCTGGTGCCTCCATTGATGCCTCTACTAGAAGAGGGCCCTGTACTGAGGCCTCGTCGCTCTGTGGGCTGTTAGTATGTACAATTCTCATGGCTCTAGCTGGTCATCTGCGGGGAGGCATCCTGAAGGAACATATGTGATACATTAAAAAGACTATACCTGGTGAGGTGACCTAGTTTGAGATGACTTAAGGAAATCATTTGAAAACAAACCCAAAATCATTGTTTTTGTGCATTGAGTCGGAAATCAGAAATCAGGGTCTTGGTGCATCGATACGTCGGCCACATGTACCAACACAGGACCCCCTGAACTAAGAACCACAATTAGTACCCTTAGAAATATTTCATTATAGAAATAAATATCAGAGTCCTAAGTTCTGTTTTAGAATCGACTCCTCTGAAACCAATTTGTCACGAGCAGTCCTAAGGGCCCGTTCCATGACTAACCCAAGCCCGCCTTCCACAGGCCAGGGGATGGTGACTAGCACAAAAGGCGTAATTCCCTTAAAACTGGGAAGGAATTTTCTTTATAAAATGTAAAAACAAACAACTAAAGTACAAGAGGAAGAAAACACTATGTAAATAAGTATAAAAAGTGTGATGAAAGTAAAAAGGGGCCAGAAATACATGCCCAAAAGAAAGGTACAACTACAAGTGAAAGAATGTACAACTGAAAAGACAAACTACTGGAAGATGGAAGCTGCTCCAAGATCGTCCTCTGGATTTATACCTGAAGGGTAGGTACAGATGTCCTCCTTAGATCTCCACTTATAATGGTCTGCTCTGTGTGCTATCACACCACGTGTCCAACTCCGGGTACTATCCAGTCCTTATACACTCTACCTTGGTCAGCACTGTCTGTCGTCTGCATCCAACACAACTAGGTGCGGGAATAGCCCGTGTAGGGGTGAGTATAACAATACTCTGTAGGGACCCCGAGACCCTCAAGGTATTACAAAATACAACCAGTATAAACCACAAATAAAGATTTCAACAGATAACCTTAACTTAGGTATATGACCATATATATACCTATGTTATCATGTAACACATCTCAATCATAAGGAAAACACAAAGGTCATTGAATCAGCTCAATCTAGGATTTACATTATCGAAACCACTGCTGCTAGATAACTCCTCCCCTATTGAGTACAATGGTCCTATCACGACTCTGAGGTGATACTCACTAACCTTAGACTACTAAGGTACTCCTCTTGTCGAGTACCATGGGTCTGCTGGCAAACTGGGCGCTCCTCCATTGTCGGTCTGCCACCAAACTGGGCACTCCCCCTAACATTTGTCAGAGGTACTCCTTCTGTCAAGTACCACGGGTCTGCTTCCAAACCATCTGCTTCGTCCACTGTGGGTATGCTTCCAAACTGGGCGCGCCGTCCACTAGGCTAGTTGAATCACTCCTAGTCGAATCGGTCATTCAGTCGTCAGGTCTACAGCTACTAGGTCTCCACACTCTATCTCCTCGTCTCTGGGAGGATCCACTCCACGAGCTATTGATTGATCCACCAAGTGTCACTAAGTCTTACGTATAAGTATCACAATGTTCTACATCATCATAAGGGTCTCAACACAATAGACAGCGCGTCAAATCGGACGCTCGATCTGTGAGATATTGGAATTTCCTTTCCAGGGGTTCGGTTGGTTTTTAAGCTAAAACCAACCCAACCATACTCCAAATGCATCCAAAACATAGGTGGAGTATGCGAAAATAACTGTCTCAACAAATGGAAACCAACGTAATTGATAGCACTTCAATCAGACATCCAGTCCTTAGGTTATAAGCATTTCTGCACCGAGGACCCTGTTGGTTTTTGGTTCGAACAAACCAGGCCATACACAAAAATCTCCAAAACCTTGAGTATAATAAACCAAAACGGCCGTCTCGATCCAAGGATTCCTATACAACTGATAGTGCGTCGATAAGTGTTTTGTAGCTCATGTTATGGGCGAATGACCGGAAATGGTCCTAAAAGGGGGTCTGGGCCCGGTTCGACCCAACCCAACCCAGCATGGGCCGGCCCGAACCGGGAGGACCCAACCCGGGTCCGGGTCTAGCTCAGTAGGGCGTGGCCGAGCCTGGGCAGCGTGGCCCACCCCAGCCCATCTTGGGGAGGGCGCCGGCTTGGCCAGCTGGTGAGGCTTAATGTTGCACCTCCTCGATTCCTAAATAGTTCTACTGTTCATGTGCCACCGGTCACCCCGGCTCACCTGCGACGGCCTATTCCGACATCTTGATGCCGCCTCCTGACGCCGACGCCGTTGTGCCAGTGTGGCACGCTACCGCCGCCTTTCACAGACCATCAGACGTGCTCTAGTTGTCTGTTTCGCCCACTGACTATGCCTAAGGTCATCTCCAGACCCAAACTCCACTACAGAAGCTCCAAATCACCTTTGTGGTCCCGTTTCTTTGTCGCCTATCAAACCACGAACAAAAAAACTACCAGCGGAGGGTTTGGGGTCATTCTTCAGCTCGAGACCTTCATGTTAGAAGTTTCCATTCATTATTTAAGTATTCAAACTAAAACCAAACCCGAACATAACCCCGCATCAGATATGAATCCCAGCTCGCATGAACGAGCAATCCAAAAATCAACTGGGCAGAGGTTGGTCCATGCTCGTCGTTCTTTCCTCAAAAAGGGAAGTTGAAATTCAACACAATTCCCCTACCTTGAAAAGATGTCTCACATCATCGAATCATGGAAGACGAACATTGCGGGGGAAAACAAGGTTGTCATATTTCGCCATATGCTTCCTCTTCCGAGCTTGCACATCGGTCTGTTGATGATGAAGAGGAAGATAGAAGATTTTTCGGAGAAGTCCCATGTCAGAAGGGGTGTCGTGGAAGAAGCTATGGAAGAATCATCATCATCAGCATCTCTACGTTCTTCGTCAGATTTGTTCTTCGTCGAGCGAAAAGAGGAACTCTTTTTCTCAAGAGTTGTCACAACAATCAAACTCCCAACGAGTGCCAAAACTAAAAAATATATAATAATACTTCCCCCAATATTATTAATAGATATTCCCATGTCAATTCAAAAAAAATCAAAAGAATCAATTCAATAATTATGAGTGTTGGAAAATACTAATGGGATAGAGGGAGATGGAAATGCTCCTCATATTAAATGAGGGGAGTTGTCAAAGAATTAAACAAGGGGGTTTGAGGGAGCATATGGGTAGTTATTGGAAGATGAAAAGGTTAGGCTCATGTGGGACCCTCCTCACAAATAACCTTTCTTGGGAGGTTATGTGGTTTTGGGTCTCACCATTAACTCCACTTGGGATGAATTAACCAACATCCATAAATAAAATTGTGTTCCACAAATTTGATTTATTGTATTCTAAATTCCCAAATATTAACTCTCAACCCGCATAAAATGCAACTGCGTTAAAGGTCCCCTTAAGGGAATACTGGTGCTACGAGTTCATCAGTGTCCTCAGATTTTAATTATGAACACTGGTTAAAATGATAGAAAAACCCGCACGTACGTTTACTGAACGTACCCGAAAAAAAAACGTCATAAATTGATTTTAGGCACATCGTTCCTCGGAATCAAGCGCCATCAAAAACTACGGACTCATAAAATTCTATAGAAATTAATAAAAAAAATTCCGGTTCTTTACAATTGCAATGCGGTAAGGTAATTCCTAACCCAATTTCCATTCATTGGGTTAAACATATAGTCAATTGATTTTTTTATCTATGATTATGTACCAAATGACTTTATATTATCATATGTTTTATTTATATTTGTTATATATATATATATATGTGTGTGTGTGTGATAAAAATAATTGATTCATTGGTTTAACACTCACACTTTATTTTAAAAAGTTTCTTCATTTTGAAAATTTAAATGGAATATTTTTTTATAACATATACCTCGTGATAGGATTTTACCAATTTTACAATTCCTTAATATCATTACGAGTTGTTTACATGATTATATGTTCATTTTAAAGGATATGGTTTTCCTTTATAATTCTAATTGTATATGATTAAATGACTTCAAAGTAATGTGGAATTTCTGGAATGATTTTCTCCATAATTTTATTATAGTATCTTCATATACATCAACACCATATATTGGATATAATGATTAACTGAGTTTGATATAATATGATACCATTTAGAATAATTATTGAATTTTTTATAATTAGATTTACTTTTTTTGAGATATTATAATACATTTAATCACATTACACTAGATGGTTTGTGATTATGTATATTGTTAGGGGAAGTTATGAATATTTCAAATGATAGCTTCAATACTAATGTATATGTTGATTATGTTTCACCCCTTCAATATGAGTAATGCATTGGATTTAGTATGTGAGGAGTGGGGCCCTATATAGCCCATCAATTAATTGTTAGGTCTCATGAGACAAACTAGTTTGTCAATTTTCTGATTTCTTACTCGATTAGGTATTGTTTCTTGGAAGAAGCCTTGAAGATATGTTAATGATATACCTCATTATAAATTACCTATTTTTGAGATCGGTTATTGATAACCCATGTGATTATTATACTATTATAATATCCAAGGTTATGTTTCATTCTCATTGGAATATTTTTCTAGAATTATTTGATCATCTTTTATTTCTTCCATATTCTACTCAAAACTATGTTTCAATGAAATATTTTTAGGCGTTCGCCTTAACATATTGTTTATTTTTATTATTTATATCTTCTCTTGTATTATTAACTTTTCTTTGAATCTGATCTCACCCATTTCTTATGTTTTATTTTTCCCATGATTCCATGATCTATATTATGAGTGACATGTATGGATAATCTAAGAGAATATGGGTATTTCTAATGGAGTTATTATGTTGTATTCCATTCCATGCTAAAATTTGATACTTATCTTTGTTTTTGGTTTTAAAAATCTACTACTCTATTCAGTCCTTTGGGATTATATTTCTTCTATATAGTTCCGATGTAATAGTGTAAGGAATTGGTATTGGGAGACTGTGGTTTTAGACATTATAATTAGTATAATAGGATATTTAGTTGAATAGTTGGAATCTATATTATGGGAAAAATAGATTATGGAAATATAACAGTTGAATATAAAAATATTCCCAAGGAAACAAATAATTATGATTTTAGAATAGTATTCAATTATTCTATTAGTTTAAATATTTCTTTATTTAATCTAGTGTATACAATAGTTTAGAAACAGATCATTGAGGAAGTAATGAAAACAGTATAAACTCATGTGTTACATGTAATTATTTCCATCCCATAAAATAAAATGATTATGAATATGGAGCTAAAAATATAACTAAACAACATATTACTATAATGAGATAATTGACTTCGGTTATGATCAATAACCTTAATAACATGGAGCAGCATGATCAATAACGTCGTGCTACAATGATAGAATGCTTCACATGAAAACAACCTCTATCATTCAATGGGAATAAAACCCATTTTTAGAGGAGATATGGGTACATTACTTAGAAATGAGTTTTCTCACTCTTTAATGTAATAAATATGAGAAGGTAATCATGGGAGTATATCATCTCTTGGGAGGAGTGGATCTATAGTGGTCATTAATTCATAACACAAAGGATAAAGAGGTAATTCATAATGTCAAATCGAATTATTTTACTAATACACTCTAGGAAAATTATTTCACTCATGAACATTGATTAAATATGCATACTAGGTTCTTTGGTTTGAGAAAAAAAGTGGTGGAAATTTTTTTTACGTATGAATCTAACTTCAAAATGTCTGACAAGAATAGAGCAGAATATATACATCATCTAAATATCATGATTTATGGTTTATTTGATCAAATTAATCTAATTCTGTGAAGGGAACTAGACTCTCGAACATTTTCATCATAAAAGGATATATTATAATGTCCCATCATGATGGTAATGAATTTTCCATGACATATAGATTCAAAGGGAATCAAGATATAAAGAGGGATGCTAAGTAATATAGAAATGTAAATATGGAAATAGATAATAAAGGAAGAATATAAATTTCAACTTGAAATATATGTGGAACAATACCTCAAAGAACATGCTTATTGAGAATCAGAGTTTAATAAATGTTTATAGAAAAAGTCCACCAATCCCATGATTTCTTGGGAATTAATGACATCGATAAGGTAAAACGTTTCATCTCTAAGTAATATTTGAACATTAGACATTATTTTTCAAAACTTCTATTATTGTTTCAATAGAAAATACCAGGGGAACAATGCCATGATATTGCAGTAAAAAAAGATATATTTGAATATCCTAATAATGAGGTGTTAGTTACATTAATCATATCTTCAAATATAACTAAATATTTATTTGATTCTATATAATCACATATGTTTATATCATTCTAATTGATAATAACAATAAGATATTTCCAATTCACCTTAATAAGGGTGTTGTCTATCAATGCTCTTTGTGGAAACCCAGTTGCAACAAAAAATTTAAACAAATTCCTTTTATGAAAAATAAATATGATATAATGGTTGATCTTATTTTCATACATATTTTTTATTTTTTATAATTCTTTGTATAGACTAACATTCCAAAAATAATGAAAAAATTATAGTAAGGGGAAGGAAATTATGATTTGTGGTGTAGATATATAATTTATAGTCATTAGAGTATAGAATTCATCATATGAGATATATCTGGATCAATGACTAATAGATCTTCTAAATGATATTCTTAGTTAATAAGAGAAGATAAAACCTACAATTGAAAAAGGTGATCATAAAATTGATGATTTACCAATGGTAGAATAATATATTTCATTATTTCATAGAGTAATTATTAGGACATAACCTCGAGTGGGAAGTTGTGTTTATTTATTTAACCCCTAATTCATGCCTGCAATTAATGTCTCCTAATAGAATTCCAATAATAGAGATAGTAGCCTTAAATAATTAACTAGATTTATTGATTAGTAAGGTATTTATATGACCTATTGTTTCACCTTCTTGACCTGTAGTTCTTTTCGTTTAAAAGAAATATGGATATATGAGTTTATTCATTGACTATTGCGAGATCAATGATATTATGATAAAATAAATGTTTCTTATACCTCACATTGTTGACCTATTTTACAAACCTCATAGAGCTCACCATTTTTCAATGACTTATCTCTATCATGGATATCATAAACTTTTAGTGATTAAGGAATACATTCCCAATAAAAAATTAAAAACAATGTATGAACATTACCTGTTTTCAATAATTCCATTTATACTGACTAATGCACCTTTAATTTTCATGGATCTAATGAACAAAGTATTCATGTAACATCATGATAATTTTGTTGTGGTTTTTATTAATGATATCATGGTTTAATCCAAAACAAAAAAGTACCATGACAACCGCAAGAATATTATTCTTCATAATCTTAAAAGAAAATTGTTATATTAGATGTTTGGAAAGGGTTAATTAAAACATCAAACAGTTTCTTTTCATGTACATGTTATATCCAAGTATAGAATTCACATTTCTCCTATAATGATAAATGTAATCCAAATTGGTTTTACTCAAATGAATATAACTGAGGCAGGTAGTTTGATATATTTAGTAGGTTACTATCGATATTTCATTCTGAATTTTGACTGATTAGATAACATGTTAACCAGGATTTATCATAAACAAGATAAGTTTATTTGGAAAAAATAATGGGAAGAATTATATGAATAATTTAATAGGATATTAGTGATTTCTCTAATCCTGAAAACACCATTGGAAAATGGTGGATTTTTTATTTTTAGTGATTCATGAAAGAGATAACTTGGTCGTGTCCTTATACAGAATGATAAAGTTATTTCAATGAGTCAAGGTTGTTAAAAACTCCTGAACAGGATGATCCAACTCATGATCTTGAGTTATGAACTGTAATTGTTTATATGGTGATATGGCGGCAGTGTCTATATAGTGAAATATGTGAAATATATAAATATCACAAGACAATGAAATATATCTTCTAATATAATGAACTCAATATGTGGAAAAGGTGATGGATTGAGCTACTCGTGGATTATGATTTTTCAATTAAATACCTCCCAAGGTAAGAAACTAATGCAGAAGAACCATTGAGTATGAATGATTATAGATTTATAATTAATAGAGATTCTATGTGCATAGATCTAGTATATATAATTATTTTAATTATCATAAAATGTGAAACATCACTAATTTATCAAATGGTTTCCAAAAAATATTTATAGGTAAATTTAAAATGATCATTTCTTGATGATGATAATTTCCAAATGAAAATTAAATATTTTAATGATGGGGAAATGGTAGACTGGGTATATGAAGATGGAATTTTGAGATTCACTAAGAGGCTTTCTATTACCTCTATTCTATATACAAAAAAGAAATTATTTGATGATACTAATATCTCAAATTTCTCTATAAACTCATGTATCACTTTTATGTATAGATATATGAAGAGTCATTTATTGTGTGATAATATGATGTGATAATTTTATGAACATATATCAAGATGTTTTGTTATTCAATAGGTGAAGACATGAAAACTACATTCAAGAGGATTCATGCAGTATATAACTATTTCTATATGGGAATGGGATTACATGACGATGGGTTTTTTTCACTAGATTACGAAGGAACCTATGAATTAATGACACAATATGGGTAATTATTGATCAACATTCCATATATTAATATCCCTTCACAATAAGGGAGGATTTTCCACAAGTGCGCATTGGACATCTTTATATTATTGAATTTTGAGGACTCCATGGAGCACCTCTATTTGTTATATCTGATCTAGGTCCTTATTTTTTATCAGAAATCATAATGTGTCTTCATATAGATCTTCATACTAAGACTCATCAGGGCACTGCAAGTCATTATCAAATTTATGGGTATTCAAAAATATGATCCAAACATTATAATACATGTTAAGGTCCTCCTTAGAATGATTTCATAGTATGTGGTATTACTATTTACCATTGGTATAATTTATCAATAAAAATATCTTCAATTCATGTAATCAAATAGAATCTTATTAATAATTATATGGAATTAGATTTTATACACCAACTTATTAGGATGATGTTGGTGAAATGGAGATCATGGGCCTAGAACTTATGGTGGAAACAACAAGAAACATAAATATTATTCAAACCTATATCAAATAACCTAAAAGTATGTAATAGATTTATGCCAATAACTATAAGAATGATGTGGAATTTTATTTGGAAGATCACATTTTCATAAAGGTATCTCCATGGAAGGGTGTTATTAGATTTTGAATAAATTGGACATTGAGCACTAGGTACAATGGACCTTTTGAAATTATAGAGTGAATTTGAATTGTGGCATATCATTAAAAAAAATTTCCCATCATTTCAAAAAAATCTTGATGTGTTCTAGAACTCTTTCTTAGGGAAGTACATTCTAGAACAAATGATTGTAATCTCCTACGTAAAAATTGAAATTGAGATTGATTTTTCTTACTCTATAGATATTATCGATATTATTGACACTATAGATCATGTATTCAAAAATAATATGATTGGACTGGTAAATGTTATTCAGATAAAAAATAAAATAGAATAAGGAACATGGGAACTTGAGGATGTTATAAAAAAACCAACATCATATGTTTAGAAGGCATTACACATGATCATTTCCAGGATAAAATTTATCTATGGAGGGAAGAGTATTCTAGCCCTAGAATTTAAGGTATGTATCTTAATAAATATACTCAATTTATTTTATTTCTTACATTACATGCAACACAAAGCTGAAAGGATCTAGGTTATACTATTAAATATGAAAATGGACATTGGAATAGTAATGTGATTATTAGCAATTGTAATATGAACATTTGAATTAGAAACTCACATATAAGATTATAAATATAATTTACATAACATATAAATTAAAATATGATATATTAATGGAAAGTTTAAATAATTTTTTTCAAAATGATATATTAAGTATCGATATTTTTGTGAAACATAAATGTATATTTAAAAATTAGAAATAATACAATCTTTTAATTTAAAATTTATTTTCACAAAAAAAAAAATATTCAAAAAATAATATTTTTTCACTATAATTATAAGTAAATTTTATGATACTATGATGATTTTTATCAGTTTTTTTAAATCAGTTTCAATATTTAAAATGGTATTTTTTGAAGAAATGTTGATTTTAATTAAAATATAAATTTCTAATATTTATAAAATTATTTCCATAAAATGGATTCCTTTTTAAACTATATATATCAAAACATTTAGGGGTAAATTTTGGGATTCTTTTTAAATAGATGGATTTTTTGATGAATAGTGAAAAAAAATTATGTTATTTAGCATGATATATAAAATAAATGAATATTTATTCATTTATGATGTAATAACCATTGATTTAAAAACATTAGACAATATTTAGTATACATAGTCACAAGAATCAACACTATTTACTATCTTGAGAAAACATAATAAATTAATGAGTAAAATAATAAAAAAAAACAATCGTTTACTGCCCTTTAAATACCAACCCTCACCACCCCTTCCCCACACACCGTATAATAATTTTTTTTAATTATACCTAATTACATTCCCATAACTCTTCCCAACACACATTATGTACTGGTCTTACCAAAATATCAAATAAATTTACCATGATGAGGCTTCCAAGGAGATGATATTCATAAGGTAAAACATCATTCTTTCTCATTAAATTTTTATTTATTTCTCATACTCTCCTCACATACCCTCTACAAAGTAGAGTGGTATATAGTTTAACATACATATACTGGAATATTATTGATATAATGGATTATCCAACATTAAATCACTTATCCTCTTCTTTAATTATAAAAATGAAACCATCATCAATGATGTGTCCATTCACCTCCTTCATGTATGCCGATTTTTCATTATTAATTACAACCTTAAATTATAAAAATAAAACCATTATTATGGTTAAATTATATTTTAATATATATATTATATGTTATATCATGTTCTTGATGAAAAATATAAATATAATATGAAATAAAATGGAACTAGTTTGTGATGGTCATAAAAACCACCAAAATAAATTATTCATTTTTCGTCAACATTTTATATAATAAATCCTTATAAAAAATATATAACATTGTTTTATATGAGACCATTAAAAAAGCTTAATTAATACTAAAGAATTTCAATTCTAGATAATTTATTCTGAATTAGTGATAACTTCATCATTTATACTCAATGGAAGTTGCAATAAAACCCTGAAATGAACGCTTCAAGGAAAATGAAATTAGACATTATAACTAATAAAAATGACCATAAATTAATTTAATAAAAAATATCATAAATACAATATATGTTTAATTTGTTCTAAATTCTTTAATGAATGAATCTAATTTTATTATCCACGAATTATGTACATGTGATCAATATTTTTGTACAAAAGGTAGGGTTTTCACATCACACTTTTACATCTATGAGAAATATTATTTATTCAACCAATATTTCTCATATATGGTGTTTATAATACCCTTTAAAAATATTATAATAAATTTTTCTATATTCATCGAATAAATTTTTTCATTTAATAACCATTAATAATATGGGGAAAATATTTTGACTGATTATATGGTGTTACAGGATTTTGTAACCCAATTTCCATTATTTTGGTTAATATTCTTCCCAATTGATAATTTAATTCAAGGATCATGTGCGGAATGAATTTTAATTATATTATATTTCATTTAAACTTATTTATTTTTAGTTTTATATGATACATATAGTTGAATCATTTGTTCCATTCTCACACTTTATTTTAAAAAACACTTTTGAATGTTTATTTTTCAAAAATTAAAATTAATGGTTTTTAAAATGTTTAGGACATGAGAAAATTTTCCCAAAATAAAAATGAATTAATGTCATAAAAAATTAATTATATGTTTACAAGTATATTTTCAATTAATTTTATTTTGATAATTTTTAATCTTCTTAAAAAAATGATTTAATTGTAAAATGGAATTTCCCTCTAGCATTTCTCAATGATTTTGTTAGAGTGTTTTTATCTATTTAGACACCGGTTTATGGATATTATGCATAATTTATATAGATATATTATGATATCATATAAAATATTTTATTATTTGATTTAGGATCATTTTTAATGTGGATGTTAAATTTTGATACCATTCATCATATTACAACATATGGTTCTTGATAATGAATATTTTTTGGGGAAAGTTATTTAAATTTCAAATATTATTTTATATAAGACTTTTTATGTTGATAATGATTAATTACTTTAATTTGAGGATTTAATTTGACTAATTATGCGATGAAATGGTCCCTCTATATCCCCTCGAAGCATCGATATGTATCACGATACCAACTTGTTTTGGTATTGGCTGATGCCATACTAGATTATGTATAATTTCATGGATGAACCATTGATGATATGTTTATGATATCCTAAATTATGAATTTCCAAATTATGAGATTTATAAATTATCGTACATGTGATTCTTTAATTGTTATAATAATCATGTTTAAGTTTTATTCACACGCAATTATTTATATGAAATAATTTGATAAACTTTTATTTCATCAATATTATTCTCAAAATTTTGTTTTAATGGAATTAGTATTAGTCATTAACCTTTATTTAATTTAATTCCATCAATATTATCCTAATAATTGTTTTTTAATTTTAGTTATATTATTCATTCACATTAGAATATTTTTTATGTTTATATGTAATTGCTTCCACTACATTCTTATCATTACTGTGAAAATGTGCTCACCCTTTTCTGAAGTTTTATTTTTTCTAGGAAGACAATATGTATATTATCACCAACATGAAAGAAAAAACTAATAGAATATGGGTGTTTCCACTGGAGTTGATATTTTTATATCCTTCAGTATTATAATGTTATACATTTTTCTATCTTGTTTTGAAAAGATACTAAATAATTCTATAATTTTAGATGCAATAAATTTTACATTGTTCAAATGTAATAATGTAAGGATCTAGATTGAGGCCACTGGGTTTGGAATCATTGAATATAAACTTTTATAATTATTATTTATAAGTATTATATACATGAATATATATTTTTTATTATCAATTTTCAATATTAGGTATGAGTAATCAACATTTTTTGAACTAGTTTTATAATTAATGTTTTGTTATTCATTATTATCCAAACTTCAATCACTAAACAATATTAAAATATATATGAAATAATTTTTTTGATATAATTTTAAATTTCATTATTTTAATGTATGGTATTTTTTATTAAAGTTCTTATATAATAAAGTTATTATGATCATGTTTCAATGATTATTATAAAATGAATTATTATATATCAATAAATAAGATTAAATTTATGTTAAAATTCCCTAACATAAATAAAATTTTCATTTTATTATTTATATCATATATTATTAGTAATTAATTTTCAATAGTTTTCCATAATATTATTTTATATCATTTTTCAAGTTGGTGATTATACTGAGCCAAAAAAATAAAATACCTTACTAAATGGATGACTGGGATTATAAAAGTTATTTTTTTGATATAATACACTTATTATGTAATAATAATGAAATTACATTGATACCTTTAATGTGATCAACCATATTTTATGATATTATAATATGTATGACTGAATCTAGATAAAAAACATGATACAATAATTTGTAGAGGCTGACGTCCGTACAATGAATATTTACCATTTTCATTTATCAAGGAATGAGTTTGAAAAAATATAAGTTATAGATATTATCTTAATAAAAATAAAAATTAATTTAAATTTTATTTCACATTTCTTTTAAGGAAAACATTATTACAATTTCATAGTGGTGTTGATGAAATATGGAAGTTGTCACTCTATGCAGGTGGTAGTTTGCACAACACATGAAGTCAAAATATGATTATTTTATAGAAAATGCAAAATGTGTTTAATTGTTATTACAATTAAATTATAAAATTAATTATATAAATAATAAATATATCATTATATGGAAATTTTAGAATTTTATTTGGATGAAATGAAAAAAATATGTCAGGTGAAAAGATACTAACATTGAGATGATAGGCTTTCCTTTGGACGACTTCTTAGAAATAGAGGTATTAGTCCAATAAATTTTTATCAGAGGGTAAAGAAAAAATTAAAGGGTTATAATGGAATAATAATGGGTATATGTTCATGTTTAAATATAATTTCGGTGTTTTTATGTTGGGGTGAGGAAAATCCCCCCAAAAGTGGAGAGAATGAGTGTTTCCAGATTATATAAACTTAATTAAAGGATAACACATGTTTTAAATGTTAAGAAGGCCCTAAAATATTAAATAATTGAGAAATGTTTTATTATTTACCATCCCTCCAATATTTATTTTTACACTAGTTTTAAACATATTTTCTAATTCATTTACTCTCTATATTTTCAATTTAACCATTTCTGGTTTTTCCTCAGTAACTAGAACTTACCTATGTAACATAATTTTAATGCATAAATATAAAATAGATCATATTAAATAAGTTTTTCCTACTAATTAAAAATGTTAATTCAATTTCATATGATAATAAATACATATTTAAGAAGTCATATTTTTTATATTGTCATGCTTAACGTGTAAAACCCAAAATTTAGGAAAAATATTTTTATATAGAAATTTTATTTTTTATTGTAAAATTTTTCTAATGTATTTTATTATCATGATATAAACAGGTTTATTATAAAAAATTCATGTTCCTTTAAATTAGAACCAAAACCAAATTTTACCAAAAAAAAAATTGATTAATAGAAAAACCTAACTAATTGTTATATTGAATAATACTTCATAAGTATATAAAATATTCCTTCATAGGATACAAAAATTTTATAGAGTATTTTTAAAGGTATATTATTACTTCTTAAAGACATATTTTACCATGTAAAATGTTTAAAAGACATCATAATTTTTTTATAATATTATAAAATATATAGTTTTCATAAAAACAATAGTTTTAACAATTCACTGGAAGGATTGTTATATAGAAAAATCTTATAACTTATTTAAAATTTTTATTATAATCATTACTTTAAAAATAATGCTTATATTTTAAAATTAATATCTTATTATAACATTTATTAAAATTTATGTAAAAAACATGTATTTTAATGAGAAACTATTTTTCATTGGAAATTAATTTTCATATTATTAACCATTATTTAACTTATTTTTTATAAATTATTCATCAAATGATATTTATTGAATTTTAATTTTTTATATCATTAATATGTATATATATATAATATATTTATTTTCTCGAAATAAGCCACATAAAAATCATTTTTTAAAAAATATTGATTTTTTAAACCAAATAATCACTGTGATGATGTCAATGAATTAGTAAATGAATAACCTTATTATTTAAAATAAAAAATGTAAAATGATTGAATTATATGTGTCAAATAACTTATTGAATTATTAATTACTTAATTTTATCTTCATAATTTCAACTCAAATTTCCCGTAGTTATCTTAACATATGATACAATAATAAGGTAAAATCTTGTGGAAGTCATGTTTGGTGATTATTCTAGTTTGGATATCATGGAAATATCTTCACTTTTGAACATATATTTCATTTGTTTATTTGTCACACCTTAAAATTTCAAGTTCAACATGGGATTGGTTTATGGTAAACCATATTTAAGTTACATTCATTCCATGATTGGACAAATGAACATAACAAGGGACAATTATATTCTAAAATACCATTATATCATTTTTAATACTTGATTTCAAAATATTATAACTTCCTTGAATAATAGATAATTTAATAAATATATATAGTGGTCATATTTTATTTTAACAAATAATGTTTTTTCAGTACATTGATGAATATAGCACAAGATATGAACATAATATTTCATTTATGAATATATATAGAGAAATTTTTGATCATTAAATTATCCCCTACCATAAATAAATAATTTCATGAAAATTTTAATCACCACTCACTAATTAAATTGTTAATTATACCCTTAATAATGAATTTAATATGTATATTATTTCATGATAAGTATCAATCATAGTAACATCAGTAAGTATAGAAATCTAATTAATTCCTTCATAATATAAATAAAATTATATTAGTTTTCTTACTAACCAATTATTCTATATAGACTTCATGATTGAGGTTAAGGACTATATAAAAGAATCAATTTTCTGAAAGAGTTTGTGATAATAATTATAGTGATAAGTAATCATATGTTTATTTGTGGATTAGAATATGATATCATTATTTTTTTAGTTTGTTTTTGAGGAGAAATCTAATGCATTTCCAAAATAAAATTAAATTATTTTAAATGAAGGATAATAATATTTTTATAAGGAACATTGTCAAAAAAATAAACATGTAATATAATAATTACACTACTATATGTTCTTTAAATCATCACTTAGTCACCTAAGATATGATTCCATGACACTGGATAACATACTAGGTAGAAATGGGAGTATTGAATAAGAGAAAAATAAAATACTTCTAGTTATTTAGTGAGTGATTTGTGTCCTTCACTCCACATCATATTCTAAAACAAGCTTCAGTATTTGTGGTAACATTATACTTCCATTGTTCCCATGATCTTGAAAAAAGTACATGTCTATCATCCTTATCATCCCTTGGATTATGGAATTTAATATTGATATTCTCATGTTCATTAGATTTGTGACATTGAACTAATAATGGTTATACATTTTAAAATATTTTTCATTTCCCAAAATCCATTATTCTCTACATTATTACTTCAAAATTAGTTTCTTTATGCCCTCTTTTACGATAGATATAAAATGTCCCAGGGCCTTTAAGACATACTTGAATGTGATTATTATGAATTTTTTGAGATAATGTAAATTGAATATTTTTTCCTTCTTTTTATTTCTTAATCGAACTTCCATAAGACAAAATTATTCCATTATTTGCTTAGTATGGAATGATAAAATAGTTCACAAATTTAATCAATATTATTGTCAGCTAGTTTTGAATAATCAAATTATTTCTCATTATATTGCTTATCAAAAATGATATCTCATTATAAAATCTCAAAAAATTTCTTAGAATATATCATTGACAAGATTCATTTTGAATTCATCTGTTACTAAAAACAAATGGAGATAAATTTTATTTGTGAACAATTAACACTATAAGTGAACTATTATAATATAATTACATTAAAAATAAACTATAAAATAATAAATCTAATTATAATATTATTTTTTAATTTAATCTAAATTACACTAAATTCAAAATACGTTTCTTTAAGTCGGGTTATCTTATATTACATTAACTAATTCATTAACATAATAAATACATCATGATTAATTTTAAATAAAATGTTATTAACCAATCCATATCCACATGTGTGTTTATCAAGGGGTGTATTCCTACACCCACTCATCAGTCGTCTGAGTGAAAATTGTGTAAATGATCAACCATCATTTATAGGGTGATTTCCCTTCGGGTAATCTATAAAAGATATACAACCAATTTATAGTATACATGAATAGATTTAATATATATGAGAGGAAAATTACATATAAATAACTAAGAACTATAAATGATTTCATATATATATATATATTCTTCCTTATTGCAACGATCTCTAATCATAATCCATAAAACTAATAAACTAATCCTAAAAAATAACAACACCTTTATTTAACACCAATTAAAATGAGAAAGCATTAACATATTTTCATTTAAAATTATTGTAATAATTTAAAAATTACATACCAAACTAATAATCTCAGAATTCCCATAACTGAATGTTTATATTCATTTTGGAATAAAAAATAAATATATTTTATAATACATGTTAATAGATTTTTATAATTGAGTCAACTAGACTACTTTTTTACATCTCATATGTCAAACCCAAATTAATATCCTATTTTAAAAAGATATATAAGAATGTTTTGACCTCAAATAATGGTTATGATTTAACTTATGTGATTAAAATAAAATATCACTATTGATAATAGGACGAGCATATGTGTATAATCAAGATACATTAGAAAAATATACATAAAATTGAATATATCATTAATCATTTCACAACAATTGTAATAAAATAATACAATAAAAATGAGTGTGGAAACACGACTCAACACAAATGATCCATGATAGTATGACATAAAAATTATAAAACCCATAGGACCATAAAAATTTTTAAATTTGGGTAAAGTAATAATATAATGAATCATTATTTTCATGGGGCACACCATCAGTTCCCAAAAATAAATGCAAATAAAATATACATTTTTATAATTGTCTCATGATATATAAACATTTATCAAATGAATAATAGGGTGATATAGAACCCCAGTTTTCATTACACATACTTAAGTTTAATACTTGAAAATAATTCACTTATCACATCATAATGAACTAAGATATACACATATGATTTTTTAAATCTTTTTAATGAAAATTATTCAATTCTTATATCATTAAAAACCATTGAAGTAAATTTTGTTTCATATAATATTAAATGGAATTTCATAAATAAATAATTAATAATAATAAAAATATATCCCAATTAAAAAATAAATGTTCATCCATTATTATTTTATAAAATTCTAGGTAAATACCATTCAATAAGATAATAAAGCCTCTGGTATTTAAATTATAAAGATGAAACATATAAATTTAAGTCAATAATTTTACCAATAAACTTACATATATAATCTTGGTGAACACCATTGAATAATAGGAATTAATCATTTAGTATTTATTGTGAAAAACAAAATGAATATGGGTCATATTTATACATAGTTAGTGGTATATATTTCCCCCAAAAGAGAAGGAAAATACTTAATAATATTGATAAATAAGGTGTATGTTATAATATTAATATTTACCATAATAATGTATAAGATATTTCAAATAACAATATATTATTTGAATTATTATCTTTACGATTTTGAGAAAAATCATTTTAGAAATATAAAATATCCATAATCTTCTCAATAAAAGTTCAACGAAATTTTTTATAATGAAATGGAAACCGAGTTTATTTTTATAACTCTAAAAAATTTTATATAATTTTTCCCATAAAATGACATAGTAGCGTAAATATGTGTTCACTTGAAATTTTTTTAGAAATGGGTTATTTTATACACATTGAAGAAGAAAACCCCCAATATAATACAAAAAAAATATTTATTTTTATTTAAATATGTCCATGTTATATAATATAACCTAATTAAATTATTTATTCTTTTATAGGTTCATTTTTAAAATCATCCAATTAATACATGTAATGAAAATAAGATGTTCTTGACTCGGAAGGAGAGACGAGGTTGGTTTCACTTATAAGAACCCATTCTGGTAAAATAAATTTCAATGTAAAATGAAATTTTGAGGGGATATTTATTACCAAATGAATCTAAAATAAAAAATATTATTAGTTTTAAATATAATAAAAATTTATTATATGGATTATCATAAAAAAAAATAATTTTTTGAAAACAATATTGGCAATGAAACCCTTAAGTTTTGAGTGACATTTTTATCCAAATATAATTATAAATTTGGTATATTTTAAACAAAAAATATTAAAAAAATAAAAAAATATGTACATTTAAACAACCCCTTGATATGTTAAATTTCATTAATTCTTCAATAATCACACACGATTAAGGATATATTGAGGAATAATATGTATATTTTCTTTGTAAAAGATATTTTAGAAAAAAATTCCTTAAAAGTTTTGTAATTTATGATCCAATACCCCATGAGATAAATACAATGGAGTGAAAAATTTAACATAATTAAATATACGTTAATCATAATATAATATATTAATGGTAATTTGGTACAACATTCTAAATAAAACATGATGTATATTAAGAAGTATGTTTTTAGGGATTGGTAATTGATACATGAAACGCATACATTAATTCTTAACATCATTTAATGTACTTGAATATACTCTATAACAAATATCATAATAATATATTTTATAATAATATATATCTAAAAAAATTATTAAAATTATTGATAATTATTTTCTAAATTTATATTAGTTAGTGAATATCTATTTTTAATAACTTTTTAGAGTAATCTTGATTGTCTTCAACTTGTTTCCAAATATAAGGGTTATTATTCACCAACCATATCTAAAAATTCCTATATAATTAAAGTTATTGGAATTCTTGTTTTATAATTATTTATAACGTTATAATTTCATTACTTTTCAGTTTTTTATGGTTATTATAGGCGAAATTTGAGATAGGCATGTTTAAGTTATTTTCAATAGACGAACATTGATATCTTAATTAATGAGTTGATATTAATTTTCCCATTATAGAACCAAAAAAATTCTTATTTTATTATTTATATCACATATAATCAAAAATTAATAAATCATGTGCCTACATGGTATTAATTTATAGCATTTTTCATGTAGGTGGTCATAACCGATCAAACATGAACCAACCATAATTAATTGATGATTATGATTACAAAAGTAGATTCTTTAAGAATATTATAATTATTATATAAAAATAATGACATTGTTTCGATAAATTTTTTTAATAATAATTCAATATATTTTGATATATGATAAATAAACTATATGAATAATGAAAAATGTTTTTTCTTGGATGTGGTAGTCCACACAACACATGGTTAAAGTTTTCATTTCTCAGAGAATGGGTGACGAAGAAGTAAGATTATAATTTTTCTCTTAATAATTAATATAAATTTAAAAAATAATCATTAAATATTTATTTACTCCATTATTACATGTAATGATAGGTGTTGTTGAAAAATATAAGTCATAATTTTGTTGTGGAAAAAGTCGGCACAATGCATGAATGTAAGTTTCTATTTTCTAAAAAGAAAATGAAAAAATGAGGTTAATAGTTTTTCCCTTTGAAAAATAAAATTAAATATAAAAACCATACTGATTTATTTATGTAGTTATTAATAATTTATATTTATATGTTATTAAATAAAATAAACTTATTTTGGGGGAAGAAGATACTTAAGTTGAGAACTTAGGCTTTCCCATAGATGAACCCTTGGAAATAGAGCTATTAAAACAATATCATGTGATCAGTGGCTGAAGTTAAACTATTATTTCTATAAATGAAGGATAATAGGGAGTTTTTTATGTGAATTGTTTTGGGATTTCTCTTAATGGGGTGTTGTGAGGTGCCTTTTTTGAGTGGTGAGAATGTAATTTTTGTAAATTTTTCCACATAATATAAAGAGAGAACGTATTTCACAACTCAAGAATACTCAAAATATAAATTAATGGTTTTTTATTGATATAAGTTCAATAATACCCCAAATAATATTTTTCAGTCATTTTTTAATCATTTTACGTCCCTTACTCTTATAATTTTTACATCTACCATTTTTTGGTTTTATTGTGGTAACTATATTTTACGAAAGTAATTTACTTTTACTGCCTGAAAATAAAATAGAAAATATTACAAAATTATGACCTATGTTTTTATATAAGATATATGTTTTATCATAGAATATATCAATATTTAAGAATATACTATTTTAACATTAACACATTTAACGTATATAAACCCATTTTTAGAAAAAAATTATTATTAAGCATAAAATTTATACATATGGTAAAATTTATCGACGTATCTTATTTTCATTATATGAATTAATTTTTTTTAAATGAATAATTTTTTTCGATTTAAAATCTATCGATAAAAAAATTTCACCAAAATAATATTAGAATAAAAGAATATACCTAAATAGTTTTTGATTGATAATATTATATAAATCATTAAAATGTTAATAATATGATTTATAATTTAAAAATAGAATTTTCAAAATTTATAATTTTATTTTTAAAATAAATATTTTGAAAATTTAAATGTTTTATAAAATTCTTGGTCTTTTTTATATTTTTATAAAATTTATATTTTTCGTATATATAATATTTTTCCCTATCCACCTAAAAATAATTTTTTTAAAACAAAAAGAAATAATATTGAAATTAGAATGATAAATAATATTTTTATTTCATACAATTGAAATTCTAGTTTTTTATTTTTAAATAAAAAATGTATGTAATACATTATAACAATAAATGGTTGCATTATAGAAAATAGTATTTCAATGTATTTACCATTAATATTATTATTCCCTTCAAATTACTAATCAAATTAGTTTCATTATGTTATATGTATTTTTAATAAAAATAATACCTATAATATATTTTGATTCAATAAATAATAGACCTAATAATTATTTTTTTATGAATTTGTTTTAAGAATATAATTATCTCATTAATTTAATTAATGCATTAGTAAATATACATCATTATTATTTAGACTTTAAAATATAAAATTTATAAATTACAATTTTTAAAAATTTGTTACACTAATAATTATTTGATTATATCATATTAATTTCTAAGTACATAGTCCCTTTAGATTCCAGTGTATGATTTAAGTATAAGGAAATCCTTAGTGGCATTCTTGGGTGGTGATCCTGCTACCATAGATCTCATAGAATGTTATATAAGTCGGAAATTATATCATATATCATTTATCTCATACCCTAATTGATTTAGTTACTCAATGGTTTAGTCTGAGAAAAAACATAATAGAGCTACATCTTTTATGAACTCATAAAAAGTAATCTCAATGGAGGCTTTTTCTACCCGAATATATTTACTATTTTTTCTTCAATTATTTTTCAATATGGTTACTTATTTTTATGTCTATTAATTTTTTAATGATATTATAACGATAAAATAATATTTTAACATACTTATTTTTTTACATTTTGGTGTTTCATTTTGAAATCGTTATTAAGATAATATGTACTTAAATTAAAATACATATTTAAATTTGGAATCCTTACATGAAAAGTTGACATCCTCTTATTTCAATATAGACCTATGGAATGACAAAGATATCTTTAACATCTCATTACTTTATTTCAGGTAATTATTTAGACTTATTTGTATTCTAATTTTCATTGGGTTCATCTTAGACCTCCCAAAGATGTAGATATTTTGACAGTGAGAATTTCTTAACTACTAGGAATATATGATTGTTTGAAACAATAGAGTTTCTTTATAAATGTGTCAAGGGTTTTAGAGGGTTCCCTTCTGTGTACGAGGTGAGTTGTTAGTTTATTGTTGTTTTTGCAGGCTTCTGTTATTGAGTTCAAGATATTGATAAATTTAAAATAATAAATCAATTATTTTCAATGTTAATTTCATACTGACCACATTTCATAAAAATGGATTCTGGTGAAAATTTATTTACACCATAAATGATGATCTTACACCATAAATTCATTTTGTGGTGTGTTTTAACCCAAGGAAATTCCTTTTGTGGATTATGAAAAAGATGATGTATTTATGATATTTACCCTTATATTATGGCATAAATGAATCATTCTCATTGTTTTTATTTGCGATGTAAACATGCTTATATTATTTATTATTTTCATTTTCCTTCTAATAACCAAAGCCTCTCCCAAAGCATAATGATCAATTTCTTCCCTTCAGAAGATCTCGATATAGAATTTGATCCCCCATTGAGTTTCTTTAACTTGGTTTTCTCATTATCCATGTAGATTTGCTTTTGAAGTTGTGGGTTCTTGTTTCTTCTTATTAAATCATAATTTGATCATAATGATTTGGATTATTTATTTAATATTTTTATCCTTCACCTTCATTATTCATTGGATTTTAACCATTGTGAGAGTTAATATGATCACTGATTAATATGTGAATTATTTTATATGATATTTCTCTATAATTCAAACCATTAATTAAATGAGGTATTTTAATTTAATTTTTAAATATTTTAATAACACGTATATTAGATGAATTCTATATTAATTTAAAAATATTATATATATTATAAAAACCACAACATTTTCATATAATTGAAATGTATAAGATAATTTGAGAAAAAATTGTGGCATGATTTTGAAAATTATTTTGAAATAAATGGATTAAATTTAATGTTGTTTTTAATTTTTTTGAATTGATAGAAACCTATGATTTGGTTTTGAAATGAGAAAATAATGTTGAAAATTGAATGTGATAAATCATATTTTGAATGGATTTAAAATGATTTATCTCCAACTACTTTATTAATGGATTGAATGAAGCACATGTGAGCTTGGGATGTTATTTGGTAATTAGTACCATCAATCTTGGTTCAAACCCCACAACAATAGATATATGATGAAAACACCAACATAAACATATTACAACAAGATTTTTCTTTGATGGGGATTTTATTCCAAATGGAATGAGTAATGATATGTGTGTACACATTCAGAAGATATCAATGTTTTAGTTTTCTGAGGATCTTATATCGATAAAATAATATACCACATGGCTTGAAACATATTGATATAATAAAATTTAATTTATAATAATTTTTCAATGTTTTATAGAATTGTTTTAGTCAATACAACTTATATATATATGTGTGTGTTTTATATAAAATGTTAATCTATGTTAGTTTTGATATATTTTTCATATCATGATTTTGAAATCATATTTTTATAAACAAATTAAATGTAATTATATGAATTATTTTATATTAATTTAAGGAATATTAGGTTTAATTTTTATGGGATTTATTATGGAAAACCATGTGAGACCTTACTGGGATTTATCTCTCACACCCTACCTATACATTTGGTAATTTTTAGAATATCTTATGCTAGGTCCAAGAAAAGGAACATCACCACATGGATGTGGTGGATGATCGTGATGTTTTTTAATAAATGTGATGGTCATAGCCGGGGGAGATGTGATCCACTTATTACATGGGTTCATATTTGAGCCTTATCTTGGAAGATGTTGTGTCTTTTGGTTATGTACTATTTGAGTCATACATTAACAATTTTATTATAATACTTTATATCTTTGGAGTGTTGATCATGCTAACGTGAATATTTTATCTTCCACATCATTATAGGAAAACAAATTCCCTCACAACTCCTCTTTATGTCTAGTGTTTGTCACCAACCCGTGAGAATTAGTAACTCTACTAGAAAATGTCAGAGCCTACTCTAGAATCATGGATGTTTGGTATCTAGGTTCGATTATTTCAATTTAGTATCAATGGAGGAAAGGTTTAGTGAATTTATTTGCAATTGTTATATAGTTTCGTTGTCCAAGTATATATGAGGTATGATTGATGAGACTTATAAGGTACTTTCAAGTGAGTGTCTCACCAAATATCAATATAAAAATAAGTATCTCGCCAAAAATATTTGAGGAATGTGTCCTGATGAATGATTTGATCTAGTTTCTAGAATACATCCTACATCAGATATCAGTATGTTGAAGACCAATCTTTAATTATATTTTATGGAAGTGATACTCTATAGAATCTTGTTTGGGTTAACGATTTTTTTATCCATGATGATTCTTTAATTGTTTTTTTATGTTGATGAGAATGATGAATCAATGAGGTTATTTAAATGGACCACATGAGGAAGCTTATGGTGAACCCCCAAAGGAAAATACAATGGTTGAACCTAATTTTTTGTAATATTGGTGTATGATATCCATGATTGGGGATAGGTACCTATGACCATTCTAGTTCATGCCCCCATAGAAGAACCTCTAAGGGATGAATCTAAAAATAATTTTAAATAGATTATTTTTTAAACCACAGAATCAATATAGTTTATATAATCCTCAAGAGACTACAAGATCATTAGAAAATGTTTAAATTATTTTTGAGTTCTTGGAAATCCCAAAATCTATAAAGGTTATTTGTGGAGGATTTATGAATGATGGAACTTGGAGGAGATTGTGGGATTTGATAGTGATGAAGAATAAGAATGAAGGTTTGGATTGGAATGAATTTATTATTCTATTCATCAAACAGTTCCATCTAATGAAAGTGTTATTGTTAAAATCCATGGAGTTTCTCAGCCTTCAAGAGGGTGATGGACCATGACTTAGTACATAAATAATTTTTTTATCTTTTTCCTTTTTCGCCTATGGTTCTATCCAATGAGAATATGAGGGATCAATGACTATAATATTATTCTCCAAAATATTATTTGATCTTATGTTTTATTATAGAATCTCACTACTTATATTGACGTGTTTGATAGTATGTTTATGGTTGGGCATGACTTGACAAGTAATTTAGGGTTTATGGGTGATTACTTTTTATCCAAAAATTATTTCCTTAAGATTAATTAAATTAAATATAATTCCTGATGAGTTTTTTTTGGTTCTTAATAGGATTCATTATTTTACCTCCCAATTTTCATGGAATATGCCTTTTGATATTCATTCACTATGTCATGGTTGGGCATTCAAAGATTTTTCTCACTAAGGAAACCATGATCTATAGTTAATTTGGTCACTCAGTACATATAAATAAGTTATTTAACTTAATTTATATTCTTCATAATGTAACCCGATCATTAGAAACTATGATATTATGGTGAAATCAAATGCTTTAACAGATAATGGGTTTCATCCACAAATAACCATAACAAAGAAACTTCATGTAGTGGAAGTGTATCTAGAAGAATCTGATGTGGGTCTAGTGAATGTGAGAGGTACCATCCCTATACAATAAAATTTAGTGACTACATTATTTTATATTGGTTAATCATACTCATTTATATCGACCCAAGTTGTGAATTTCTTGAATCTTCCTATGGATCTTTTGTCTTATGTTATAGATATTAATGCATCCCTCAAAATTATAATAGGGGGTTTTTGGTATCCTTTCAATGTTTTACCGGGAGTTCTTTAATTATCAATATTAAGTCTATTTATATAATTTTTAAGATGGATTGGATTATTTTTTAAAAGGATTAGATTAACTATTTTCTTCGATGGGTCTATTTTACTATACCTGATGGGGTGTGTCATGTATTTCAGGGGAAATGAGACCCAATGTTGAGTAGTTCTAACCCATTATTTACTGAGTTTATAAAGTTCATATCCGTGTTTTCTTTTAACTTTATTATAGAATCCTTTAGTAGTGATCTATATCCAATTACCATTGATTTTCCTGATATATTTTTAAATTTTTATAGCTTTCCACCAGTAACAAAGGTATTGTTTTTCTTGATTGAGGCACTATAACTAAGTCGGTTACTATTCCATCTTACCATATGAAACCTTAAGAGTTAAATGATTTGAAGAATTAGTTATATGACCATATATACAATAGTTTGTAATGTCCATGTATTCCACCTTCGGTGAAACCTATTTACTGGTAAATATTTATGAAAAACACTTTTAATATATGTTGATTAACTAATAATCAACACGTTAATGGTAAAAAAAATATATATTGTCCTTGATTTATGATCTGTTTCACTTGATGAATGTGGTGAAGTGGTCCTCAAAAATTTATTTTCGATCTGGTTATCATCAGTTGAGAATAAAATAGTTTGACATTAAAAATACAAACATCAGGAGTCTGTATAAAAATTATGAATATATTTTTAGGCCATTTGGATTAACGAATTACCATATAGATTTTATAGATTTAATGAACATGATGTTTCATGAGTACCTTGAATCATTTTCTGTGTTACCTAAGGATGAAATCTATGATTACTCTCAGAACAAGGAGGAATATGTTAGTCATATGATATGAGTTCTATAAATCCTTTGGGATCATCGATGTTACATGAAGAATTCAAATGGTTATTTTGTGTTATTTTAGTGAATATGTTGGTATATGTGGTCCCAAAACAAGGTAAATTAGTTTATTTTTGAAGGTGAATATTTTTAAGACATGGTAGAAACCATGTAATGTTTTCAATATATGGAAGTTTTGCAGTTTTGTGAGATATTATAACTGATTCATTGGATATTTATCAATTATTTATTATCTAATGACCTCTCTCACTTGAACATGAGTGATGTATGTTTTGGATGACAAATTATATAGATCACCAATTTATTTGAAATTTATTATGAATTTAGAGTTGGTTTTGACTTTTCCAAAAGCCAAGTAGGGCTATGTGGTCTTCTATGTTGCACTAGGTTTGGGTTTGGGTCGTGTCCTTATGTAGGGTGATCACGGGGTAGACTACAGTTCCAGAAATTAAAGGAAATACTTGATGAATTATCTATACCATGATATTTAGCTCATTTTTTTGATGAATAATCTCAAGAGTTTCTAGTGCTACCTTTTTTGTTAAATGTTTTACATTTATTATAGCCAAGAAGTCTTGACATTTTCCATCTCTAAAAAATAAATGCATATAAGAACGACCGCTCATGAAAAATCCCTATATTATTTTTATTTCAACACATCATATACCTATGGTAAGGGGAATGTAATTTTTGATCGTTGAGAAATAAAATTCAGATCGAGGTGATGAAATAATCATTAGAAGGGTGGAATCTGATGGATCCCTTTACTGAGTTTTATTTATGAGTTTAGGAGAATGAGTCTGATGCTGTTTTAGAAATCACATAGTTTACCTTCTACCTTCTTTAAATGCTTATTTTGGATCAACAGTTTTATTATGAATTCTCATCAATTATCCACTCAAATTATAGTGGAGAGACCTTCGATGATTGGATGATCTCTTCAGAGGTCATCCTAAAAAGATGAAACCATTATTTTGTCCTTTTATCAATGAAAAGATATTTGATGAAGTATATCAATAAATACCTATTTCTTGTAATCTATAAAACCAAAATGACACTACACTAGGTAGCATCCCACCCTGGGGGCCACTTATTCGTTCCCTGAGGTGGTGGGTAACAAGGCCACAAACAAGATTTCATAAACAGTAGTGGTGCTCGACTTTTAGTGAGGGCCTAGGGTGTGTGTGTGTGGAGACTATTCCCATATATATCGGAGTATTCATAATAGACAATGATAGAAAATTATTAGGTAAATAAGAAAAAAATAAATAGAATATGTAACAAAATAATAAGTATTACCTTTCAAGAGAAATATTAAACCAGAGAATGTTGCATTTAACATAATCAATGCAAGTTCATAACATACATGAGTAATGGATAATGGAGGATATAATCATATACTACAAGCTATAAAATGTTAAAAATTTATAAAAATGTTAAAATAAGAATCTCGAGCATATGATCAATCCCCTATCCCCAAAAATACATCCTCATATGTAAATAAATAAAACATTAGATGTCGTACATTTCCCATTATCCATTCCTACAATCACGAAGTATTCTTGGGTAACAAATATAGTCCAAACGGGGTGTAAGATATAATATCAGTATGCTGAAACCCATGTTGTCTATTACAATCCATTTTATACGATAAATAAAATAACTAAGTGCCATATGAAAAAATATCAGGAAAATAAATATTCAATTAAAGACACTTCAACCCATGTTCAAAATTTGACACCCAGCTAATACCACCTACTTTGGTCTACGATGGATTTCTAAACCAAGGTACCAAATCATGTGATATGGTATCTACAAGGAACACAGTAAATAAATAAAACAAAGTAATTAATACACCGAATTTTGTGCTTTAGCATGGGGTCATATCTCCATCACAACACACTAGCATGTTAATATCAGAAATAAGTCCCATCACAAATAACATGAGATAAAAATCATTACAATACAATTAATGTCCTTATCCCATCCAAGGAGATCTATAATGAATCAAATGCTTCGCTATAGGAATCTATAATATAACCAATTCCAAATAGCATGTACAAGGACACCCATAACTCTGCCCCTTATAACACTCTTGGAATTGTGAACTTAAATCTTATTCCATGTATCTCACATTGGGGAATGGGTAACACCCATGACATGGTGTAGCCATATTTCCAACATTTTCACCCTCATTGTCTCTTCTAGAGAACCAATGTCACTCACATGTATGTGAAATATTCCTAGAGAGCCCATAAATGGAAATCAAATTCACCACATCAAGCACATCATGTAGAACAAAACTGAATAAGGAGAGTCCATCCATGGCATTCTTGAAATAGGACATATGTTCTCTCCCTTTCCATAGTAGGTGATTCATCATAATCCAAGAACATCTCAAAATAAATAACATATATAAAATCACATGTCATTAAAATTCATTGAAACATCATATGCTAATAACTAGTCATGTCACATAATCCTTTCCAATCAACTAAAAAACATGATATATGAAAATAAGAAAAAGGAATCACAATTAAATAAGTCATAAATTTGTTAGACAGTGTATATGAAATAAGAATGAGGTATAATACCTAAGGCATTAATAAAATACACTATAGAAAATTGGAACATACCATGGCATGTGAAATAACATAACCAAGGTGGTTTGAAAAGATAATCCACTAAGAATAGGGGACATAATCATGGCCATTAAATTTTTCTACCATTTAATTCATATAATATATTAAGTACAAACTATATATTGTAGTGGGTATTAGGTATTTAATGGGTTGATTCACCCATGAGGGTGTCTAAAATTCGGGCGATCACCCAAGGGGTGATGTGATGCTCACCAGGGGTGTGACAGACATAAAAACACATGTAATATTAATTTATTTACAATATTAGATGCTTCATTATAAGATTTTGTATAGAATAACAAAGATACATTACTTAAAATGTGATGAAACAATAAATAAGGAAATAGAATACCGAATAATATTTTCAGAAATCCACCCATCTTTTTTCAAGGATTGAATCTACCTAAAATGGGAGAAAATAATGGAATCATCAAATAACCTAAAAATAGGGGAAACAGTCAAATGGAAATAGTGAAATGTCGGAGGATGAACAAAAAAATTATTGAAATAAGATAAATGATCTTATTTACAGAATTCCCTTTATTCCAAAGATGGTTTATTTCATTTCTAGATGAAGTAGACAGATCAAACCCTAAGGACAAGGTGAAGAAGAGCCCATGCACAAAGAGGATTTCTAGTCCCCTTGGGGATAATGGGAGGAAGTGGAAAAGGTTTTACTGATTATGGAATATAAAAATGGTTATTTCAACCACAATAAAAATGGTGCATAATTATTTATCATAGTTGGCCAATTCATGTGCCAACCATTTTCCAACTCACTACTTTAAAGGGAACACCACACGGTTAAGTTCACCATTTATTTGACCATCCCAAAATGTGTGAACAATCTCTATAACAAACCTCTACTAAACTAAAATTATATTCTCAATGGGATGCATAGTTTTAGAAAAAGCTATATGGCCCCCTGGTTCCCACTATCTAGATCTTCATAGTTTTGGGAAATCATGTGGGGTGGATGGAATGGTTTCTACAAACTGTGTGGATCAATATGCTTCTTCCCATTTCAGGGATAAAAGATCTGAATGACCCCCAAACACACCAAAGTCCTTCTTGAAATCATTAGGAATCATATTCAGGGTAATTTAAAATAAACTATCATAAAAAATGTATATAACGTTTTGAAAAGATGAAACATTACAACCTCCCCTCTTTTAGACAACTCATCCCTGAGTTTCCCTTAAGGGGGTGTTACGACATCATTTCATAAAATCTTTTTCCACTCTACAAGTACATCAATCTCCAAATGTCAGGTGTCATCATGCATGTTCTCAATAGACCATTTAACATAGTCTATATCAGCTGAATAACATCATAAAACCTATATATTCTTTTCAATTATACATATCAGATACTCCCCAAATGGTGCATCCACTAACATCTTGATATCCTTGGGGTCAAACGAATGAGATAAATCATCATGATATCGTATAATATGTGATACATGGAAGACATCATGTCTATTAGGGTTCCACGTATGTAACTATAATTGATAGGATATAGGCACAACTCATTCTACTACCTCAAAAGGCCTGATATAACATGGAAATAACTTTCCCTGTCTATTTATCGTTTTAAGACCCAATCATTGTGATAAACGTAGGATGAACCGATGTCCCACCAGAATCCCAATAGTTATTTGGTGATGATTGGTATAATAATTATACACGGACTAATTTATATGCATACAAGTCTAAATTAAATAGAATTACTTAGAAGTCTCCTAATCTAGGCGAGGACATAATATAGATACACCACCTACATCAAGCTACCATAGAGGTGAACATAATGGTGTAATTTAAAGTTCCTCATAAGGATCCCTAAGTTATATTTATTAGATATTTATGTATAATGAAAAATCAAATAGTAGAATATTATTTTCCCACGAACCTATAAAGGATAGGATGCAAGCACAAAGCATGTCCTCTAACACATGTATCATCCACTCGGACTACCGATCAGTCTATGGTCGATATATTGTACTCAGGAGAACATATGAACCTAATTAATTTTGAAATACTTACTAGAACCTTGACTATATTGAGAATCTCAATATAGCATAATAGATTAGGGTACAAATTGACGTTACACTATCTTTCATATGTATATCTTTCTCATATCATCAATGAATAATATTTCTCAGATAGGTAGTAAGTGGGAATCCTTGGTCGTCCAATCAATGATCATCAATACTATATTGTTTCCTTGAGTTTATATTAGGAATCCCATAAGAAAATATGTGGTGGAATTGTTCAATATCCACTCAAGAATGGATAAAAGTTGTAGAATTCTAGCTAGACACTTGTAATCTTCCTTCACCAACTAACAAGTTGAGCGTCGAGTGGTCAAACCTACTATCTACGGCTTCATAATTGGCCACCAATATTGATTGTGTATATCTATATACATATTTTTAATCCCTAGAAAAACATCACAAATAGAGTCATGTTATTACCTCATCATCCCTTCCAATATATCTGTATGCACCCATACATGACCTTGGAAGAGTTGGGTTTCACTGCAGTCAACACCCATCCCAAAGGGGGGTTATCTTTTATGACACTCTACCACAAGATGAGACCCTCAAAATTGAATAGATTCCACATTTAGAACCACTCCATAAGAGGTGGATACACTTATAGTTATGTTGATACTAGTTTTTCATGATGATCATGAACCATTATTTGAATCATAGAAAACATGTCCCTCAACTATAACTCAATGCTAGCATCCTTGACGGCTTCTGTATGGTTTTCTCATTACAAGGAATCATCCATAGAATTTACCATCCCATGTTTGTAAGTATGCTCTATATTAGATTTCTGTAGGTATTCAACCCACCCGTGTTAACTTATATTCATGTGATGCTATGTTGATATGTATTTGATACATTTAAAATCTATCTAAAGTAAATAATCTCTCACCAGATAGGTAGTTACTTATACATTATATAACATAAAACATATATTCTAGCTCGAGGTTTTTTATTGGATAGTTCCACTCATGAGGCATCATATGATAGGGTCCAAATACAAAAACCTGAACACCCTACATCAGATTAGTGCATAGACCAATTCATTAAGAATTATAGTATTCTATATAGTCTCTGTCCATCTCAGAAATAATTAGGATCAGTGCTGAAGTAAGTCATCCTTTCGAATCCTGTAAATTTTTATAATTATATTAAGTCCATTAGAATTTCACACCCCTCTTGGCCAAGCCCATAAGAATTACTATTAGGAATTACAAGACATAGATGAACTGTATGCAATTTTCATTGAATCCTATGATGTTGCGTATTTAAAACAAATTCTCGGGATGCCTCTATTTAACCATCACTCACTCTTCTATAGGTCAATCGATTTTCCTTCCTCTTAAATTATATGACCCAATAAGTAAACCTTATAATCTATCATTGGTATTTGATGATCTTTTTATAGAGATGGTTCTATCTCTGTGTATTACATAATATATCAATATGGTTTTCATGGTCGTGTATAATGGGTGAATATAATAACAAGTTCTCTACGATTACTAATGCAATTAATTTTGGATAAAGGTTTAAAACCCAATCCTTCAGTTATACGATGACTGATGTCTCATTCATTAGACTAAAGGACATGACCAATTACACATACACATCCAACCTACATTAGAACATTGTACCTAGTATTTTTGATGGTCTCACATTTCCCAAATGGACGCTTGACCTCAAACAAATAACGGAGAGAATAACTAATATGAGAAGCTGGTCTAAGAGGTCATCTATATGAGGAAACATATTCCAGTTATTTATCATGAGATTCACTAGTTATTAGTAATCCATGAACAATATAAGGGTTATGTCCACCTTCTTGGAAGAAAATATCAATGGTGCCCAAGGTGATGTGTTTGTTCCAATGGAAACCTTATCCCATATATTTTCAATATGATGATTGATTTATTGGAGATCAGTAGGTTTCATCTTATTTGGAGTAATGGACACTGGTTACACACCTAGAACAAGGTCGATGGTGAATTCAACATCTCTTTAATGAGGAAAGCTAGAGAAATTCTTAGGAAAGACATCCTTCAAACAATCAACATTATGAGGGAATTATACTGATTTCAATCCTTGATCACTCGAAAATAGAATCACCAACAGATTTATCACTCTACATAGACCAGTACACTTAGGTATAGCATAGCTTGGTTAGATATTTCATTCCCCTTTTTGAATATACATATTTCCCTTAGTTGATGTCAAAGACACACGGTAATGATAGCAATCCATTTGTCCATGATAATGAAAAAAATATTCCATTCCAATAATTATGTGATTAAAGACATATTGAGGATAAATAATCTCCAAAATAAACAATAACTTACAATATCATGGGGAAACTCTTACTACTACTGTATACCGTCTATTATGAGGCTGATCTGAGTGTCAAGAGACATAACACAGAAGAAGTACCAAGTTTTGATACCCAGAACATCCACAATAACAGATAATATAAAATCATGTGATAAAAATGTATCAAATAATGATGATAATGTAGTAGAGGTCTTAAAAATAGAACCTCTAAATATCGATATACTTATACTCTTTTTGTTAGGAACTAGTTTCATAGTATAAATATGGATTGCAGCCCAACCATATGATTCTGCAAACATTCCTAAATAGATAGACTCTACTAATAGTATTTCTTTGGGGAATGACTACCTATTCCATGGAGACAACCACCTCATATTGATCTCCTGGTAGAAGACCAACTACTAGACTGATTTGGATCGACAAATATCATTCTTTATAGAGGTGAATGTATAGATCCTATCTCTATTGATTCTAGAGGAAAAGACCCATATAATCACTAAAGGTGACACATCCTACCACAATATATTCCATTTATCATATTTATCATGCACTGTGTGTTCCTAAAGACTTTTATTCCACATTGTTGACATACTGCAGAGATGTTAGTGCATGTCACATGGATGGAATCTCCCCCACATGAAGCCTCAAAACGTTTATTCATTCTACGAGAATAACCATCCCATTGACATAGAACTAGAACACCATATGTCACATTTCTACCCTCTATGAAATTTCATTATGAAATTATGGAATAGTTCGATACCATTATAACCTTATTAAATAAAAATAAATTCACCTGTGAGTGTGAAACATACACCATACCATCATTAAAATGACTTGTAGTTGGAAAATTATCATTAGTCCTAGAAAGTGAGAAGCATTGGATCTCAGTGAATAAAAAAATTGAGCATGGTTATAGATACCTTATTAATATTCATGAACTCCTTGGTGAAATCTACCAATAGATTTTACTGGATGAAATGATCATAGAAGGATATTTCGAAGTCTTACCGGGCTATACCTTGATGATACTCACCATGTGATATGATGTCTCACCAGTGCTTGGTGGAATCAGCTAACCTATGGGTATCGTGTCTGACCCTCTTATATAGAGTTGTCTCAACATGATCAATGATTGAAATGATAGAATATATTCATGATTTAGCAGCCCATGGTCTGAAATCCACTAAGAAAGATGAATGATGCTGTTGTTGACCGTCTTGAGTCACATGTTACATGTTCGGTGTAGGATGGGGAGAACCATGGATAGAATTCATGAAAAAAAAGATGGGTTCCATGAAACTAAGCATTGAATCCTTGTGCATGAACAGTAGGAGGTTCATTAGGTGGAACTGTAGGGGGAACCATAGTTGGCTTAGGGATCAACACCTCGATATTGTGCTCATCCCCTCTCTCTTGGAATATATAATGAGGATGACTTTGGGGAATAACTCTAAAATCCCAAAGAACAATCCAAAGATAGTTTTTATATCTGACATATAAAGATTATTAATATGTAATTAGATTGGGTAGTAAATAGGCCTTCATATAAGAAAGTCATCAGCCTTATCCGGATCCATAATCCAGGTAGCGGTTTGGAGAAATTATCCCCAAAGGAACATGAGATACACTAGATATACAGCCTACTACCCACTACTGAGGTTAGTTAGGGGAAAGGTATCACAGTTCTCATATAACGTGACAACATAATTTTAAATGTGGTATTTATTTGAATTCATTTATATATTTCAATTCCGTTTAAATGTTTGAATTAGTCAGATCACCATTCAATTTATAATGGCACATACACCTTGTAAATTGAAATTAAGAATCCAATTAACCCAAATTAATAAATTTTTTTAAAAGTATAATTTTCACATTTTAATAAATATTAAAAATAAAGATCAATAAAGAACAAAAAAACAAGGCATAATAAAAAATACATGAAAACATTAAATCCACACTGAAAAGTAAATATTTTGTGGAATAATTAATGGAATTTTAACTCTATGATTCCAAGAATTATTCAAGATTAAACTACACTTATATCATCAGGCTATTGTATAAATTTCCAAAAAATTAATAATTCCATCAATAACAATAACGACATAAATAAATTTAGTCAACCAAATTGTGAAATCAATGAAACTATAACAAACACAACTGATAACATCATTTTACCATCCCAGGTAATTTGGGATTCCCTTACATGTGGGGTGGCTACTTCCATGAATGAAATCACTATAAAATTATATTGTTATTGTTTCCAATCTAACTTGAATTGTGATATTAAAAGGAGAAAGCTCAAATTACACTTTTTAGTGTTTTACCTTGGGATACACTATCCAGTTCCATGATACATTTTCTCACAATATCATAAGCATACCTCCTAGAATTCTAGAATCTATTCACTAGCTATAAGGGAATATGGTTATTTAGTGGGAAGACTATGCCCAAATATATCATATTGATCATAGAAGATGTTGATAGAAAATAAATAGTGGAAGAGTAAATAATAAACAACCTAAGAAGGATAATAATAAGAATACACATTGCATGGTAAATTATCAACTAGATGATGGTGAATAAATTAGAATATATATAGGTTGATTATATCCATGATTCTATAGAGAATGAGAGTACTAGGTAAGTGGTTATACATGCAAATACATCATGATAAGAAAATATACAAAAACGCTAAAAAATCTATAATAAGAGTCTTGAGAATTGGCTTGGTCGTCCACCCCAAAACATCATTATATGATGTAAATCAATCTAGCATTTGAAGTTTCGTGATTCCCTTTATACATACCGGCAGTCATGATGTCTACTAGGGTACCAATGGCAAACAACTAGTGTGGTAGATACAATATCAATGGGCTTATAATTATTATTTATAGGCCAATAATTTTCCTTCTACTTAATAAAAATAATTGAGTTCTATAATAACAATTTTTTGAACAATTGATAAGTAAATAAAAATATATAGGCATGGGTTCCGAATTAGAAACCCTACCAATACCACCTCCTTTGTTCTAAGCGAGATTCCTGAACCAGGGTACTCATACAAAACGACATGGAATTTTAATGGAACATGGTAAATTATAAGACCAATGTGGGAATACCCTCAATCATGTATTTGGGATTTGGGTTCACAACTACATGAAAAACACTATAATGATCATATCAAAACAAGCCCTAACACATAAAAATTGAGAATACAATCCATAAAATCCCATTGTGGAGTCTTCATCCAATCAAATTTGTTTTATAATAAATCCCAAGGGTCACTATAAGAATATCCAATATTTACAATTACATTGAATCTGTCCCTGGAAAGCCATAAAGGAATCCCTTGTATCACCCATGGAATATCAAACAATGGGTCCATACCAAGATTCTAAAATAGTGGGAATGGTATCCACCATGGAATGGTGTCACCAACCTTCCAACAGGTCCATCCTCATTTTCACATCTAGGGAACCAATGCCACTCACATGTATGTAAAATCTGCACAGAGGGCCCATACACAGAAAACAAATGCATCGTATTCCGCACATCAATTTGATCTAATCAATAAAAAGTGATTCCATCCATAGTATCCGTAAAACATGATCCATATTCTATCCCTACCTGTAGTGGGTGAGGTATTGTGATCCAGTCACATCACAAAAGACAAAACATGTATATAATCATGTTTCAACCGATTGATTGGGAACAACATTAGATGACAACTAGAAACGTACCACAATTCAATCCAATCAACTTAGGAACACAGTATATTTACATAAGAACAATGTATTACAGATAAATAAGTTTCAACAATATAACATAATGTATGATAAATAAGCATGTGGTATAAGCCCCAAGACATTAAGAAACAAGCCTAAGTCAAAATGCACATATACGGTAATGAGAGATAACATAACTAAAGGAGTATGAAAACATAATCCATAGATAGGCCAAAATCATGGACATTAAACTTTTATACCATTCAATTCAAGACATTTATTATGTGGGAAATCCTTCATGTAGTGGAAAATATGCATCGAAGGGGTCGTTTCAACAATTGGGTTGACAACAACTAAGGTGATCACCATAGTGGTGATTTTCCTTTCAACAGGTGTATAAAAAACATGAAAACACATTAATGATTTATTTATATAGTAAATTAATGGTGTTAGTAGAAGGTTTCAGATTGCAGCATAAAATCACATTATATAAAAAGTTGAAAAATGATCCCAAAAGACCAAAACTACATCCCTAGATGATGTAGCACTTCACTCATCCATTATTGATTCATGAATCAACCTAGAATTTCAAAATTTAAATGAATCACAAACAACACAATAAAATAGAAAAAAAATTCAACCCAAACTAGCAAAATTGGGGAAGGTGGAACCATGAATTGATGGAGGAGGATGAAGGACCCTATTAAGGAATCTATGTTTCGTCTAGAAGTGAGTTATTTTTTTTATAGATGAATGATATAAATCAAACCTAGTAGAGATAAATGAAGATGATACCTTATGTGGACTGGAGTAGTGATCCCTTAGAGTACATGGGGAGTAGGAGGAAAAATATTAAATCATTTTGTATGGAAAAATGGGTATTTCACACTCACTATCAAGGGTACATGGTTTCTTTGGAGGGTTGGATAATCCATGTGTCAATTGTGTGTGAATCCACTACATAAAAGGGAAACCTACACTATGAGAAACCTAGTTTATCAGATCGTGCACAAACTATTAAAACTCAATTTATTCCAACCCTCTATGTCACTGTAGGGTCTTTTATTTGGGCCACGAGGTTGTAGACAAACTATGTAGCTACCATGTCTCCTCTGTCTATAGTCGAATGGTTTAGGAAAACCCTGTGGGATGGGATCCATATTTCTACTAACCATGACACCTAGAATTCATCTTCCCATTTCATTGATGTGTGATACAGACAATCAATTAAAACACCCAATACCTCTATTACATCATTGTCAACCATTTTTAGGGTTATTTAAAAAAATATATCAAAGTAATAGTTTTGACATTTCAAAAATAATAAGATGTTACATATGATGTGGGGCATCGATTCCAGTAGCCATGTATCTGAAAATACACCACTGTATTTTCATGTCATTGTTAAACCTACCAATAGGGAAAAGATAAAATCTAATAACTTTATGTTTTCATCATCTAGTTTCAATTCCAACTTGGAAGATGGATGATATTTCTATGGATTTTGTGGTTGGGATTCCACATTCCTATTAAGGTAAAAACTGTAAAATGGTTGTAATTTATTCGTTGAAAAAAATCATATCACATTGTATATATTCATATTGAGACCAATGTTTAGGTATTGGGATGTCTCTACATGTAAAACTTTATTATATTACATTGAGTTCTTTCCATTATAGTCACAGACAGGGAGCACAGTTTCACATCATTCTTATAGAGAGGCCTCTAAGAGACAATGGGTTCCCTTGTATAGTTTTTAGGACATATCATCTGCATATGGATGGAAAAATAGAGTGATCTGTATAGAATATTTATTACATACTAGGTTTATTTGTTTTTTATTTTGGTGGATTTTGGTATCACAATTTTGGATTGCTTTATTTATCTTATAAAATATTTATAATCCTTCTATCAGAATAAATCCTTTAGAGGTATTTTATGACCAAAATTGTAGATATCCAATATTTTGTTTAGAGATTGGTTAAATTTCCTTGTATGGATTGAGTTTAATATAATGGATGATGTTAATGATTCTAATGATTAATTAAAGAATATTGATGGTATAGATTATGTGTAATTATTATTTTGGTAATTGACATGATCATTGGTGTTTTTAGTTTGTGAATAACATTTATTGAGTGTTGTACCTCTATTTTTCAAGAAACCCTTGTAAATTAATTAAATATTATTCAATGGTTTTTTGGTCCTTTTCATATTGTTGAGAGAGTGGGGAAAGTGGCATAAAATTTGGAACATCAAAGGTAATTGGCTTTGTTGCACAATATATTTCATGAATTTTTAATTTGAACGTATCGTGAAGACTCATATCATCTAAAAATTTGGGAGGATATTGATGTCGATATCAATTTATATGTGACTATGAATCATTTCAGAATTTTTGATTCTACGATAGAGGTCCATCATGGAATGACGATACCTTTAACATTGTAATTAGAATCCATGACCCAAATTTTATTGAGATGTGGGAGTATGAGGCACTGCTGAGAGAGAAGTTTCATGATCCTAGTGATATGGAAATTTTCTTACATGATTTTTGTGGATATAATGTTTTTATACTGGGGATGATGTAGCATTATGTTATATTTTTCAGGTAATTATTGTCTCTTATTATGATCACTGTTTTGTTTGGTTGTGTTTCAGGACTTTTGATGTGGAAGAGATTTTATCATGGGAAATGACCTAATATATAGGGATGCATTTTTTAATAAATGGAGTCCATGTATAAATTTTGAATGGTTTTATAGGTCTTCCTTTTTGGTTCCAAGGTGATTTAGAACTGTATGGGTGTTTCTATAAGTATTTTTTCAAGGTAATAGATACATACTAAATTCCTGGAAAAATACATGATTTACACTATAAATTTACTTTTTACGAAATATTTGAGAATGTCTAATTGAAAAATCAGAATTTTTCTATAAAATATGAACATGTGCCTTATATATATTTCTCATTATGTTTTAACTTTTTGTTATTAATTTTCTGTTGTATGTGAAAATTGATTCATTTTATCCATATTCCCTTGATTTACAATGTAAGTTAATCATCCAAACCTATTTTATTTTTGTTTGAAATATTGTTTCATAATGTAATATACATTATCTTCTCCAGATTAACTTAGGCATTCTCCTTTCATCATTAATAAATGTCATTTATTCCAGACATCTTGGATTGATGTTTGATCTCTAGTGAGTTCCCATAGATTTTTTTTCTATTTCTCATTACTACTCTGATATTTTAGTCAGATGATATATTTTTTACCCATTAAATCATATTTTTATCATGACATTTTTTTCTAGGAAATCCTTGTTTGACGTCTTCACCTTCAATCTTTATTGTAGTTTTATTATTGTGGGATTTGACACCGTCACTGATTAAAAATTAAGTGGTTCTAGGTGTTTTTCCATAAAATTAAATCCATTAATTTATTTATTGATTTTAATTTAGTTTTTAAATGATTTTAAACCCAATAATTGATGTGATTAATTGATTATTTGTAAAAGGTCATAGATATTTTTAAAACCCCCAATTTTATAACAATTTGATTTTTTTTTTGGAATTTAGAAAAACTGATGATTGATTTTGATGTTCTTCTTGACATAAATAGAAAAAAATAAAAGATGATTTGACAATTAATTAATGGATGATATGTTTGGATTTCATTTTGAAAGGATAATGGAATGTTGAAATATGTATTTATGAAATTTTATTTTGAACTATTTTTAAATGATTCGTTTTACCATTATTGATGTAATGATTACAAAATAAATGAGATTAAGTACTTAGTTCATAATTAGTATAATCTGACTATGATATGGCTCATAAATATATATTGATGATGGACACATGGACATAAACATACAACAAATTGATTTTTTCCCTGATGGGGAGTTGATTCCTGATGACTTGAGTTGTTGGATGTGTTCACACATTGATCAGAGATAAATGATTAAACAGTGTGATGATCCTATTACTAAAACCTTGTGTACTATATGTATTGATACTTGGTTCTATGATATACTTGATTTGGTCATTACATGACATTGTTTTGTTGATCTTTTTTACACATGATATCTAATCTGTATAATTGTTTCATATAAAATTTCCATTTAATTCAGTTTTTATATACTTTCTCTCTCTTGACTATGAAATCGTTTTTTCTTAAAAATATAAAAAAATTATTCCATGCCATATTTTATTTAAATTGAAAGAGTGTTAGTTTATTTGGTATAGAATTGATTATAGAATAAATGGTGAGACACTAATAGGATTCATATCTCACAACCTATGTTTGACATAAGGTATTATTATATTACCTTATACCGAGTCCAAGAAAAGAAAATGTTTCATATGGGGGTGGTGTGTATTCTTGACCATTGATACCAAAGTGATGACAGTTACGATTTATGATGTGATCCCCTGGTTACATGGATTTATCTTTACTTCTAAACTTGCCATATTTTATTCCTTTTAATGAATACTAGTTGATTACTAAATTACATGTTTGATTATTGTATATTTCTTATTTTGAGTGAAAATGATAAAATATTTTCTATTTTCTATTTTGTATTATTATGGAAAAAATAATTCCCTCATGATTCTTGATTATTCCAAGTTCTTGTCCCAAATCTCTAGGGATTTATAAATCCCTTATGACCATGTTATAGCTGTAACATGTATCATGGTACCTGAGAGTTTGGATTGGTTCATGAAAATTTGGTTATATGAAAACCACATAATTTACACCATTAAAATGAAAATATGTATTTATACCCTAAAAATATTAACCTATGCTTCCAATAAAACTCTACCTAGAACCTGAATAAAAAATGGGAACCTCCATATCATGTTTTTAGAATAAATGATTATCCTCCTTTAAAATGGCTATATCACAATCTATCACCATATAACATAGAAAAACCTATTTTACCATTATATAAATACCACCAAAACCAACTTAAACTAACCATGGTGAAATTAATTTCAATATAAATTGTGATTTCCTTAAAAAATTAAAAACTCATAACCTAATTAATATAAAACTTTTAAACTCCCTTAAAACTCCTCTAACCACTACAACACTGAACCACAATTCATTTATAGGACACAATCTATAGGATTTAATCTCCCTCACAATACCTTCTCTTAATGATGATAAATCTCAACAGGATGTTCAATGAGTGTTATATATTCTTTAATAAACATCATTCGAGAATCAGTGACTAGGATTCATCATGATGATATCCCTAACGATTCAACATATTAAAATTTTCATGAATCCGATATTTCTATGGAGGAATATCTAAACCAAATTCCACCAGTTAAACTATCTATAACACAACAAATTGTTTGATAAATCAAGTATAAGGTCAATTGACTCTTCTAGATGACAATTAAACATTATGAATATAATCTTTAGGAAGAAGATAATTTTTAATCTTGATCTACATAGGTCTACTCCTTCAATTAGTATCAAAATTATAATATTCATGACAATATTTCTTCCACTTGTAAATAAACTACACATTCTACATCATTATCAATACCATATCAAGGTAAATGAACATCAACTCTCCAACATTGGTCCAATAATATGGATATCACAAGGGATTCTCATATAAAACATTCAAAAAATATATACCAATGTATGAATTATGACTAATATTACTAGAAATATCTACCAAATAGTTTTTGAACGTGAAACTATTTGATGAATAATACATTAGAGTTATGTTTCCTTAAGCATATAGATCATCTTCTCTATTTGACCATCAATCTGTGGATGAAACCTAGTTTTATAGAATAGATTTGAGAAAAAGTCACATTGAAGATTCCTTATAATAATGAGGTAAATTGAGGATCACAAATAGAAATGATCATCAATATAAGACATTAAAGCCTCAATATCCCATCTATATACAACATTGGTAAATCATCTACAACATTGAATATATGATCCCAAATAAATTATTTGACTTAATTAATTAATGAATAGATACCTTGATAGCTTCTAATTAACTAAAATCATGTAGAAAAATAATTAAAAAATTATATTTATATTTCATTCATTTAAACAAAGGGACATCCTATAGCTGTAGCATACATGATAGAAATAAACACTCAACTCTCACCCTTTAATAGTCTTATCAATGATACATAACCTCACCCATTAAATGATTTTATCTGTTACTCCAAATCATACACATTAAGTCATGATAAAACATGATTATAATATGATTCACAACAAACAGAGAGCTATGAAATAAAAATAGAACCTCATATTGCGTCATTGATGAATCAAATGGAATCACACAAACTGATACATAATATATATCATCAACTAATCATCCATCAAGATATTCACTACCAATAACATGATATCTCCACGCCTCTACCTCATGATCTCATATTTTTAATTCCTATATCAACTAGATTGAAGAAGAAAGCACTATCATCTAATATATAAAATCTCTACAATTGAAATCCTTTATATTGAAAAGAAATGTTTTAAGCTATCTTGTAATCCTCTACACATATCAATCGTTACCACGATACTTCTTAAAATAAAAATGTTCTGAAATATTTTATTTCCCTAAATCATAATAGAAAACAATATCATAATTTTGAAAGAACTATATCCACGTCGACTACTACAAATTAAATTATCATTGACAAAATATAAATAATAAGTGTTCTCTATTAGTAAATAAAATAATGTATTCTTCACATCGACAATGTTTCCATTTCTTTATGTACCCCCCCCCCCAATTATATGTCTGAGGTGATAGAAAAAATAGTTGAAGCTATAGATATATAATATATGGGTTTTTAATGATCGAACAATACTTTTTAAATGAAATTTTTGGAAATAGAATAACCATTACGTTTTTAATCATAATATGTAAAAATAATAATTTATAACAAATAAGGAATGTATACCTGAAACTAAATATCATAGATCCTTATATACTCTACGTATTTTTTATGAATGTAACTAAATTTGAACTATATGATCCATAATTTAATGAATAATCAATGGGTTTCTTGAATAACCAAAAATATTAGCAACAAATCAACTTCAATTTATGGTTTTCTTGTACCTCATGTGGTAATAAGAAATGAATGAGAAAACAATATATAGAATCAAATAAGAGATCTTAGTCGTTGATCACATGAATGAAATAGTAATATAAATTCATTGGACATATATATATACCTTGGGGATATTCATGATCTATGGTATCATTTAATCATATGTTATTAGACATATGAGTAAATATATATAATTGAAAATTTTATAAGATTTGACTCAATTAATTACCCATAATGTTATATGATAACAAATACTATTATTTATGATATTCATCGTCGAAGATTCATAAGATTTAACTATTATCATTTGAATGTAATTTTCAATGGTGTAATGCATTGTGTGTCATATGAAACGACACAATGAAATACGATATTAAATTTTTTTAAAATATAACAAACCATATATGTGTCTATGTTATTAAAAAAATCCTCCACAATGTTATGATTTTAAAATACATATATCTTACCATAGTAATATAGATATCATACAATATGATATACTTATATCATACACCTTGATATAGGAAATCAAATATCATACACATAGTAGATTTTGTGGTATATATCTTTTGATATCACACTTTCAATAATTCTTAATGGGTTCTATGTTATTTTACCTTATATTTTATCAAATATAATATTTTTTGAACCCATATTAAAACCTTTTTTACATATGCCAATATTTTTTTGAAATATTTCATTAAATTCACCATGTATAACATCATATTTCACACCTTGTCAATATCCACATGAAACTACATTTGAATAAAATTTAAAACATTTTTAGAGTATCACTCAAACTATTGGAAAACTAAAAACATGTTTATAAAATGAAAAATTGTGAACCCATGGACCATTGTATTATATAACATAAATATGAGGAAAAAAATTCATAAATATTAGGAATGTATATCTTCTAGGGAAAAAGTAGTTCTACTAAATCTACAAAGGGATTTTACATGGTGTTTATTAAACATATATATCTCTATTAATGTGTCCAGATGATATATGATATACAAGTATGAATTTTAATATGACCCCATTATCCAATACATTGAGTAATGAATAAATAAAGAGTATATAAATATTTTATATTTACTCATAAATTCTAGATTATCCACATATAGATGAACGAGATCAATGAATATATCACATTTGATATATCTAGAAGATGGTCACATCACTTTATCTCACAAACATAAATAAGCACATCACATATCTTATCAACATATAGAATTATAATTTATCTCAATCGAGGTACTAGATATCATACATCTCACATGAGTGGAAAATTAAAATCACAGTTAATGCTCAACTGACATCATGATCAATAACATACCCAACCAACCCCTGATTTCCTAAGTCCCTTGGCTATCAGAAAAAAATGTATAAAATTATAATGATTATCATGATAAGTATCTTTCTAAACTGAGGTTTTGGGAAATATAAACAAGATATATTCACCCCTAATATATCAGAAACATAGTGTATAACACTATATATAGTATACTTGGTGGGTAATCTTGTTCACAAATCCAAATTTATATCTCATAAACTAATTTAATATATCTATAAAAAATTCGATTCATGAAATCCTTAAATGTTTATCATAGCTGATAATAATATATGATAATAATCCATTATAGACGACTCAATGCTATAGTTTGAGATATTAATTATCATAACAGTTTATGTAACAAACATGGACCACATGAAAGAATGATAAAGTGGAAAATAATTTTTATATAAAATGATTATTTTTTATTATAATCATTTTTTAATGTTAATGAATACGTACATAAGTTCATGTCTTAGAATATCATATAAAATCTAACATTAGAGAGGACTTGGTTTAATTAAACTTTTCATGTTTTATTAGATTCATTTCATACATATGAAATTCCATCCACAACTCAATGTGACTATCAAAAAAATTATATTAACAAAGCCTTATAATGTGTAAATTCTATAAATTAAAATAGTACGAATAATATTGAAAATCTGGAATCATATTCCTAATGAAAAATTCTTTGAACATATTACAAAAATAAATTTAATTGATACCATATAATATTATGATATGAATATGTTTTATATATATATATTTCTATGTTCATAATCATCATTATTCCATAAAATATCAAAAAAAATTTCATTAAGAATATTTTTGTAAGAAGATGAAACTATATATTTTTTTTCTTTTCCTAAACATCTTAAAATATTTAGGGATATAAATTGAATTTCTATTTGATTTTTTTCTTGGATAAAATTTTATTTGTTACATTATAATCTTTTATTAGTCTTTATTAATTACAAATTGGATCTTAATAACTATAATATCTTTATGATATCAAACCATGGTATACAAAATCTTCTATTTTTGGAAATAACATAATTTCCCATAAGAGGAGATGTTTTAAAAATAATCTATTTTATTCATATTATATAAAACACTCCATTTTTATAGTTTTATTTTTAAAAATTGGATTTTATTCTTAAAATTATATCACTAATTAGTGGTTGAATCAAATACCTTATCTTTAAATAGCTATATTTATCATCAATAAAACACTTTTTAGCATCACGTTATTTTCAATCATGTTATTGAATTTAATGAGTGAGGAACTATGTGAAATGAATTTATCATATAATACAATTTATAACAAAACATTATTAGTGAATAACATATCATATCAATTTAGATAAGTATGATTATAACATACATGTATTATATAGATCTATAATACCATGATATTTTTCTTTTTCAACCAACTAAATGATTTTTCAAAATCATTGCTTTACTATGATTCAAAAAATTGTTTCTCCACCACATGAATACTAAAATATAATACTGATCATTTAATTTACTTATTTCTAATTATAACTCATATAAAACATTTTTAAAAAATATATTTATGGATATATACCAATTAAAATTAAACAGTTGTTATTTTCTAACATTGATACCAGACATAGAATTTCCAAAATATTTTGAAATCCTTTTTGATAAACTCATATAATTTCCCTTCAATGAAATCATTCTCCTCATAACACCATGAGATTTTATAACACAGTTCTATATAAATAAATTTTATTTCTTTGATGCTTTATATACATTACTGTGTTTAAATGAATTGTGATATTCTATTGATATATTATTATTTATTTTGATAATTAACACTTAGTTATTAGACTAGTGTGTATGAATAAAACTAACTAAATTATAAAAAATTTGTTGTCCAAAAAAGTTAAAAAATTATTTCATTAGTTATCAATTTATTTGAATTGAAAATAAAAACTAATATTATTGTAAAAGAGTTGATTTTTTGTAAAAAGATATTTTGTTCATACAATGTGTTTTTATATAAATAATTTAAAAGAGTCACATGTTTTTTAATTTTTTTAATAATATATATATACTAAATATAAAATAATTTTTTACATTTATATCATTTTGTATATAGGAATTGTATAATAATAAATCCAATATTATGCTTAAAATTTATATTTCTAAAAAATGGGTATCATCACATTTTGTGAACATAATTTATAATGAATTTATAACATTTAGTAAAATTTAATGAAGAAAAATAGATACCATATTGAAAATTATAATGATAAAATTTTTTAAGGTAATTTTATTTATTTCATTATAAATAGTGACCATGGTAAATATTTTTCACCTTGGTAAAGGTAAAAAGGGTAAAATATAGTAAAAATTTGAGATATTTCTTTAAATTTTATATAATAATTTTATATTCCACTATATGTGTTTTGATAATCCATTTACATCCATTAGTTGATTATATAACCAGATGTTTTCAATTTTTATAATAAACATTATATTAATTTTAGAAAATAATAAATTATAAATTTCACTCTCTTAAATTTAATATCTATAAAATTTTTACATAAGGATAAAAAGATGATAAGTTTTGTTATAAATGTTATTTATGTCCATTAGTTTCTTTTTAGCTGGTAATTCATATTTAGTTTCTTGTGATTACATAATTACCTTCAAATCTTATACAACACCGATATATTATTTATTCATATTATAAAAAAATAAAATAATATATTATATAATTATGAATTGTAAAAACATTTTGGTGAATTATTGGGTTACATAAATTTTTTATATAACAAATACATATTATAGATGTGTGAAATTTTTAGATTCTTGTTCCATTAATTCCATGTTGTTTTCAAAGTAAATTTATGTGAATAGTTATTAAAATATAACTAATAGTATTTTATGGTAAAAATATTTTTTAAAATTATTAAAATGGAATAAAAATAATTAAATATTAAAATTAGGACAATAATGGGTCGAAATATTCATCACTTGATAATTTATGAAAAAATTGTATCCTTTTTAGTAAAATTATTACCCTTCAATATTAAAAAATCATTATCACTATTATGATAAAAAATGGTTAACCGAAGGGTTAATCAAAAAAGATAATTTTTGAAATGATACTAAAAACATTCTAAATTTAAGTATATTTTGATATATCATCATTAAAGTCCCTTTTATTGAATCTATTTTTAATTTGTATCATTTTTTCTAAGAATGACTTAATTATATTATAATATTTTTAGTAATTCCAAGTGTACAATTTCACTCCCTTATAAGAGGAAACCCCATCTATCATTTATTAATTCCAAATTGACCAATATATATCCACAAATAAAATTAAACTTATCATAGAAACTTCTATGTCCTGAAATTAGTCTCCTTTATAAAAAAAATTACATTCAAAGGGTCCTTATGAAAGGATCTAACATTGTCTCTAAAAGAAGTGGTAATTGTCTTACCCAACATCATTCAATTTATTTCTTTTTCCAATGATAATAAATCAGTGATATTAATTAATAATTAATAAAATATATATAATAATTAAGATAAATTTTTTTATGACTATGAAACCACCATTATCCATCATCTTTTCTATCAAATGAAAAATGATAATGTCGCTCATGCGTTTGTGTGGACTAAAACCACCATGAAGTGATGTGATTATTTTATTAACATATACATTGCATGTATTGAAATAAGGATATAATTATTAAATATATATTATATTATTATTATTATTATTTAATGTTTACTTCTTATATACCATTATATTTTTCCATGCATTAAAATGTAAAAACAACATTCAAGCATACATACGTTCTAATATCTCCATTACAGGTTTATTTAATTTCACTACCAATATGTTTTATAATTTATTATATATATATATATATATATTTAATATATATGTAATTTATATTAGGGTTATCAATATATATATTATGTTATCCTAATTAAATAACATGAATAGGAACTACCTAACCAAAATTCTCATACAAATTTAGACACTTCACACCAGAAAAAGATGTCATTAATAAGAAATTATTAATAAATTGGTATTAAAATTTTATATGTGGATAATATATGATATTTTTAGTATTTAGATAACTATATTATAGAATTATAATAAAATTAAATTTCATATCATGAGCTTATACCACCTTACAAATAATGTCAAACTTGAGGTATTATATTTTCATTAAAATTTTATTTCTATGAGATACATGTCACATTTACAACTTCTTTATTATTTGGGTTGTATATAATAAAGAATAATTTATTTTAGGATGATTATAATTTAATTTATAGAGATTTTTATATCTGTTTAAGGTTCCCTCTATCATTAGGTGATGACTCAAAAGTTAACAAAGCTATAAGGGATTTATCACACTATCTAATTTTTTATCAACATTGTTTATGATTAAGTATTTATTGTTGTAATTTTAATATATATCTATAAATAAAATAATATATTTTCTTATTATTTATTAATTTATAAAGAACAATTTTTTTATTTCATTTTTTTACATTATGTCCTCAAGTGACTAAAAGATTATTTTTATTGAAAATCTACATTATTTTTATCTTTAGTCGAAATTACATTTTCTTAAATGTTCATGTTTTATAAAACTAATTTAAATACTTTTTTAAATATGATACTATTATTAAATAAATTCATTTTTGAACATGATTTAATTTTCTTCAATTTTTTTAAATTGAATATTCATATCATTTTCCAATCACTGTACATGGGTCTTTTTAACGAAAATGTGGAAATAATATTTTTTTAAATACACGATGTGAAAATAATTTACAAAAAACATGACCAATAAATTAATTGAATAATAAATTACATTCTCATAAGTTTAATTAGAAAAATAATTAATACATAGTAAGTTTATGTATAAATATGTGATTAAAATGTGAAAAAATGCATTTTCTTTAAGAAATATTCCAGTGATATGTTAAAGAACATTTCTTATATTCTAAAATACATTCATGTGACTTTTTTTCTATAGATATGGTCCAATGATACCATATTTATTCATTATATATAGTTCTAATGAATATACTGATGAAATATTGATGAAATCCATATTTTATTATGTGTTAAGTTCTAATGAATGTTTTTATGATTTTTTTAGAATGCCTATGAAGGGATATATGATTATCTGGCAGGTTGGACATGAATTAAGTATCCATAAAATGAATTTGGTAATCATTACTGTTTTAGGAGAACAAATGGTACATGATATGGTATCTCAAACCTAAAATATTATGGAACACATGAGGTTATCCTAACCCTACACGAGGGCACACAGGAGGTTACCCCTAGCCCGAAAGAGGGTTCATTGGAGGTTATACAGAGGCCAAATTTGGTTCATTTTTAGTTACTCCCTGATTAACAATTTATAAATGTATTTTTGGATAGAACAAATATATTATTATTATTATTAATAATATTATTATTTAAAAATTTATTCCACACTACTATAACACAATATTATTTTAATGTTATGTTCTCATGGATCATTTTCTTTTATCATATAATGATTAATTATTATGAGTCGTCAATATTAATTAAATGAATCAATTTTATAATCCAAGAAATGTTGTGTATGATTTTTAAAGGTTAATATGTTTTACTCAAAATCATGATACTCATTTTTTATTTAAATTATTTTCGATTTCTCCATTTTTAACCCATACTGTGCATCTGACCTCACCTATTTTTATGTTCCTTTTCCAAAAGATATCAAGAATGCTATCACACAAGTTATATATAAAAAGGGTACTATGAGTGAAGTTATATTTTTTGAAAATATTGAATATTTTTCAAAACATAACATCATTGCATATCTATTCTCTAAATACACAAGCCAATATGGTTCTCGCATGGAGTGTAATTTTATGTTAAGTATATTCACATAATATTGAGAAATATTTATATATGAAATATATGGGATTCTATTGTTTTTATTAGATAAGGTTTCAAACAATATTTTGAGATCTGTATTAGGGAAATTTTGAAAAACCCCTAGGTATAATTCTATTAATAAGAAAATATACAAATAGTTTGGTAATAAAGAGATTATTTTGTTTCTAAAAAATTCCATGTTTGGATACAATAGCTAGATGTGGTTTTATCACAAATAAATATATGGGTAATAACACTAAAAATAGTCAATAAAGTATATCTTGGTCATCATTATAATGTACGGTGAGTTTATGCTTACCATGAACCATGTTTTACACTCTTAGGGGATATGTTTGGTATAAATCACTTTTTCATTATGAACCATTATAGAGGATTTGAATTTATGATTACCATGAATCAACTAGTTTAAAGATAATGTTTCGTGATTTAAAAATTGCATAAATTATTTTTTTCATGATTGTTTAGTTTCAAATTATGATTACTATTACTAATAATATGGTTTTTGGTTTCATTTAGTGGATGTAACTTGAAAGAACCATAGGAATGGTGAATGTGATGAATAATGTAATGATTTTCCTCTTAAGAAACAAAATGTTTTGGGAACTATAATGAAAAAAATTCTATTATTATGAATCATTATGAATCTATAAATCATTTCAATATTTTGAGTGAGAAAAGGATGGACTAATATTTTATTGAGTCCCTTATAAGACAATATCAATGATCTTCTAGTGGGTCCAGAGATCCACTAGTCATTGATAAATGGATCAGTAGAACTAAAAATATATTTTCAATTATTTAATTTTTAGAACATGAATTATTTATTTTAGCTATTTTATATTTTTATGGTAATAAATAACATTGGTGTACTTTAATAAAAAACAAATGGAAAATTGAATAAATTGACCACATAGAGTGAGATGGGTTTAAGATCTTATTTTTCAATAATTAATTTACTTATAATATTTATAAAAAATATTGAAGTAATTACATGAGCAAAAATGAAGAATGATTAATCTACTACTATGTATGTGGATAATTTTACAATACTTCCATGATAAGCTTATGTAATTATCATCCAACATTAATTTGAGGTGGAAAGATTATTTTATATCATAAAACAAAGTGCTTGAATGGATTTAACCCTAATATAATAAAATTTATATAAATATTTTTTTCATTGTTCTATTATAGTGTAAATGAATATTTGAGTTACCCACCAATAAATTGGTATAAATAAGAAAATAAATATGTAATTAAATGTAAATTTTAATGATAATAATAATGGGGGGATATTGTGATCAATCTATTATCATAGAAATATAGAAGGAGAAATGGATGAAATTATTATAAGGGGAATACTAAATCCTATAAATTTGGTAATTAAGGACATCAAAAAATAAAATATTTGAGTGATGGGAAGATGTTATCAAATGATGGAGAAAATCGTAAAAATTTGAATAAAACATAGCCCATTCATTAAAAATGCATGGAGTACATGAATAATGCAAACACATTCTCAAACATGAATGTTAATGATAATGATCAACATTAGTATCTTTTTATCCCATAGATAAATGGAAAACTAACATAATCACTATTTGCGAATTAGGTTTACAATAATAACCTTTTTAGAGGTACATATATAAAGTCTATTCTATAACATTTAATATCTTAATTGATTCTAGATATACCTAATTTATTATATCTAAATAATTTTTCATAGGTATCCCAATACTAATAGGTGACTATAAGTTGAATTATCAATTAAATGCCATAATGGTGTGATGATCACATATCATTTATATGTTTCTTATCCTATGGAGGTTTGTGGGAATGTTCTTCTTATACATCTAATTATTCTCCCTCTCATTGAATATGATGTTATCGTAGTCTTTGATTAGATATATTTACATTAAGCCTACATGAATTTACGAGGAAGGGATGTCACATTTGACATTATGAACTAGAATATGATGTTCTATTAGTGAGATGATAAATATGAACCTCCAATTGAATTCCCATCAATTAAGTAGTTTATTGTATCTATTAGAATTATTTTTTACCTAATATGATATAATAAAAACCCAAAATCAAATATATACATTTTTAGAGTATTTTATTAATGTATTTAAAGGCGTGTTTCATAGACTTCCATTGAATCATGAAGTTAATATTTCCATTGAAGTCATACCCAGTGTTGCACCTAAAATAAATATTCTATAATGAATAATCTTAATTTATTTTTAGGAGTTGAATAAGAAACTATAAGATAAATAAGAAAAATAATTAATTGGGCTATGTGTGTCACCATAGAGTTTAACTATTATTTTTCAAGAATAAATATTGATATAAGTTAATCTCAATTTATTATCAAGAACATTAAAATATTACAATCAAGAATAAGTATCTTTTCCCCATATTGATTACTAATTTGATCATCTATGAAATGAAAAATACATTTATAATATAAAATTTTATTCTAGATATCATAAATTGAGGTTAAAGGAGGACGATATACATAATTAAGCATTACAAACATGGTATGGAAACTACAAATTTATTGTTATTCCAATAGGATATATTAATTCATCTTCTATATTTGAGGATTTAATTAATATATTCTTTATATGTTAACATAATTAGTTTGAGTTAGTATTAATAGAGGATATTATTATATATTAAAATTGAAAAGAAGAGCATGATGATAATTAGTGGACAACATAAAAGGTCCTAAAAAGAAAATTATTCATAAAAAAGATACAAAGTATGAATTTGGGTTATAATAATTTTCATTTTGGGGTCATAATTTTTCAAAATATCGTATATCTATGGATCCATCAATGATAGAAGTTATTTAACATTATCAAATAACAACCACTGTGTCTAATTTTTGTATTTTTATTGGTTTGACTATAAATTCTAGAAATTTTTTAGTAGAATCTATCCGGGATATCAAATGCTATCACAATTTTCACTTAGAAGAGACTAAAGTTCCTCTGGAAAAAAGTAATGTGAAGAAAATTTCGCGAGACTATATATAATTTTATTCAGTGCGTATGTGATTAAATTAAAATAAAACATATAAGGTATTGTGATATATAGTGACTCATCTAATAATGTTCTTCTTGATTCCTCATTAACAATGATACGGTGATAGCATGTGCTTCACTCTAATTGAAGATTCTTGAATAAAATTACTGAACTCGTGATTTGGAGTTAGATGCAGTAATATTTCCAGTAATAATATGGAGGAATTATCTTTAATAAAAATATGAAATATATATATTTTGATCATAAATTTTTAAAAATTATATTAACTACAAATGAGACTATCGTGAACCAATGAATATAGTTGTAGTTGATTAATGATTATGATTTCTCAATACATTACACATTTGAGAATTGGAAAAGGTGAGCAAAGCTTAGAGTCAAAAATCTAATTGTATTATACATATAATAATTTTCACACAAGATACAACATTTCTATATTTTCAAAGGATTGATATGAAAATCATGATTTAAGGTGAAAAATATTATCTCTCTTAAATGAGTGTCCAACCATCTATCTATGAAGATATTAAATAGGAGTAGAATGAATATATTGGGATAAATAATGGTGATAATGTTTTCAAGTTTGACTTTCATTATGATGGAATGGTAATACTCTAGAACCATATAGGTGTTCCTTCCATACCATTTTTAAATAAATATTTTTTGGACGAATCCCATTGTTCATCACTCTCTATTCATCCTGGAATTATGAAGTTGTATAGAGATCTAAAAGATTATTTCTGGTGGTACAACATGAGGATACAAGTTACAGAGTATATATATTTGTGCTTAGTATGCCATAAAGTTATGGATGAGAGATAACAATCTAAGATTTTGTTAAAATGATTACCCATACTAGAATGGAAATGGGAAAACATCATCATTGATCGTGTCATCAAACTCCATAAAATGTAAAATGGCCATAATATTATTTTGGTTGTATTACATAATGTTATAATGTAATAAACATTCATAACTATTAAGAAATATTTATATATTTACCATATTTTTTGAATATAAATTAATGATTTGGTTAGGTTTCATGCAGTACCACATTCTATTGTATAAGGAATGGATCTATGGTCAACCTTAATTTTTTGAAAAATCTTAAACCAAACTCTAGATACATAGTCAATTTTTAGAGTATCTTATCATCCTCAAATATATGGTCAGTATAAGAGAACAATAAAAACCCTAAAGTATATGATGAGATCTTATTATAGGTATTTTAATGGTTTTTGGGATAAATATCATCCTCTAGTTGGGTTTTCCTAAAATAATAGATTTTACATGAGCATTTAGTTACTCATTATGAATCCCAATATATATAATTATATAAATAAAATGTAATTTGGTAAATTTTTTCAATGAAAGTTATAGATTCCTAAGATAGATGTGGAAGTGGAAGATAATTTCTGCACCATTCATTTAATTAATATTGATTCTTAGAGTAAATAATTTTTTTTACTGAGAATCATTAGTAAAATATAAAATTCAATGATAGTGTTAATATATTTCTATGAATTTATACATGGAAGAAGGTTATGATATTTGAAAATGAATGAAAGGTGGTCCATAATAATATTGGATTATTTTAGATTTTTTGATTTGATTTTATATGGTAGTTTATGAATGGAGGCTTCCATAGAACATCTCTCAAGTTCACAATGTGTTTTATGTATCTCTCCCGAAGAAGAGCATACTTGATCCATCATGTTTACAAAAATTACAGGATATACTGCTTGAGAATTATCTTTCTTAGAAATAATAACCAATATAAATATTTTTTTGTGGAGATAATATAAAACCTAACAATAATACTTATCTAGTTAAAGTAATTTTGAGTAATAATCGGTTTTTAGAAGCAATATGGTAACACTAAGATCGAATCAAAAAATAAATATCCTTATTTTTTTATATCATAGTGATATAATTTCTATGAAGAAATTAATTTTAAGGGATATATAATGTAAGACATTAATATTTTATGATAAAATATTTTATAAAACATATTTTTTTTGACAGCATGCTTTAAACGCAACACTATGTTTATATGAACCACAATATACAATTAAAATATTATTAATTAATTTTACAATTATCACCTAGATATTAGATTTGAGGGTATGAATAAAACTAAATAAATTTTAATAAATTTATTTTTTACACATGTATGAAATAAATTAATTTGTAATTAATTTACTTTAGATTAAGATAAAAAACATAATTTAATGTAAATGTGATGACTTTATGAATAACATTTTTTATCCATAAAATGTTTTTTAAAATATGTTAAAATAATCAGTATTTGTAAATGACTTTAATTAGTGTTTTTATTATGTATTTAATTAAATATTTCAAAATTTATGTAATTTTTTTTATTATAATCAGAATAGATGTAATATTGTTTTATACATAAATTTTATTATCCTAAACAAATGGTTTTAACCACATTTTTCACAATTATATAAAAAATTATTTTATAGAATTATAGAAATTGAATCTTCGAAAATATATTTTATATTTTGAATAATTGTGATAAAATTTGATTAATATGTCTCCTTTATTTTTTTCCTTTATTAATAGTAACCATGGAAAATATTTTTCACCTTAGTAATCGTAAGATGAGTAAAAAATGGTAAAAAATTCATGGAAAAGATTTTAATTTTATAGAAAGTGGACTTTATTCCATTGGATGATTGTTGTATTTCCATGTACATACATGTCTCAATTATATGGCCACATGTTTCTATTTCTCTAAGAGTATGACCTTTATAATAATTTAATAAAAAATAAATAAAACATATCATTATCTTATGTTTAATATATCTAAAATGATTATATAAGGATAAAAATAAGATAAATAAATTTATAATTTTTTATTTGAATAATGAATGTATAATTTTTATCATGGTATTTTATTTCTATTTTATATTGATTAAAAATTATCTTAAATTATTTCACAGTGTTGATATAATATGAAATCAATTAATAAAAAAGTAAAATAAATGTTCTTACAAATAAATAAAAGTAAAATAATTTTAATTAATTATTTTGTTCCAAAAATTTTAAAAACAAATAACATATTATACATGGATTAAATGACAATATTCAAATTCCAATTCTTTCATGTTGTTTTCAAAGTCAAATTATGAAAATATTTCTTAAATTTACATTAATTGTATTATATGATAAAAATATTTTGTTAAATTATTTTAAAAAAATTAAACTCTTAAGAGAATGAGTAGGATGACAAATGGTCTAAATTGTCTTCCATTGGTAATTTATTATCTAATTTTATCATTTTACTTAAATTTATAACTCTTTATGATTTAAAATTAATTAGCACGGTTATGATTAAAATCGGTTTACCAAGGGGTTCAACCAAATGATAAGGTTTTAAATGACACAAAAACATGTATAAATTTAATTTGTCGATGATATTTTGACCATATATTATTTGTATGCAAATAAATTTTCATTTGCTATTATTTTTATGGTGGGTGAGATAATTATATTTTAGTATTTTTTGTAATTCTATGTGTGTCTTGTAACACACAAATAATTTATGAAATATCATTTTAAAATAGAATAATATCTTTTATATATTGTTTTTCACACTATACTAATTCTAAACATATTGTGACATATAACTAAAATATAGATATATGAATATTATAACTAATCCATTAAATTGTTTGAAATGAATTATATTGAATAATTTGTGAAATATATAACAAATTAACACTCAATATAAATTTAAAGAATAACTATTATGAAATAAGTACTTAATTTTTTTGTAACCTTATTTTATGACCCAGAAATACATTTTCATCAAAAATTATTTTATTATTTTTTGTGAATAAATATTACTATTAATTTCCAAAACATTTAAAAATTTATTTATTAAAAATTATATCAATTTTTAAATCATCCTATAATATTATATTATGTTTAATGTTTGGTATTATAATGAAAAGATTGATTTTTTTACTCGATGGTGAAAAATATAATTTTTAAAAAATATGGTATCTTTTCTAATATCACAATGAAGTAATCGTATATTAAAATTTTAGGAAAATTATGCAATGAATATGATATGATAAAATAATTTAACAATCATATATAATTAATTCAAAAATTATTTAAATTATAATTTTTTCAATGATAAATAATAAGACAATTTTTACTGTTGCTTTAGATCATGTGCATCATAGGAAATGTCCGATATGGTACCCAGAAGATGATATTTGAGTTGGAACAAGTCCATTATATACATTATTTATTAAATATTATGTATTATATATGATATTAATCGGTGTAAAAAACATATTCATATAACAAGTGGATTATCCAAATGTGGGTGCAAAGTATATAAAAGGAATGAAAAAAAAGGACCCATCCTTAAACATTATATAATCTAGAAATTTATTTTTGAATTCACATCATTACATTTCCAAGGATATTTTGTTTTTTTGAAAAGTAGGTCATAATTAATACATATCAACCAACAATTATACAATGTGGGTACTACTAAAATAGTATCCAATTCTTCTATATTATTTATTTTTCTAATTAAAAAAAAATCTTTTCACTAAATGACATCACAATATTCATATTGGATTCTTATTTTCTCTTACCCATCCTTAAACCATGTAAAAACTTTTTTAAATAATATGATGAGTAGAAAAATATAAATATGGTATGTCAAAAGAAGTATATAAAGTATTAGTTCATCAATACTTTTAAATACTTCCAATTATTTTCCCAAAGTCATACTTCACACCCAATAAGTATCATGTAATTAATTTGTGAAAACATTAGATTTCTATAAAACATTGAAAACATAAATAATACCATAAATGAAACATTTTGAATTACTTATGTATTACTGAAACACTCATTTATATAATATGTCTTGTAACCCTTACATCTACCTTACAATGAGACACTCATTACAACATTAGAATGTGAATCTCAATGCTTCCTTTTGATGTAATAATTGCAATTACACATGGAGTAACCATTCAGTAGACCTCTAACGTATATGTACACAATAAATTAGGTGGAGATATATGTCAAAACCATCATAATATACAATTACAAGAACTATAAAAATATCATAAAACATGAATTCTTGCATAAAAACATTACTTCTAATATTTATCAAAATATAATTTTAAATGGGGAATTTTAAAGAAACGTACCTTACAAATATCATATATTTGAAAAGATAATTTTTGAAAAAAATAAAATAAGTGTATAAAATACTAATTCACATAATACAATATAATATAGTCAAAATTAATTTCACAAAAAATCTTAATACCACAAAATCAATTAAGCAGAAGTTTATCATAATGAATAGAAGTAGGTTTTACAAATTTCCTTATATGGGGTTCATCTTACTTCAAACATGTCCAAAACTAATGTAGAACTGTATAAAAAGTGTAATTAATATATTAAAAAACAACATTAGTATTTATTGTTACTTTTATGATGTTATTATAATCACTTTCCACCAATTTATTAACAGAAGTTTTTTATTTTCATTTTCTCTATTATATTTATGTTATGGTTTCAATGGTTTGTTCATTATGGATTTTTTTTATCAAATGCGAGAAAAACTGTAGAAGTTGTATAAAACATTGTTAATATGTTTAAATAATTTTAAATTATACCGTATATCATTTTTTCTGATATGATTATGAATCAATATATAAAACATTAATGAAAATGAATTAATTTATTTTGGTGGTTTTACGATCATCATGAACTTATATATTTTTATTCAATATCATGATTATATGTTGGTCACATATAATTAAATAATTATAATTTATATAATAAATTATCATTTAACCATAATAATTGTTATATTTATAGACTTCATGGTGCTAATAGAAAATAAAAATATATCATCTATGACGACGGTAAATCCACACATCGTATATGATATTATCTTTTTTAGAATAAAAGGATGATGAAAAGAAGTTTGATGATTCATATTTCCATAAACAAGATAAAAATACAATATATAAAATATAATTGGTTTTAATTATACATTTATATAGTTAGGTTAAAAATTTATAATAAAACAAAGAAAATAAAATAAAATAGAATAAAATGAAAGAGAATTTTACCACTTGACTTATCCTGCTTGGCAATATCCTTAAGGCCCTTGGTTTTGGAATTTTGTTGAAACTATAAGGTATTGGACTTGGGGAATAGTCTTGTAAATGTAATTGGGTATAAATTAATCAAACTAAAAGGAAATGATGTGTGAGGAGAGAATGTGGTGAATGTGGTATTAATAGTAGTGGAGATGAGTGTTTTCTGATTATTGTATTTATTAGTTTATTATTTTTGGCTCAAGCCTACGAATAGTTTTAGAATTATAACTATATATAATAAAATAACTTATCAATGTTATATATTATGGTTCATATATCAGTTATGACAGAAGAAATTTTGTATTTAACTTATATTGTATACATACCATATATTACCGTATTTTACTATTCATCAAAAATTATGGTATTTTAGAAAAATTCCAAAAATTCACCCTACACATTTTTTATATTTAAAATTAAAAATTGTACCCCATTTTATGAAAATAATTTTTTATATTTGAGAAATTTAATTTTTAATTGAAATTATAATTTATTCAAAAAATACTTATATTTAAACTATAACTGAATTGTTAACATTTTGAAAATTTAATTAAGGTCTTATTAAATTAAATTATAATCAAAATATAATAAAAAAAACTAATTAATGAATATATTTTCTGAAAAATAAATTTCTTTAAAATGAATATATTAATTAATAAATTCATTAAAAACAATTATGTTTCAAAATAATACCAACACATTATTTATGCCACTCAAAACATTCTGTTACTTATTCCATGGTATAGATATATCATATTATAAATTTTAAGATGCATGAATTTTATTTTTAGTTTTATTGGTATGGGTATTATTTTATTGGATATATTACTATTAAAAAGTTCAAGATACTATTCCATCAATTTAAATTCATTAATTTATTTAAATATAACTTATTTAATTATTTGTTCATAATGAATTTGACTATTTAATTCTAATATGAAAAAAAATATTTTCTAAGTAAATGGGTTGTTAAATTTTCCCAAACACAATGAAATTTCATCCTCATTGTTTTTATTTACTATGTAATCAAGTGATAGGACATTTCCCTCATAAAATATTTAGATTCCCATGTCCCTTCTTCAGCTATGTGGTTTCTCAAAAAAACCATAACATGGTGAATTACATTATTCCGCAATACTTGCTCACAAAAATCATGAATCTGAACATGTTTCTCCATATATAAAAATTTCACTCCCCACTAAATTACTTCTAGGATCAAATCATGAGATTAATCGGTCACATACTCTCTTAACATCGAAAAATTAAAAACATTTTGTACCTAAGAAAAACATAGAGGCAAATATAATAAATAGTAGACTATTTGGAAAATCTCTAGGACCTTATAATGTCCAAATAACTGGGGAAATATCTTTTCATTATCACTCAAATGTAGAACAATTTTACAAGGAGTGGTTTTAATGAAAACAGGATCACCTACATCAAATTTAAAGTCATCCATCCAATTTTCATCATTACCTTTAATAATGATCTGATATATCCTTATGTGTTATGGGATCATCATTAGTTTCTCAGCCACTTCCTCTATTAATTCATTCCCCTTCATCATCCTTTCCTAAATTTATCCCAAAATGGTGGATTTGGACATCGCATTTCAAATAATTCCTCCAAAGGTGAAATTTTAATATTGTAATGAAAACTGTTATTATAAGAAAACTAAACTAAAGAAATATTTTTGATACCATATTTTGTGATATTACATTGAAAAATCTTGAACAATATCTTCTAATGTCTTAATTATTAATTCTGATGACCCAGCTGATTGAGGATGAATGGTGGTGATAAATTTTAACTCAGTTACCAATGACTTCTTATGTCCTTTACAAATGTAATTAGTGATCCTTGGATCTCAATTAAACAAAATATATATACGAACTTCAAGAAACCTAAAAAAATTAGGTATATTCATGAATTTTGATCTAAAGATATATAATTCTGAATGAGAAGGGAATGTGAAGATTTATCCAGTTAATAAACAATAACTAGAATCCAATTAATACATCAGGGTGTTTTTAGTTATCCTTCCAAAAATCCTATGGATATCCTTTCCCTTTTCCACTCGATAAAAAACAATGGAAAATCCCCATTAATAGTTTTCAGTCTTATTTAACCTGCTGAAAAGTCAAACATTTCATTGTAAAAACAAAAATATATATTTTGATTCCATCCCACTATTAATACTCCCAAAGGCCCTTGTACGTCATTCTGATGCCAGGATAAACAAAAACGAAGAACTATGAGCATAATTTAACATCTCTTTCATCAATTATAAATCATAATCTCTTCCCAAATCAAAAAACACACTCCTTATCAACATTAAATTCTAGTAACTTACTCTTTTATAGAAATTTCACCTTTTTCTGTAAGTCACCACCTCTAATCTGGGCATTCTTAATTCTGTCTAATAGATACGACTTCCATAAAACCTAAAACAATACATGGGAAGTTCATGCCCCAACTACTTCTAATAAAAAATTAATCAATTCATTAATTAAGTGGACTTATTCAAATCATAAATTGGTTAATGATGAATGATGATTTTGAATCAAGGAATCTGTCCCATTGTCTTCTTTTCTATGATGGTAATTTATTGTGCAGTCATAATACATTATCAATTCAAGCTATTTTTATTAGCACATGTAAAATTCATTTTTAGTAAAAATTTACTTTAAAATTTTATGTTCTGTGTATATTTCACATTTTCATCCATATAATAGATTCACCTATACTTTTAATGTGAAAATTGTAGCTGTTAATTCCTAATAATGTTATGGAAAATTTAATTCTTGAGAATTCAATTGTCTTGAAGGATAATAAATTACCGACTCATTATACCTCTAAAAGCAATCATTTATGTTCTATGAAGCATCTCTATAGATGAAAAACTATCCATTTTTTGAAGGTAGGGACAAAATTATAGCATTAACCAATCTTTCCTCCTTTTCATGAAAGAAACATTATACTGTTTTATTAAAAAAAAATTAATCTCTTTTCTTATTAACTAATTTAGGGGGATATAGAACTATGAAATGTTTTTAAATGACATCAGTAATAGCCTTATAATATAAGAAAACAAAAAATATTTGAACCATTTATCTATCATTTCCATTGATAAACCAATTCGCTTTTGGGGGGATTATCTATTATTCGATCCTTATTTATAATGTTCCCATGAAAAGAAATCATTTTTAACTAAAAAAAATTATACTTTTCCATATACTTTATTTTCTTTGAGAGTTTTAAAGACAATACTTAAATGTTTTCCATTATACTCGTATCATTTAAAAAACAAAATATCATCAAAATAATAACATAAATATTTTCTATAGATTCACAAAATATTATATTCATAATATCCATCAATACAATAAAAATATTTATCAAACCTAAGGGAAGAACAAAAATATCTTAAAGCCTATATCTAATACAAAATATTTCTCAAAATTTCATCCTCATTCATATTTAAAAATTTATACCCAGATCTATTATAGATATTTTAAAAATATTATGCTCCCTAGAGTTAATCAAACATGTCATCGATATGAATAAAATGGTACATATTCATAACATTAATGTTATTCAAATATCTATAATCAATAAAAAGTATCATGAAGCAGCATTTCATTATAATGAAAAAAACTACATGACACTAGGGTGATGTGCTAAGATAAATGAATCCTTTTTGAAGAAAGTCTAGTAACTAATTTTTCAATTCATGGATTTCCACTTGATCCATTCAACATCATGGTTTTGAAATTTTATTATCATTAGGAAAAAATTCAATAATAAATTTAACTTCCCAATTGCGTATAACACTAAGAAACTCCTCAACAAAAAATTCAAGGTATTCATTTAAAACTAGAATGACATTTATCTAAGAAAAACCACTATTTTCCAAAAAAATGATTATTTTAACATTCATTTAAATATTTTAACAGTTTCTTAGCATCTTGATAGGTCATAAATTTTAAAGTTTTGTTCTTTTATAAAACTGAAACACATTACAAAAACAACATATTTAGCTCTATAATAAATAATATCATGATAATAAAAAATCCAATCTATACCCAGAATAATCTAAACTCTACTAATAGAAAAATAACATTTTTTTAGGTAATTTCATTCCAAATATTACAAAAGTATTATTATTATAATTCAATTTTTCAATAATATTTTCTCATAGTATTTAAACCATATGTTCTGGTCTCATTTTGTGAGATGAAATTTTTATTTTCATAGAAAATTCCTCCAAAATAAAGTAATATGTTGACCCCATATCAAAAAATACATTAGAATAATCTGATTAAATACAAAAATTATCAGATACCACTTCATTGGATGGTCTGATATCTACTAACTTAGATATAAAGGATCTCGCCACACCATTCCTCTTATAATATTGTTGTTTCTCGTTTTTCAGATTTTTCTATGGGTAGGTACTTGCATAATTCCCCATATCATAGTATTTAAACCAATTTATTATTTTCTTATTAGAATTAAATATACCATCACTAAAATATTTTTCATTTAAATCTTGCGGCCAAATATCCAATCATCCGACATTAGAAACAATACATGGATTTGTTATCGCATTCCTCAAGGTTATTTTTACCACACTTCCCACAAACTAGAAACTGTACTTTCTAACATCCATATTTATTACATTGATTCATACACATTTCTTCCCAACTGGGACTCTTTTTCATTATTCTTTAAAAGTAAACATGATCATTAAAAAATTCCATTTCTACACTTTTAGCATTTTACACAAGTTTCTTATATATTTTAAATTCATGGGAGGCTATAGCCCTTATGTATCTTTTCTTCAATCATGAGTAAAATTGAATGATTTTACTCTCAGGATCTTGAATAATATTTGGAGTGTAATTTTCCATTCTGGTGAAGTTTTATTCACACAGGGCTAATAAATCCTATTCATTTGTTCAATTCAAGGAATTTATTTTCGATCCTATGACGAACCACCTTAGGAAAATATTTTTCATTGAAGAGAATTCTAATTTCATACCATTCCAGGGCATCAATCTCCAAACTATCCTTGATATTCTTTACCACTTACCTCGATTTTTTAACATCTCCTTCAAAATGATAATTGAAAAAACTAAACATTTGATTATCTCATCACCCCATAACGTTGAATATCTTTTCAAGTGATTTAATATACCCTTCATGCACCACTAAGTCGTAATATCCATTAAAAAGGATTTTTTTCCTCCAAAAATATATCATTGTATTCATGTTCCCTTTTGGTAGCTCTAGTTGTTCTCTTTCATGGATTCCACCACCATTTATTGCAAAATTCAATTAAGGATTTACTTTTACAGACTATTTTGTTCTAATTCCCACCATTTCAGGTTGTTGATTCAGAAAAATATCATTATATTAGTTCCTTCTAACATATGATTTCTTATTTATTTTGTGAAAAACTATTCTCAACAGACATACCTTAGATGAAGAAACATGGTAATATTCAAATTTAATATAATATAATATTAACAACAATGTAAAAATCATTTATGTTATTATAATAACATCATCCTAACAACAACATTTTTCTAAACCATTCTCAAATACAAGCAATAAATACTTGAACTAAAAAATTACAAAATCTGGTAAATTATTTTAGATTCCACATACATACATTCAAAAATATATTTTCAATTTTGAGTTTTATAAAATTAGTAAATAATTCATACATATAATTCCACAAGAATAAAAATTTGTATTAATAATATCGTATCCATTTATTTCATAATAATTGTTTTATTAAAAATATGAAATATGTTCATGAAAATTATTGACATCATTTATCTTTGATTCTCCTATTCTTTTATACATACTTAAAACCTATGAAAAAAATTTTAAAAGAATTTATTACCACAAAATTAACCCATTTAGGGACATAAAATGGCTAGAAACCATTTGTCTATGAATACATATATACATATGAAATCATTTTAAAAAATACATACTTCTCAACCAATAATTATCATATAATTACATTGGGAAAACATGAGATATCTAAAACACATAGGGAATATAAATAATACCATAAGGGTAACATCATGAATTCCATACTTAATATTGTAACCCTTGTGCATACCATATGGATTTTAACCCTCACATCTAACATAAAATGTTTCCCTCGCAATAACCTTACAATGTTACCCTCATAGAAACCTTATGGTTTAAACATCACAGTTACCCTTGGGGAAACCATTCAGTCGCTATGAAACCTAAATATTCCCAATGAATTGGTGGGAGATATAGGACCCAACATTTATCATAAAGACTTCTAAAGAACTATAACATAATCATAAAATATGAATAATTTCATAAAAATATTCCTTTTGAATTTTGTATAAATAGAAATTTAACAGTGGCTATTTAAAGTGAATACCCTTACAAATATCATATATTTAAAGTGAGAACTGATGAAAATAATGGAATATATTTATCAATTTTAAAAACCCATAATTCAAAATAATATAATGAACATTAATTTCACATACACTGTTAGTACCCCATAATCCATTACATATAACGTTAAAGCAAAATATAATTTAGGGTATGATTTCCCTAAACTGGGGTTCATCGTACAATAAATGTGTTAAAAAAACATGTATAATTGTTTAAAAGAGTGTTAGTAATATATTAAAGAACCATATTAATATTTATAAATATTTATATGATATTCTTATAACACCTTTCCACCCATTTATTAATATAGTTTTTTTATTTTCATTGTTTTGGGTTCATTTATTTCATGGTTTCCATTGTTGGTTCATTATGTATATTCTTTTCCAAATAAAAGAAAACTCAATATTTGGAATAAAATAGTTCTAATATGTTTCAAGAATTTTCAATTATACCATATATCATATTTCTATAATGTGTATGAATCATGTGATGAAACATAAATGAAAATGATTTAAATTATTTTTTTAGGTTTTACAATCATCGCGATCTTATTTAATTTTATTCAATATCATATTTGTATAAAGATTCCTGAATTCTAAATAACTTTAATATATATAAAAAAATTATTACTTTACTATAATAATGTTTTTATTACTATACATGAAGGTTTTAATGAAAAAGGAATGTGTATCATACACGATGGCAGTAAATCTACACATCACAGATGATGTTCTCATTTTTAGAATAAAAGGGAGAGGATAAGAATTTAGATGATGAATCATTTCTGAAACATGATACCATTATATTATATATAATAAACTAGATTTTTCATGCCAATAGTATATGGGTATGTGATGAGAGTATAAGAAAAAAAATAATTGAAAACAAAATAAAAGAAAGTTAATGAGGACATTACCTATGGAAATCTCCTCCTAGAGAACCTACTTAAGGCCCGTGGTTTTGGCCTTTTGGTGAACCCAGTTGGTCTAGGAAATAGGGAATATTCTTGGGAATGTAATTATATTGAAATTAAACATGTTACTTGGAATTGATTTGTGAGGAGATGAGGTTGTGAGGGTGCTACTTATAGTGAAGAAGATGGTTGTTTTCACAGTATTATATTTATTAGATTATTATTTTGGAACTATACAATGAATAGATTGAGAAATATCTCTAAATATATTAACATAATTATTGTAAGTTATAGATTATGGTTTTTAAATTAGCTATGATTCATGGAATAGTTTATTTAACTTATATATATATATATATTGTAAATTACCATATTTAACTACTCATAAAAATTCGTGTATTTTGGAGAAATCCAAAAAATTCCCCCTTACCATTTTCCTACATATATAATCCAAAAAGTAACATTATTTTATGAAATTAATTTTATAAATGTGGTCATTATACTTTTTAATTAAAATCAAAATTTATTAGAAAAATACCCATTAAAAGGTATAACTGAATTTGTAAACCCATGAAAAATTAATTAATGTCTCATAAATTTTTTTTATATTGATCAGACTATATAATCATAATTTATAAATATATTATTGAAACTATATATTCTTCTAAAAATTAATAGTAATTATGAAATTATAAATAAACATTTATGTTAAAAAAATAACAACACTTAATTTATCACCTTCAGAACATTTATATACTTTTTCAGTGGTATAAATATATCATATTTTTTCTTTTTTGATACATGAAATTTATTTATAGTTACATAGGAGAGGATAGAATTCTATTGTATAGAATATTATTCCTATATTCAAGTTACTTTTCAATCAATCTGATTTCCTTGATTTCTCTAAATACAACATATTTCAATAGACATTTATATTGAATTTGAATATTTATTTCTATAATTAGAAGAATTTTTTATAAGTACCTAGGTTGTTCCAATAAATGAAAAAATTACATATTAAATAAGTTTTAAAGACGTTGATATAATGTTAAATACATATCAAAATAATATAAATGGTTACTATGAGTGTACTTTATTTATTTTTAGGTATTACATAAATACATTATATGATGTCACAACATTGATATAATATTTATTTAATTAATAAAAAAATAAAATAAATAATTATAAATATAATAATACTAATATTATTTGAAATATTTAATTTACATCAAATTTTATTGATCTATTTGACATTTTAAGGATTTTTAGGGAATTTATTTAAATTATGCCTTTATTTTAACGTAGTTAATGTCAAATTAAATGAATAGTCTCCAAATTAAAAATAAATATATTTATTCAAAATAAAATCATATTAAATTATTTAAAAATAGTAATAAAATTTATAATAAAAAATTAGTTATTATATGGTTTAAAAGTTTATAAATTGACACATTATGGTCGAATTTTCACCATATATTTAAAAATTACAGTACTATATTATTGGAATCTTATTTACCATAGTTAAAATAAAAATTGGTTAACTAAGTGATCATAATAAAGGAAATAATTAAATATACATTTAAACATGCCCAAATTATCATTCTAGATGTTATTCCAACACTATCCAACCGTATCGTATAACACATTTACATTTGGTGGCATTTTTCTTAAGGATGAATTTTTTAGAATTTAATATTTTGAAAAAAATTGAATGTTCTCCTCACCTAAATTATAAAAGAGAACATTCTGCTACACATATTTACATTACATTGAGCAGTATAATTTCACCATAAATTGTCATCTTCTCTTCTAAACTTACATAGAATCATTTTATAGTTTCTACTCTTTCCAAAAGACCAACCCTCAGTCCCTTTAGAAGAGATCTAAAAGAGTTATTTCATGTAAAATGAGATCACCTGAATCCCTAAATATATTTTTAATTATTATTTTAAATACTCTATATTTGTTATATTTTTCATAAAATAGTATATTTTGAGTCATAAATATACAAAATTTTATTATAATTATTAAACCACCTTTATTCATCCTCTATCAATAAAATGGGAAATGAAAATATCATTTTTGTGTAGATAAGACTTATCATCTCCACATAGTGATACAATTCATTACACTTATCAATATATTATGGATGGGTATTTGATAACACCCACCAAAATAGCATTAGAAAATTCTCAAAGAAAATAATTTCTAAATATGGGTATTATTTTCCCTACAAAAGAAAGGGAAAAAGAAGGTTGATGAGACCAATGGATTGCATGATTCTTCAAGGGTTCCCTGATCATGTGACCATCATAGAGTCAGGAGAAGGAACCACGAAGAGTGAATGTTCTACATACAATCTTGTGAATTCCCTTTAAAATATCGTTTTTCCCTCATAGAGATTCCCCCAAAAAACTACCGGTCGAGCTATACTAGAGGAAAATACTCCCCCATGCTACAGAGAAAATCAACTAGTGACAGTTTGAAAACCCACCCAAAAATCAATCATAAATAAAAAAAATGTCCATAATTTGGAGGCCGCTTCAAGTACTAAAGATCATATGATTCATAACTGATGGGAATGATGGTTGTCATTGAAAATAGGCCATAAAACTCATGAGACATTCAAGCCATTATAGAATAAACAAATGGAAATAAAGGGGGACAATTTTGGATCCCCTTGTAGTCATAAAAGTCATGTGATGCACCCTCGTAAATTCTTAATGACAATGCAAGCCATAGTGAAATTCACACCTCATATCACAAAATGCCTTTTTCTGGTAACCCTCCTCACACAAGAGAATAAGGAATGTCAACGGGACCTCTCACACCACGTATAGCTCCATATGGACAGAGGAATGGGTTTTTCCATCAAATTTTCATCCATCTCCACAAGCCCATTATTGTTCCTGTGATGCAACATCAGAAGGTCAATTTTTTTCTTTGATGTTACTCATATAATCTCACACGAAACTAGACCATTGTAAAATATACAATGGAAATAAAAGAGGGAGGAGGTGGAATCCTATCATGGTCGTAAAAAGATTACTAAATGATAAAAATGTTAATATCAATTTATCAAGAGACTCATTGACATGTTATCTTAATCCTCTAAATTTATCTTTATGTGTCTTCCTTATGTCATGATATATACTAGAAAAGTCATCTAGTATCACATGAAGACCTTCTTGAGGAACCCTGATCTCCAAAAGTCTTTTGAACATGAAAATATGGAATTCATTTGGCATACTCACATAATTAAAAACATTCTCATTTGTTGGTAATATTAAAATAATGGGATAATTGATGGGAGGGACTCATAGCCACTGAAAATCATATGATTCCCTTGGAGCGATCCACATTAGATTCTCGTAAAGACATGTGGCTCTAGAATCCTTCACCAAATATAGATTAGAGTAACATGAGTAATTCATTGTTAGGAGTTAATATATTAGGGTTTTATGGCCAATAATTCTAACATTAGATCATGAAAAAGAGGACTATGACTACCATTCATGGGGACCGTCGGGTACACTAGTACATGAAAGAATTTCTCAGATCTGTTGATCTCACATTAGGAATATCGTACCATTAGGTATGATCTTGGGAATAATCAGAAAGATCATGATCCATGCATAAACACTTCGTGTTATCATCAAAGATCATGAAAATGACATCTCGAATGAAACAAAAATGACATCCCACACACATGCTCGATCCCAGGTGACTTAAAACAAGTTAATAATGAACAGATAAAACGTATTCAAAATATACAATCTAGAAAAGGTATAAAATTTTGGAGTGATAAGAGAAATACACATGTGATGATCCCCATGTGATTCACATGAACCATTTAGGTCATGTGACAGCACCATAATTTTTTTATCAGATCATGTGATATTTCATTGGCAAATTGTTTGGATCATGCACATTCCTTTGGACATGTCGATGAAAATCACATAGAACCCCATTAATTACACCCTAGTATTGAAAAACCCTACAGGATTTCCATCCTATGCTTTTGAATCTATTCATACATATCTCTTGACCCACATGGAATTGTCTATTCATGTATCCCTACCCTGGAAGGAAAACCTAGGCATGTCTACTAGATCTTGTGACTCTCCATAGACATGTCGTACATGTCTTGTGACGTCCACCAGACACATCAACCAGGGAATGGGACTCCCTATGAGAAATGTCACATTGTCTCTTGTGATTCCCTCTATATGTATCATCCTTCTCTTATGATAACACCTAGGAATGTTAGTTTGATCATTTTATAATCTTTAGATATACAAGTCGGGTCAAGTGATGCTGTAAAGGGTCGAACAACCAGGTGTTTTGATATAATCTGGATGACTCATCCTTGATCATGAAATAACTCTAAGACATGACATCTTATCTATAGGTCATCCCTCAGTTTTGTTTCCTAGATTATATAATTGTTTTTGGTCATGTCAATAAGACACTAATTGATAATTCTATTAGTAAATCAAGAGATATCGAGCAGAAAATAATTGCATGTTAAGAAGGAATGTAGGCTAGTTATCCAGGATTTCCCAAGGCTTAATAAAATTTAACACCATTACTTTTTGAGCCTCAACCATAAGAAAATCTTAGTTTATAATCCATGATCAGAAGGAAAACTATAGTGTTAAATCCCATTCATAATGAAAACATTACTGTGTATACCACGATTAAAAGAACATTGAGAACTACAATTCCTTCCATAACTAGGATATGATTGATTCCTTACTATTGACCAATATCCATACCAATACTCTAATGTAATATCATAGTTTTTAATTACCACACCTATAGAGATGGATCATTTCTCATACCTTGTTTCTCACACCAATAATAGCTCTCATGTGCTTAAGGAGCTACAATAGGCATATCATTTGTGTAATAAGCCTCTATAAATTTCATGGGAAACCACTACATGTAATTTCTTACTATAATGGATAAATCAATATGTAATCCCAAAAAAATGAACAATTATCATTCTTATTCTCTCCATAATTAGGATACATAGGATTCCTTGTTATGGCCTGATCATAAACATAGAGTGAGAATCCACCTCAGTTCAAGTCTCATCATGTCTACGACATTTCAACCAGTTGTACCAAATAATTCCCATGGGTTTATCATTCAACCTTATCCATATATGGTTTTAGAAACTAACAAATTTATGATGACTCTTATTCCTATTATAATAACGATTCGTAGGATGCCTTATTGGGGCTCTAAATCTACATATATAATCTAGAGGGAAGTATTAGGTAATAATCTTCCACACCATTATATCTTGATGCTAATCACATTACATCCATTGATTCTCACACCATGAATAGATCCCATATGATTAGGGGGATAAAATTAACACCTCATTGGCATCACGACTCTCCATTAAGAAGGTAAATCTTTGTATATAAATCCCAATGAGTGGCATGAGATAAAACCCCTAATATAGGATAATCTACCATGGGGAATTTTTTAAGGGGAAATCATACTTTAGAATATCTAATTTCTCCTATCATCAGGATTTGAAGGAAATATCCTCATGACTCAAGGGGAAATATCTGACATGTTAGTTCCTGCAGATATTTCCTCTCTGCATGTCATTAAACAGTATAGAGTTAGTAAACTACATGGGTTTTATTGCTACAATAATCATGATATGTTGGTTGCTTCATAATGGTTTAATCATCTCCTTAGAATATTAATCTTCTCCTTGCATGTATAAAATTCCATATTACACTATTCTTCTTCATTAGAAAATAAGCATCTACCCAATACCCAAATGTGGACGAAGAACCAATGATATATATAGATGGTTTCACTAATGAAATCACAATTCCTTTATTCATTGTTTAGTTTTCCATTCTTTTTTTTATAATGATAGTTAAACTATAATAATTTTCATTGGGTAAGAGATCATGTATCATGATTAAGAAGAGATTCACGAACATATCAAAAAACTACAATAGAGTCATATAGTATGAAACAATACCGCCTATAAGGGTGTGATAGGACTGACCTTACATCTTCTTTACCAATAGGGTCCCTATGAACCATTGGTTTTGAAACCCTAGATTACAACATATATTTGGAAAGTATGTATGTACCCAGCTATAGATGAGGTAACCATTAGGAATATCTGTTAGTAATGGAGATGACCTAATGTTAATGTTTTTTCATGAAGTCGTACAACCCCCAGTCAACAATCAAGACAAACTGAACACAACTCAGTGAGGTTTCTCCTAGTATTCTCTTCTTCATCAAAAATAGAAATGGTCAAAATTAAGTGAATCTATGAAATTAAAAATTATTAGGTCAATATCCATTATTTCATTTTTATTCCACACTACACACAAACCAAAATAGAAAACCCAACATAAAAATATGAAATAAAAAATGATTTGATCATTATCTATTGGGAAATTTTTATTTCACACTATAGAAAATATAATTTATAAACCCAATGTGAACTTATAAAATAAAATATTATTAGTTTAGTACCCATAAATAAATTTTTTTACACACTTTACACAACCAGAAATGTTGAACCCAAAATGAATCTCTAAAACAAAAAATGATCTTTTAATCATGCTCTATGTCACCTTTTTTCTGACCTACACGAAAATTTACTAATACTGGAATGATCTTAATGATAATCCTCTATAACTTTGGTAATCAATAAAAAAGTCCATCCTCATTTTGGAAATTCAAAATGAGAAGAATGGTAAGATCATGGGTAAAATGAAAATAGTGTTAATAGTGAATATCTTATTTATATCATCATGTCCATGAAATTACATAAATTGGTGACCTTGATCCTTTTTTCTTCATGAATGGATATTCTGATCTCACTAATAGCATCATGTTCTAATAAAATATCTTCTTTATCCAATAATCATTCTTCTCAATCACCTATGGATACAACCCTTGTGGCCTTCAATAAAAACTCACCTACTTGAAATATTTAATGATAGGTGGTGAATACTATGGTATAGGAGAACCAATGGTGTGGTACGATCCTAACCCTAGAAGATCATTATGATTTTCTGTAAGGAGGAAAACTATTTTGGTTCCATCTCCAAGGGAAAACTATATCTAAGCATGTCATCATCGTTGTTACAACCAATATCCATCAGATCTTATCCCAAGAGCATGAAAATTACCACCTTAAATATCAATTAAATGTGGACCCAGAAGACAAATATGAATCATGCTATGTATTGGGGATTCTTAGGAGGGAACCGGATAACCATCATTGCTAATACCATCCCACTAGTACCTTCCAGTCGCATGTTGATGGTACAAACTGAATCACTACTTCCTCTGACACCTATGCCTAGGCAACATGGAAGTCTCATCATGGGAGGATGTAACAAGATATCTAGAAGACCGGTCATATCCTCACTCGTACTAACAATTCACGTTGGCACATTCTAGAAGAAATCTATAAGAAGTCTCATACAATTTCTCACTTGAAACTAGTCTATGGGAATATTACCATATAAGACATGGGTGATGCACATATCCATACCCCCATGCATAAATTACATCTGAATATTTTGGTTACAAAAGGAGGAATGATGTGTGAATATATACATTCCTCAATTGGAGACATATTCTTGTGTATAACGAAGATAGAAAATATGCATGATTATATTCCTACACACACATTTATAAATTTCCTGTACATTTGAGAAATATTTGAACAAACATCATAGGTATATTCCAAAACTATTGAAGATATATGAAAATACTCATTTTCATATCCTAATAGGAAATAAAGTGAAACACTTTAATAATCATGAAAAGGTTGCTACATTAGAGTAAGCAGAAATTCATTCTCATATCCTGGTGGATTATCAATATATTCTGATAAGGGATGAGGCGTCAGACTACGCTCATACTCCAATTCCAATTGTGGACCACTTGTTTGAAGGGGAACACACCTATGGATTGGGGAACATGCTTATAAAAAATTTCAGGCAATGTATTTCAAAGGCATCGGATTGGGATCATATCTATATTCTATCATAGGCTCACAGTGTGATAGGGAAACATTCCTTAGGATAGGATCATATTCTTATCAAAGAATTACGTCATCAAAATCCAAAGGCCTGGGATCTAGAATATAACCCTGTTATGGTTGAGGCTAACCATGTGAGAATTTCAAAAGCCATTAGACATGTTCATATTACAATCAGTGAGTCATTATGGGATATTCTAGTACATCTTGGATTCCATGTGCACATTACGTCTTCTATTGATGAACGACTGTACATCATCATTCCAAGGAAATACAAAAGGAGGATAACATACCCTATCAAATTCTGGATATCAATCAATATATTCTAGTGTAGAATGATTATTTTTACTAGGTCCATATACCTTCTTCAAAGGGGGCTCACCGTGTGAGAGTGGAACATGCTCTAGGGAAGGATCATATCATAACCAAGAAAGAACTATAGTATATCTCAAAGGAATAACATTAGGATCATACTCACATCCTAAATTAGGCACACCATGTGAGAATTGAACGTGTTGTATGATATGATCATATCCCATTCAATAATGAGACAACTCATCAGCATCGTCCAACAGCTTCTCAGCAATGGTCTCACACTCTCATAACATCGTATGGTTATAATCATGTTCTGGTAACTGGCATACATTAGTATTATATCCATATACAATCCCAAAAGGTGGTCATAAAATTCTAACCATGACACAGAACATATCCATTTTTTCTTATCTGTACTTTGTCAGTGCATGTGGGGTCATTTTTCACAAATTCTCAACACCATAATAGTCTGTTAGTTCTTCTGCTGAAGTTTAATATGATCATTACCATGATATCCATCCTCATAGAAGTGTGGAGATGGATCACATAGACTCTACTCATAATATTGAACATGATAAAACTCCCCATGATGATATCCCCCATGGATCAGGAAATCCTACCATTCCCCAAAAACACTGTATAGTGAGGTGTCCCAGACTTCTAAACATTCATGTAGATATGTTCTTGAAAAAATAGTGACAACTGCATATAGTTCCCCATTAAAATGCAACAGGACCCCACTATCAACAATAAGTGACCATCAGAATCATATTTTATGGTCTGACTCGATGGAGGTGTATAAGCCTGATGAAGAGGATGAAAACATTGAAAAATTGATAGAGTTATCTAGAAACAACCTTCCTATCTTGTTATCGCCCCTCCACACTTTGAACTATAGGGCCCTATATGAACTAGAATTTGAGTTCATGACTTCTCTATGCCAAAATATGAGGGATACTCATCGGAAACTGAATGATATACATATACCTTATCTAGGATATGAGTGGTACCTGTAGACCATTATATCAATTTGTTTTAAGAAATACATAGATGTTATCTCCATGACTTGGGATAAAATACCAGGAAATCATAGCACAAATATGAAACATGTGTGCCGCCATTGCATCCCAAATTTTCAGTAACTGGCCTCTGAAGCCACATCTTACATATATATTCATGTACGGGGATATTATGTATAATTACACTTTTCTTCACCACTAGGAATGTTGAACCCAATAGATAAGACATCATATGATGTTCCAATATTCAGAAAATATAGGGGTCAAGGTAATGCTCATTAAAATTATTCATTAAAATAGGTTTCCCCCATTTCAATGGTGCATATACATCATGAAAAATGGGATAGGATATAAATATTATTTCAAACTAGGCCCATCTAACTAATAAGAATAAATTCCAACATGAATACTGATAATTCGATCACCCGATCAACTACTTGTGAAGAATGGTTCCCACAATGCATGGCCATTTCACTAAGACCCAAAGAGAGAAAAACTACACCACATCAAAGGTGCCATAGTAGTATCTTACATATCATCATTTAAGGAGAAGACCTATCTCATAGGTCTGAGGAATATCTATCAATTCATCCACCTCTTAGATCGTCAATTCTAGAGTGTATTTGGAAAACATTAGCAGTAGAAAAGAAAAAAAACCCAACCCCATGGGTTATTGGAATTTATATAACAATCATCATACCTAAGTTAATCATTCCCCAATATGGCCCTTGATAAATCATCAATGAATCTAAATTAACACCACCCCCTGAGTGGGGGCCTTTATATCTTCAAATCCATCTTGGGAGTCCTCAAATCCCCAATAATAGTTGTTAGATCATCAAAAATACGAACAATTGGTGCTAATTTCTGCCCCTAATAACTCCCTGTATAAATGTATTGGGTAATTTTCATATTCATCATCACCATAGAGATAATCATTATTCCCTTGTTTGGAGGGAACAATTAATGGTCGATATACCACTTGTTCCTCCCCTCATAGTATAAACATCTACTTGTTGGGGCTCATTCAACAATAATGAATAGAAAAATTCCCAAGGTCACGATACATAGACCATGATGGGATGGATGTATTATAAAGGAGATCATATCCCACTAGGGTTGTAATCCAAAATGGAACATTATGGACATGATTTCGAATGAAACCCCTGCTGAAGGTGGTGCAAAATCAGCCTATCATGTCAAAAGTGTGGGAACAACCCCCATTTCATGATACTCAACATCTAGTGTTATCAATTTAAACATGGATAACATTGTGGATCATGAAAAAAAACAAGAGGTTCATAACACATGAAATATAATTTGGGAGGAAGGTGATTTAGATTCCCTAAACAAGGATTCATGCACTTGAAACCAAAGAAGGATCCAAAACCTAGAACCATTAAACACAGTGTTTCGACCTCCATGGAGGTACACTACCAAAGAAAAAGGAAAGGTATAACTACATCTCAATCACCACCTAGAAGAGTTAAATTTGATTAAAATGAAGGATTGTTGTAACAATACGAGAGTGATATACTAGATCTCAAAAAAATCAATGATGATCTATATATGAACATTTTTCCATCCGGGTATCATTTAGAGAAATAGAAGAATAATATAAAACATATAGTTGATATTAATGTATGAATGGTTTTTGAGATTTATATGAGCTTCAGATCTTGGCACCCAATAGATACAAATGAGGATGTTGAAAATGGTCATGACTTCGCCCTGTTGTGGTGACAGCCCTTCTCCCTATAGGGAAATCATTAAATCCTTGGATGAATTGAGAATTAGAACAAGAGAAAGGTGAGGCCAACCACATCAACCCCCACCTACTCCCTGTAGATAGTAGAAAGCTCAGACAAGAGTTACCTCAGAGATGATCAACATCATTAAGTCCCTTACTACCCAAATATATGTTATAGAAGGGTGATGTGCACCTATATAGCCAGAACGTATTATATATCCCAAATCATGTATGATTGTCCAAAACCACAAAATATCATCAATCTTAACATCTCTAACTTTGATGTTACAAGAGACCCTGGAAAACATCTCACACACATTGAGTCATGATGTGGGCTGATGATGGGACCTCGTGATAAATAGGATGCAACAAAGAAGTGTTTTTTTACAAACTCTTACATTGCCAAAATTTTGAATGGTACAACATCGTACTAACATGATCCATTAAAGGATGGAAGACCATCATTGTCATCTCCATTATCGATGAAGTTTAACGTTGAGGAGAAAAATTATTGTAAACCAAATGATCTGCATGGAATGTGAAAAATGAAAGGATTTATAACATTATAGAAAGATGGAAATGTTTATCCTATTCAATCAGCATCACTCTCTCATAAGAGAAAATGATATAATTCTATAATATGAAATATGCATTGTGTTATATACACATTTTATTGGAATGAAAAATCTATGTGGGTTCTATGAGTTCATTAAAATGGACCAACATATTTAGGATGCTATTTAGTGAACCCAATCCAAGACTCAACTCACGATCGTAGCATATGAAAAAGTTCCAAGTGAAGCAGAAGCTATATTTTTCACTCTTAAAATAGAAATAGTGCCCATCCAATCACCAAGGATGGTCTCAAACTACCTATCACCTCTTTTCAATTTCCAAAAACCATATAATATCTCTCATATAAAAGCAATGAAAAATTCATGTAACCGTATATTATTTGAATATATGAACAAAGTATAGTCCATTAAAAATTATCAATTCCACAATTATTTATTGGCATTAATGGATAATTACCAACTCTCGTTATCGCATACCAAAAAGCATGATGAGGCTAACCTTGCTGATCATCCTATACATTTCCATTTCCATAAAAGGATGGGTCATAATATCCATGAATGCATCATATTTAAAGAAATCCTTCAAGGAATGCTAAATTTGGGATAAGTGGTGTTAGATAACTCATTAGACTATGTGGAATAAACTATCATTATTAAGTCACAAGAGGTTAGATGATGATTTTTGCCATTCATGAATGAATGTTTGATGGCTAGATAACTTGTAAAATATTTGATCAAGATTGGGCCACACTGAGGGAATAGATTTTTATAAGTACAATAGATCCATTTCGCAATGAGGGGACATAAAATATACCTCCCAAAACTGGGTATGACCACCAAAAGTATGAATAAATAGAAGAGGTAAAATCATATTCTACTCCAAAGCCAACACTAACTATCATAATTTTCTTCCCCACAACATGGGAACTACCCCAATAGAAAGAATCATCATCAGATGAATATGTCATCTTCAGATATTTAGATTTTATACATTTCAAAAACCCTATCATTGATGATGAATATTCCTCCAAATATGAGTTACTTTCATATAACTATGGAATGGGATGAAACATACACTGGAATCGATGGTATAAAGGACAACATGGATGTTGTTTGAACCAATATTTCTTCCATGTCCCCACATGGGACATTTCTGTACTTGATACCTAGGTAAAAGAACTCCAGCGAGGCTGAAAAGTGGCCTAGAGGCATCCTAAAACCATCCAGAAGTAATTCTCACCCACCGTAGATTTCCACTGACCAGGGGTTCAATCATTTTATCATTCCCTGCAATAGGGAAGGATCACACGGCCCACACCACTAGTGGAAGCTACTCCATGACCTCAATGCATTCACCAGGACGATCCACCTTAAATACCTCATCTCTTGAGTCACATGTGAAGGATAAACTCTAAATCTGGACGTTCTTGCCAATGGCACAAAATAAAAAATGTCTAAAAATGTAAATAGTCTCATCCAAGTTCTTATTCCTCGATGTTCTCTATCATTAAAGAGTACATGAGGAGAAACATTTGAAGACCTTCAGAGACTATAGGAATTCAAGATATAATTCATTGTATCCAGGGTTTATTAATTTGAATCCACATCATCAAAATTCCATGTCTCGATTTTATTCACTGACCAAGATCAGTAAAAGGTCATCTAATATCATATCAAGCCCCTATATGGTAAAAGTAGACTTAATAATTTCAATGTCTAAAGGTACCTAAATAACAAGGGTTTTGGGATCAACCTTATCTTAGTTCGAACCCTAATATGTGTTTCATAAGGAAAAGGGGATTTATCACCTAAAAAGATATTCACTGGAGGGTGTGATAATCCTAAGAAAATACCTCTTAGGAAGTTCATAATTGAAACTCAGTTGGGGGAAATAACATCTAAAACTGATTTTAGGAAAATTCCAAAAGACAGCAAATAAAATTTCATCCTTTGATGTCCCCTTCTCATTAGACATATGGTAGTACCATAAAAATTTTATCAGTTCTTGATGTACCCCATTGATGGAATTTTCAACGTAGTTCTTGATTTCAATTATCTCTTCAAGACTTGTAAATCCATATATGCTGAAGTATATTTCTATAAGAACTATTACAAGAAATCAATGGTCGATGATGATATATAGGATGAATCCACAAATGGCCTCAGAAAAACCCCTATAAATCCACATAGTATACTTGACAATGAATATATCCTCCCCATAAATATAGGTGACGTGATAGACCTAACCCTATATGTCCAAACCCCTGATATCCCTAGTGATAGTGTGAAAAAAAACTTTCTCTAACATATCTCCAAAAAACTATAAAAACAAATGATGACAATGGCTCTTAATACTACCTCCCTTACACTGAATGTGAGGAAAAAGCCCCCAAATTTTGATCTTTATCTAGAAATGTCTCTATAGACTACGAGATGGAAGGGGATGAGGATGATTGTCATAATTCCCCTCCACAATCATAGGAAGTCATATCCACCAACATCGTCCAACTAAGAGAAATAAGTCATGGAATAGATGAAAAAACATGACCAACTATAATTAGTGTATCCATGTCCCTGAAAGAGAAAGATATTTAAATTATATTTCTGAAGAATCACCGATATGCGATCGCTTGGAACTATATATTTTTTTTATAGATCAATAAAATCTTATTAAAAAAAGAGATAGATGGGTTACATGAATCGGAAAGATGGTATCTTATTACATTCACTTTTTAATTGAGGGAGAAGATCAACTGAAAAAGATTCAATTCATGTCATAGCCTGGATGAATCCTTTATTGGAAAGGCCATCTACCACCTTGTTTGCTTCTCAATATGTATGGGTGGAAATGAATCTTATATCATGAAGATAATTGAGGCAGTTCATCTAGTGAGCAGTGACAGGCCAGGTAAGGTGGATCACCCCATTCCAAATTGCATGCACAATGATGGTGGATTCACATTCTATCCAGATGTTATTCCATCCTTTTAGCTGGACAAAAATAATTGCCCGAATCACCTCCATCACTTCTTCATCAAGAGCAGAGGCATTACCACAGCTTCCATAGAGGAATCAATGACATCAACCGATAAAATCTCTAAAAATGGCCCCACATCCAGCAAGACCCAGGATTCCTCTAGAATCGCCATCTAGCTCGATATTTGTCCATCCTGGAGTTGGAGCTTTCCAAGAAACCTTGAGATAATTCTTTGACATAGTGTAAATGCCATTGATTTTGAGATGTCGAAGAATCACAAAGTCCCTAAACAAATTGTCATAGTGGGGTTTCGAAATAGGGTTTTTACTTTGATGGAAATAAGGATCCTCCTCTAACATTCATTAACATTAAATGAGTAATTGTTTTTTGAATTATTTCTTTTCTACCATTCCAGATCACATGTAGGAGCTCAGCAACAGCGAAAAGGAAGAGGTTGTTGATTTTCTGGGAAAATTCATGTTCCACACAATGTTTTAGATGAGTGCAAATAATTTCATAGGATAACCATCTATAGTCACACATGTCAAAAACATGATTTAAAATAGTATAGGCTATAAAACATGATAAGAAAAGATGATTGGTGTTCTCCCAATGTTGATGACATTATTGACATTTAGAGCATATTTGGACACCAAAGACTAAAGGAAAAACTATGTAGTAATATGTTTATGGGAAATGTGCTAGACAAGGTTAATCCTTGATGGCATAATCCAAGGTCTGTCAAAAAACATCAACTGTGAGAAAATGGGGTCAGAGTTAGTGAAACAATGATTATAGAAGTCTTTAGAATCCAAAATACTGTTGTGAGAAGGCTCCCAAGTAAAGAAATCATCCTAATTTATAAAGGATTAATTGTCCACAACGTGCATAATGTGATCTGGGATATTAGATGGACTATAGTGTATTACATTATTTATAGTGAGATTTGTGTTATCTGGAGAAGCATCCAAGGATAGCAAGGAAATGTGGGGGTGTCAGTCCATTTATCAAGACATGAGCTCATAGTGGAATATGAACTAACCATCCATCTTGAGTTATGCATGATGTCAACAAAGGTATTTTTAATGGATGGCCAGAGGGAATAATTAAGGTAACTATATCTACCTTTTTAATGTTTTTTGGGAATACATTACGAAGTAAGGTTATGGATTCATATTTTTTGTTGATCAAACTCCAGGTAAGATTTTATTGAAGAGCCGAATTAAAAATTTTGAGGTTATTAATGCCAGGATTGCATATTTCAAGGGGTTTGCAGCATCTCAACCAGGGGACAGTAACAAGCTTTCTTTTAAGAATACTACCAGTCCAAAAAAATATTATTTAGGTAGCCATTATCCTTTTTTATAATACTATCAGGCAATTTATATATCAACAGGGAGTAAACCATTTTAAAGATAATTGTGGATTTTACGAGGCTGAACCAGCCATCCATGGAGAAAGATTTCCCTTTCTAGAAGGCAAGTTGATTAGTCACTTGGTCCACAACAGAATTAAAGTACATAGATTTAGGCCTATCCTAGAAGAGGTGAACTCCTAGATAGGTAAAATGGATGGTTCCCACTTTGATGCCATGAATTTCAATGATAAATCCTTTTCTATAAAGGGGAAGGTTTTCCCAAAAAAAGATATAGGATTTATTCCAGCAAACAGATTGAAAAAATACTTCTTCATAGTGAGACATGGCCATTTTGAGGTTAAGGATACTTTTTTCTACCATAATTAAGGAACAAAGTAATGTCATCCGTATAAAGGAGATAGGGTAGAACAACAATATTTTGGGCATCCTGAATGGGTTTGAGCTTGATTTTTGGAAAAAGGGAAGAAATATAACTACTGAGTTATTCTTCAACAATGGAAATGAGAATATAAGAAAGCAGGTCACCTTGATGCATCCATTTTGAGCATTTGATGTATCCCTTAGGAGAACTGTTAACAAGGATGGAAATAAATGCCTAGTTGAAAGGGTTTTTTATCCTGCCAATAAAAGTATCATTGAACCTGAAATTCTTTAGGATGTTGAAAATGAACTTCAAATCGATGGTTTCAAATGATTTTTTAATTTCAAGCTTGACGGTAATATTCCGTCCGGATTTTTTATTAAGAGTGTTAATGCATTCCGAGGCAGTGCAAATGCAATCTTGAATGGATTTTCCCTTGATGAAATCAAAATGATTCCAGAAAATGATATTATTACATAGAAGATAAATCCTATTAGCAATTTGTTTGTTAATGATTTTATAGAGAGAGTTAATGAGGGCAATGGGGCGGAAGTGGTGAAGCATAGATGCATTAGACACTTTAGGGATAACAGTCTGGAATTAGGCATTGAGGCCATGGGGTAGAACTACATTAGAAAAGAAGTGTCGAACCAGTTTCGAAACATCCATGTGAACTACATCCCAATGTTGTTTAACGTAACCATTATTGAAGCCATCAGCCCCCTGGGGAACTATCAGAGTTATGGCTGAAGATAGTATCTTTTATTCCGTGATCCAGCGAGATGTTTAAAAGAAAGAAGTTATCTTGTTCATTGAATAGAACTGGACTAATTCCAGGAATGAGATATTTATTGATATTACGTCCATTGAAAGATTACTGAATGTAGGAGACCACTTGGTTGGATATGGTTTTATTAGAGTCAGAATGAGTTTCATTATCCTAAAGAAATGATAACGGACAACATGTTTTCCTAACTCTCTGGAGGGAATTGTAAAATTTAGTGTTTCTATCACCTTCAAAGAGGCATTTGGGTTTGAAAATCTATTTACACATTTTGTCTTTGTGAATTAGAAGAGAGTTATGTTTCATAGAGATGTTTTGATCATTCTGAGGTTCTATGTCAAAATCAGCGAAAGTTGAGTTGTTCTGAATTTGATTGAGTTTGGATTCAAGAGTGGATATGTTGTTATCCATTTGGATAGATTTATCCCTACACTAACCTTTAATTTAATGTTTTATGTGATTTAGCTTAGTGACACAATAAAAAGAATCTAAGTGATGATTCGTATACTTCCAACCAATTTTTATGATATGATAGAAATACAATTTCACATACCAAAAATTATTGAATATGAAGGGAATGCTGGGTTTTTCTCTTTTCGATAGGAAACTAACAAGAATGGGATGGTGGTCTACATTCAGTTTAGGTAAAGTGATACTAGAATTAGTTTCCCAGACATCCAAATACAACACGTTAACAAAGGATCTATCAATTTTACTAGAAACCACACTGTTGTAGCATCTCTTATACCAAGTGTATTTGGCCCATGAGAGGATGCTTGAATCAAATTACTTGTTTCAATCGAGGCACTAAACTCAGTAGTAGATATTGAAGAGTGAGGCGGACCAAGATTATCACTGTGAAAGAGAACGACATTAACGTCACCAATGATTAACCATGTCTTCTGGATAGAGGCAGTGAAGTTAGTGAGGTCTTGCCAAAGAGGTTGACAATCCCTGTATATATTATCGGCATAGACCATAGTGCAGAATCAATGTTGGTTCATGAAATTAAAATGAAAATTAAGTATTTGTTAGAAACATTGACAACAGTAACTTCTCTAAGAAAGGTGTGGAAAAAACCCCAAAGGGAGTCAATAGCATTGTTATTCTTGTAAGCATCAAAGAAATTATAACCAATAAGAAAATTAATTATTATAACAGAAAGGTGTGGAAACACTACAACCCAAACAACACCATGGGCATTGAGAATTCGATTAGTAAGCCATGAAAATTCACCCCTCTCATTCCACCAATTTATAGGTGGGAGTCGACAACACAAAAAAAAAATCCAATTTTTTTAGAGATCTGAAATAAAAAATATGGATTTCCAACAACATTACATTCAGGAAAATAATTGGAATATTAGGGTATTCATCAATTCTAGAGACCCAAATTGATATTTCCCAAATGATGGATTCTCAGTTTTGATCACTGAAATCTTGATCGACGTAACATTGATCATCGAAGCCCTTTATTCATGGATGTTTACTTGGGATAAAACTATATCAATATGGTCCTAGAAGAATATAAATCCACCACCTTTAGATAACCTTAGGGGATCGTCTACTATCAGGTCATGCCATTTTTCAAAATGAATGATGGTGCCACATATCAATCATCAATGAATTATATCGTTAAACCATTCTTGTGAAATATAGTTTAATGTTATGTTGAAGACATGGTGGTCAAATCACATGAGTGTTGTGATCACTTCACAGACATTCAAATAATCTTTTAAATGCTATTATATTATAGTATAATGAAAACCCTTCTAAAATACACTTTCAGATGTGCATCAGGGGTGTTTTTTACATGTGTGGTATGACACCACATTAACAAGGTTGTCCTAGATATGACTACTGTTATCATGTCAATATCACCCCTATAAATCTAAAAGAACCAAGGGGGTCCAAGGAAAATTTCAATATCCCCCCTATTCATAATCATCCTAGCCAAAAAAGCACTCCCCTTCACTAGGATAATGAAGAAGGGAATTTCCAAATAATGGAATGATGAGAGCTAAGACTACATTGAATGTCTCATCTGATATCTCATGAAACCACCAGTCCTGATGCCTCTAGTTGATATGAGGCCACATATATTATATTTTCCAACATGTAACACTTTATCTGTTTGATCCTCAAACAATAATAAACAACATGGGGAGTGAGAATAATCTCTGCTACCTTATCCAGTTAGTTCATGGTACTAAGGCTTGAATCTATGATATCGAGAAGAATTGTCTAGATTTGTAGTGATAAATATGAGTCATTACATACAACACTATGAAGTATATCTGGTCTCTCATGTTGATATATTCAAGTAAATCTTTTGCATTCTTATGTTGACTGGCTTCTTACCCTAATTGGTGGTCATTATTCCGCAATATTCCATTCAGTTTGTTTCACGAATGTTATTGAACGGAAAATCAAAAGTTGATTTCATTTTAGTACATCATTTCCTAGTGAATATATCGATGAACATAGATCTTCTAGATAAAGAATTATTTTAGGCCCATGGAACTCCCCACAAGTGGAAGATGTATTTTGATGGTTCCTCCATAATTTTGATCGATAAAAGGATGGAAAACCTTCTACCCAATCAGGCTGACTTAGGGGATCAACATGTATCTCCATACAAATCAGATTTTTCAACTCATTAAAACTATCCTAAGGCTTCATGAGTAGTGAGGCTGAGTGTCTAGACTTTATTGCTGGCTTTGAACTATCCCAACTAGTGAAATTATCATACCTGGTTGTCAAAGGGGGTTTTGAAATATAGCCAATGAAAATAAATGATGAACATACCATTATAAAGGAATAATTGTACCCTATAACTAGCTACATAATGGGACTAATATAAGTGTTCCATTTTCATCCCACATTTCATCTTGTTCTACAATCATAGATTTCTCATTCCGAATAATTGCCTATTATAGCCACTATTCTAGTTGACCCTGGTCTGGAGGATGAATTATATTACATCCCAAATTGAAGGATTGTATCATAGATCATCATATGTGATAAGGAAGAACTCAATTGGACCAAAATTTTCTTAGCACATGATAAACAAATGACCACCCAAAAATGGATGGATCCCATGTCAGTTATCCTCAAAATGTGATTCTACCAACAAACTAAGCGATAAGGGATTAGTTGCAGCACCATGTAGCATTGTAGAGTGGTCTAATTGAGTATGAGGCCCTCTAAATATATTGAATCATTGAGATCTTCATCATATTCATAACATAAGTAGAGAAACTCTCCATCATGGAGGAAGTACATGCATGCTCTTTTTGTGATTATAACTCTATGACCAGGCTCTCCCACCAAATCAAAATGTTAGGATATTAATGAAAACTATGACACCTGACTATGTGGAATTCATTAAGAAATTTTAGGAATTACATATTCATGAAAACCTCATCCATCATCACACAGATTATATAGATACATCAAAATATACCTGACCAATTTCTATTTGGGAAATGGATGTTGTGGGGGCATATCCCCTAGCCATGGATAAGCAGTTTGAGTACATCCATACTGCAACCAATGTCTTTTAGAAATGGACTAATGGAATAAACCTCGTGTTTATCGAGAAATGAACATAATAAACATCATAATGCCACATATCACTAACATAGTTGAGGCCCATAACACAATATATATGTGAAATGACAACAACTTCTCTTCCATAAACATAAATAAACTATAAAAGGAGTACAATATCTATTCCAATAACAATTCATTCTATCATAGTATGAAAAATGGTTTGATAGAGGCCTTCAATAAGACCCTACAAAATATACACCAAAAGATGATAAACATGGAAATGAATTGTCTTACAGTGAGTTAAAAATGTTTCTATAGCTATATCTGGGTAGATGGTGGTGGGATGATGATATATTTTCCATTCCATCACATAGTGTAGCTAGTTAGGTGAAATCATTCCATTTGTTTATTTTTGATACTCAAATTATAGTCATTTTCCCATGTGGATTGGGAACACCCTTTAGGTTTATGATTTTTTATGAAGAGTACAATTTTGAGAGGTTATCTAGGTCAAGTTTGTAATACATTTGTATTAGAGGGTATGTTATTCCAACTTTTGGAATGTGAGAAGTATAGATATAGGATTATTGGTAATTTAGAAGTTGTTTGTGGTTAATTCCAGGTCATCTCTTACAAAAAAATGACTAAATTTACCCTAAGATGTTGGGAGCTGTGTCTCATGTTTTGTGATCTTGATATTAATCCATGTTTTTTCTTATGGTTTCTATTTTGAACTGAGATAATTCTATTTTCTAATTATTTCTTATAATTTATTGTACAATGGAATTACATTAATAAATATTCCATAAATTCCTTAGAAGGGTGAATCAAATTATCCTCAAGAGAAACAACATCTATCATATAATCTGATCCTGGATATCGTGAAAGTAGTTTTTAATATTGAAAAAATGTTCCACATGCCCAATACTTAGTTTTTTATGTATATCAAAGAGGTGAAGGGAAATAAATTGATCAGTTGAAATATTACATGATAATTCACCTACTTTTGGAGGTATAAATTATAATCATGATGAGGAATATTGGATAGAAATTATAAAATTAATTTTATAATTACCTAATACATATATGAATATCAACATGAAGTGCATAGTGTTTTGATTCAACGACCCAAGAAATAGATGTTAAGATTCTATGGTACAGACTAATAAGAAAGTGGGCTTGGACTGGAATGGTTTCATGACCCACTTAATTCAACAATTTTCTCTAGAGGGACTTATAATGATGATTTCTATATAGTTCATCACATTGCAGCTAGAAGATACTTCAATGGTGGAGTACACCAATAAGGTTTGAGATCATGTTTTTATTTCTCCAAACGTGGTAAACAATGACCAAATTAGACTCATATGTACCTATAGTGTTAGTGAATATATATCATATTATAGGTATTTTTGATTAAGCCTTTGAATTATGTGGAGAAAGACTCTAGGGAAATGAAAGTAAATATGGATATGATAGGAAATTATTGTATTTCTACCCCTTCACTTATACACATTTGCAGAATCAGTGGTGTACATGAATACACAAAAAATACAAATAGTCATAAAAGGGGCGGTGGACATGGTTCTTAATAGTAGGCCTCCTCTACACATTTAGTTATATCCGAAAATGTGCATATGACCATCTATCAATGTAGAATGGTTAGAAAAACCTTGTGTTCTTATTATGCAGCAGTGAAGATGTGTACTAATATTGGGTCCTTTGGTAATCCATACAGTTTCTGTCAAACTATTTCTATGCTTCATTATAAAAATTGGTTGTCAGCTCCAACAACTACTACAGTATATTTAGATGCATCATGGACTACAAGGATCCAGCCATATGCCTCATGTGTGAAGCTTCTTCACATAGTGGATGATTTTCTAGTAGAGATGGATGTTGGTCTAGAAAAAGTGAGAGGAATGGTATTTATTGAATATTAAGTGGAAATTGATTTATTTGATACATGTTCTTCTGAATAAATTATATATATTCATTTTGTGGATATTATTAAACATCAAATAGAACTCACGTACTTTATTAATTGGTTTAAAACTAATAATGAAATATAGAAAGAGTATGTGATTTATTTTCCTTATTTTTCACTACTGATAGAAAATGTGGAGTAATTCTGGGATTTCCACATTCTTGATCGAGATCAATTTGAAAATATCTTCATGATAGATTGGTATATTTTTCAAAATCATATGATTGAATATTTACAATGTAATGTTTTTTTCTATGATATTTATGGGAGTTATTAGGTTTTCCAATGAGTTTAGGATGTAATTTTAGGTTATGTTAGACCTTCATGTAGAGCTTTTAAGAGTTTTTTTCTTATTCTAGTATTTGATCTTGATGATGTTTCTTCAGTTTTTTATCATCTCGCTATTTTTCAAGATTTTCCAGATGTTTTCCAGATGATATATTTTTCTTCATATATATGGGGGTGTATATTTTATGATTTACCCAGTTAGATGTACGTATCCATTTTAGATTTACTCTTATCAAATGGAACTAGAAAATCTAAATGAACTCCAGACACAACTATAAAATCTGATTGTGAAACGTTTTTTACACAAATTTTTAACCATAGGAAACATCTATTATGATTTCCCAGAAGTAAAATGGTTCAGTATAATTTTGAATGGACTATTGATGTTGGAATTGTAATGGTTAAGAATATTTAACTTTTTCCCTATGTTGATGACTTCTTTAAACAATTAAGAGTATAAAAGATTCTTTTGAAGATCATTCTTCGGTCGGGTTATCATCAACTCAATGTTCGAGAGTATGATATACCAATGATGTATTTTAGGATCTGGTATGGACATTAAGAATAAAATGTGATACCATTAGGTCTGACTAATTCTCAAAAAAGTTATGGATTTCATGAAAAAAATATTACATGAGTATCTCAACACTTTTTTTGTTGTGTTTAATGATGATTTCTTGGTTCATTCGAGAATCAACCATGAGCATGAGAACTAATTGAGATTTGTTCTATAAATACTAAAGAGTCACCATTTGTATAGATAATATTAAAAATGTTGTCTTTGGATCCAATAAATTATGTTCTTGGGGAATATTATTTTAATAACAGATTATCCTTCGATCCTAAGATTTTGAAGGATGTCTTTTCTTAATATGATTCATGGAGAAACTTTGAGATTCAGAGCTACCTTGGTCTCAATGGGTACTACCGATGGTTCATTAATGATTTATCAGGTTTGTAATCATAGTTGACATCACTTACTATGTTTGGGTGATATTCATATGGGTTGTAAAGTTTATGTTTTATTTCAAAAAACTGAAATGACTTCTAAAATTATACCCTATTTTGATCATACCTGAGATTGATAATGGAATTTTGGTTATCTTTAATGATTTTTTTATGTTTGGGTTGCATGATTATACAAGTTTATAATGTGATGTCTTATGACTATGACTATATTTGACAACATGATATGATTTATGTAACTCATGAATTCATTCATTCCATGGTTATGCATTCATTTAAATGATTTTGAAACTATATTTTTGGGAGATACTTATGGTATTTTCTAACCAAAGGTGTATGATCTATATCATTTCCCTGAAATACAGTAATATCAGACACATGTGGTTCGTAGAATAACTTTAGGTATTTCAATTAGACATCATATACACCACTGGGTAGATTAATTTAATAAAATATTCTCTTGGTAAGAATATAACATCACATTTTGTATTGAAATAAAAGAAAGAGTGTAACCATATTTTTCTCATCACTCAGTAACTCTTGGATTTTAATGATGATGTTCTATGTGTGGTTTTGAGTGGTGTTTTTTATCATCAACTCTCATTGAGTTTGTTTTCTAGAGTTAGGAAAATGATGATAAATTCATGTAATTCAAGTGACCCTATATGGTTAGGAGATCTTTTATGATTGGTCTCTCTCTTTAGATGGTATTATCCATTATGGGGATTGGTTTTATTCATACATCTTTTAGGTGATCAGGTATGATTGAATTTCATAATTCACAATGGATCATTTATATAAGAACATTGAAAAATTATTATGACATGATATGGTGATTTTTGTGGCTCGGTGTAAAGTATGACATTGGATATTTTCTTTTCAACTATTAAACATAAAAATAGATAAAGGTAGAGTATATAAATCCTTCTATATTTCTCTATTTTCATTTAACACAAATTTTGAAATGGGGTGAGGTATCTGTAGAATTTGTATTGATTACCATAGTCTCCTCAAGAGAGAAATTCTTTCTAAGTGGTCATTAATAAATTAACAAAGTCATTTCACCTCATTCCGACCAGGGGCACCATTAATGTTAAAGACTATGGTATGTTATATGTACAAAATATTATGAGGATTCAGTGATTTCCCTCATTCATTTTATTAGATACGGATCATTGTATTACATCATAATTCTGGTAGAGTATCTAGGAAGTAATATGGAATCATGTTTGGATGAGTACATATTAACATACATATATAGATTCCTATATGGTCTATGCTATTTTGGACCTGTAGTATTTGTACCATCTCGATGTCTTGGATTTCAGTGGATCATGGGATATCCATATTGGATTAGTTGAGTTTTTATATAATTTTTTTAGTCATAGGTCTGAATAACTCCCTTCGAGTCTATGTATGGTCATCCAAGAAGGTCGCCTCTATTTTTGGTAGAGTTGGGAGACACTTCTTTGGAAGAAATGAGTATTATTTAAGAGACGTTGATGAGGATTCAATAAATATGTAGAAATATGTTTATAGAACATAATTTGTTTAAATCATAAGGTGATTATTGACATCCTTTTTGGAGTTTTCCATTGGTGATTAGGTGTTCTTGAATGTTTCTACTCAGTTTGGTCACCTATGTCATTGAAAACAAGGAAATTTGGTTCAATGATATTTTTGACTGCTTGAGGTCATTGAGTTTCATGGGATGGTATATTATTGACTATAATTTCTTGTTTAGATGATTGGAATTAATTTTGTTTTTCACATATCATAGTAGATAAAATACCTTCATGATCCCTCTCAATGTTTGAATTATGAAATGAAAAACAAGGAGAAATATTTTTTAATTATAGAGAATCCAATTGTGATTGTTTACTCTTATGGTAACACATATCAGATTCTCATGAGACAAGGTACCATGAGTCATTGATGAGAGAGTAGTCGCTTTAACTTTTTCTGATCAAAGTTATTCTACATGAAAAAATTAGGATGGAAATTATTATTGGGGGGAGTTTGTAACTTTTTGTTACCTTCTTGAAGTTATTTCAAATCTCTCTTACCCTTTCCCTATTTGTTTCTGTAAATTTTGGAACTCTTGTAGTTGGGGAGAATTTATAGTGAAATTTACAAAAAATCAAGGATGTATGTTCTTTTGAATTAACATATTAAGGGTATAAATGATTAAATGTCTCTGTAGGGTTCTCCTTGAGATTGGAGAACAGTTGATATGGTTTTGGTTATTTCTTTTGAATATTGACTATTTAATTTCTATTGTACATTTTTACATCATGAAAGGATTACATGTCATTAAACCTATATATGATATATTTCATGAATTGGTTAATGGTGTGAAATTTTTAAATGTCATGAATTTCATTTATGTCAAAAAATGTTAAAATTATGAATTTTGAAATTGAGGTGATCTTTTTAGCATCATTATTTAATTGATAAATTCACACCATGAAATAGTTCCACATCATGAAATTTTTGGGTTTAGTGATTTTTAGGGTACTGTGGGGGTGATTATTTATATTCAATAATAGGATTTCCCCTCACGATCGGAGATCTCTGATATGTGTCTTTAGGGTTTTCATATCAGTTATAAGAATATGTTTCAACAATAATCCATCATTGTTGTTGTGATCTGTCTGTTCAAGTATGAAATTCTTATAGTTCTTTGTTAATATTGATCACAGTAGAATCATTTTTCTTGTTTATGGATCTATTGATCTATAATGATACTTTTATTGATTATTCATTGATTATTTGTGTGATTTTACTTCATAGGATTCCCCTTGTACAGTTTGTGGGGTGATATGATCATTTTTTGATGTATGCCGTGATTTGTTCAATCTACTAGATGTTAAATTTATTGAATTGATTCTGATATGTGAGTATTGATTTTATGTCCTATGTAGTTGTATTTGGGTTCTTACATGTTGGTGGATATCACTAAGGGCATGTGAAACCTATGTTTTAGGTATGTGGATTCATTTATATATAGTGATTGATGGAGTTTATTGAGAATTTTTTTATAATAAAATTGTAAATTAATTGGAATGATTGAATTGTTTGTAAGAAAATAGGTTGTTGATAAAAGGTGGTTTTTACATAATATTGGTAAAAAGAAATGTATTTTCAATGAATATAGAAATATATTTCTGAAATTGTTCTGAATTAATGATTTCAAAAAAAATTGAAAAAAGTAACACATGGGAATCCTCGGGTACATCGTTGGAAGGGGTGGAAATAGGTTTCATCCATTTGTAATTTCGGGGGGGGGGGTCACTCATGGGGTGTTCTTTTCATACATATTCCCAATTCTCATGGGAGATGTTATACTTGTATTAAGTATTATATTCTATGGTGTTCCTATAATAACTATACTATATGAATATATCAAGATTCATAATGAACACGATCGACTATGATTTGGTACGACTGTACAAGCCAGCCTGACATATATTTATCCTTGATGTTATGTTACCCATGATTTGATTTGTATTAAATTTTATTTGATATTATATATGTGTATTTAATTGACTTCATTCAAGTATATATATATTTCATTCAACTTTTTTACCTTTATTATTTTAAAACGATGGAAAAGGGAAAATTTAGCAATAATTTTGATATAAAAACTATTTAACTGATTTCCAAATATTATTCTATTTAAAGTTGAACATGTTTAGAATATTATACAAATTAGTTCAATAGAAAACGTAGGTAGGATCCCACTAAGCTCTTTTAGATTACCAACTTCACAAATTTTTTGATGGCGTGTATACCATTATATGTATTTTGATATAAGGAAAGGAAAGGTTACATTTAGAGAAAGAGAGTATTCTATCACCTATTTCTAGGTAGTTGGTGGGGAGATTGTGGTATTATACCCTTGATAACACATGGAGTATCTGTTATGGTTTTATTTATCCACTATTATTGGATTAATATCATTGAGATTTTTTAGATTATTTTTTATTGTATTTCTTCTACTATATAATTTTTTGTTAAGATATATATTTATTATTTCATATTCCACTATTTCGTCCCATTATGTATATATATAGTTCTTTTTTTCTAATTTTGGTTGGATGAAATTGTTCCATCTAGTTTTTATTGATTCATGGATTCTAGTCTACATCCAACTTTGATAAAGAACATCCTTACATATGGGATTGCATGGGTCGGGTTCTAGTTTGAGATGGATTCTAAATTGAATTTATCCAATTGATAAAACCATTACAAGAGTTCCCGTTACCTCACCAATCAACTTATACGTTACTCATTCCTACCATTCCTTCATGTTACTAACCATTTTTCATGTATTTGTCCTAATACATACTATCTGATAGCATGTTAGGCAGGTGATGAATGATATCCATTTAATTTCCTCATTTCTCTAATGGAAAACATAAATTCATCATCATCTTGTTTACAAAACTTGTCAAGTATTTCTTAATGAAACTGATTACCATCACCCCCTGAAAAACTCTCATCAAGAATGTATGTGAAATCGAATCAATGCCAGATTCAACCATGAAATAACATGAACCATCATGTATCACCCCTAAAAATCCATAAAAATAGGATAACACACATGATTTCAACACATGACATATTATTAATCAATCTAGCACAATCACTAACCAAGATTAACCAAATTAGCGTTAATAAATAAATAATGACATTATAAACACTTTATATGTTAGGATTATATTATCTATAGTCTATAATTAAAAAATATATAAACACATAATAATTATTTCCAATATCAAATACTTCATATTTTATATTATTCGGAACTATATGAAGTAGATTATCTTAAATTTCATATAATATTTTTCTATTCTGTTTATATTTTGTAAAATACATACATTACGTAAATAACACATATTTTATTGTGTTTAAGGCATTAATCTTGTCAATTGTCAAAACGTATTTTTGTATGGTTTAAATAATGTCTCAAATAAGGCCTTCAATTGGATTATTTTAGAGTAAATATTATTAAATTTTCATAATATATAATAAAAACTCTATTATATTTGTAATATTTTTGAATGTACTAAAACTATATAAATTACTCATATAATTTCTAGTTAAACATTTTACATTGAAATTCTATGTCATTCCTTGTAACATCAAAATCTATTTCATATTAACAAATAGTATCGTTAATATTTAACTAATAAGTGATTCAAAACTATTTAATAAGTAATAAAAACATTTTATAACTAATTAATTTAATTAATAGCTTGTAAATTAAATAAATATCTAGAAATAAATTATTGTAAAATTTTAAATAAATAATAAATTATATAAATAATCCATGGTTGAACATTAGAAAAATAACGTTTTTCCACATATAATGTATTTTACAATATTATTATATCTTAATCCAAATTTCATTAAAAATTTAATAGTTTTTTTACAATAGTTACCATGATAAATGATTTCTTTGTAAGCTTTTATATGTTATATTTTATGATAAATAATCCACATAAGAAATGTATTCTTCTGTATTTGATAATAGTTTTTATGATATCATATATAATGTAATGATACCTTAATTCTCATTTTTACAACAAGGGTCATCATTATCATCCACAATGATTTTCCATGTCATACATAATGACATATATAAAATGATGGATTTTCATTTAATCATGTATTATGATATCCCATATTATATTATATAAACTTATCAGGAATTTACATATCAAATATCATATGATATTTCACAAATAAAAATGTATTTGATTTCATATGATATCTAATATAATAACCAAAATTACTACATATTTATTCATTTCAAACATTATTTTCAGAATCAAGAGGTATATTAAATCATTAATTTCTCATATTTTTTTATAAGGATAAAAAATACTTGTTAAATGTAGAAAACCAAATTGAATCAATATTCTATTATTCAACATGGAATTTAAAACTGACATAATGTATAAAAAATAATGAACCTATACCATAAATTAAAGAATTCTTTTTATAATGACTTCAATAATATTTTTAATAAAATTTACTATGTAAAAACAAATTGGAATCCCAATGCGGTGAATGTATGGGATAATCTAATCACTGAATATCTTGGGTAAGACCCCCCACGAAACAATAATATACTAGTACCTAATGTTAAAAAGGTTGGATAATGAGAGAGAAACATGGAAAATCAAGGAACTCAGTAAACATTATTTTCATCATCCCCTTGAAAATAATTGGGTTGTTGATGACTCTAAAAAGAATTATCATGATCTGAAAGTGTCTATAGGGACAAATGAATGCAATATTTGGGAATTATGTTTCCATCACCCTCATATAATAGTTCAATGTTGAAAACTAAATATATACTAACCAGCAATTTAAAAATAAATAATATAACAATTCATTAACCATAAGGGGGGGGGGGGGTTAGTTGATTTTTCTTATCACTTGTTTAAAAAAATGTATAATGATGCATAGAAACAGAAAGACATCCACCGTCTTTGGAAAAAATTCTAAAGATCCCCAAGGTATATGACAAATGAAACCATTAGGTAATAGATAATCAACCAAAATTTTTAAAATTCATATCATTAAGTAACTATCTTATAATGAAAAATATAAACTAGAGAGACAATGAGATGTAACTTTCTACCACACATGATGTCACTATGAGTGGATAATGACAAAACCACTTCATTTTTAACATTGAAAAGATTATCTATACCTCTTTAGAAATTCTTTATTTTCACATCCATTAAACTGAATATAAACCGTAATTGTTTTTATGAAATATGATTTTATAATCTATGATACATTGGTTTATACCACTCACTATCAAATTCTATGTTATCACCTTCCACAACAATGAAAATAAAACATTTGTTATAGAAATAAAAACATATCAAATAGAATAAAAGATCCATTCTAAATATATAATAATAATGTAAAGGTTCTGGGTACAACATAGGAAAGGTTGGGATGGGAACCAATATTTTTTTACCATAATCAATAATTATTCTGGGATCAATATGATGATGAAGGCAAGTCCCCATAGAATTTAATCAAATTTTTAGATAAATACGGAAGAATACCTAAACATTTAGAGAGGATACTGGACATCATGTATATAATTAACTTAATTACATTCATAAAGAAAATAATACATGGATCTTTAGTATTTTTTTCATTGATGATTTTTATCATCCATAATGACCCTTCCATGTTATCTAGTTCATCTTGTAAGGAAAAAAACTATAATCCGTTTAGTGGTGATCCACGAATGCTCTGATGGACTCCGATCGACATTACTCTTTCTTCGGGTGCTATTGTGGTCAAGCGAGTCTCTTGTGTCTCTTGTTCGTGATCCCTTGTTCTCCAGCCTTAAAGAATGTCTCTCATTCTTGAGAGGGAGGTAAAAGAGGATTCGAGAGAGAAATTTTTTGGCTCAAAAATTCATAATTCAAAAAATTTCTCTGTTGTGTGGGTTCTGGAACAACATGCATACTTTTCTATTTATATCCTTGGAACTTAAGTTGAAATTTATAATTTCATAATGGTAATTTAATATGTTCATTACATTAGAGAAAATCCATGCTCATAATTATAAAATCACGTCATTATTTATGGTGCGGAAACTTGGGAAACATGGAATTATAAATAAAACTTTGGGTCACAAAATAATATCAATGTCATTATTTTTTGAACTTGTGCCAACTAGTTAAATATTTACATACCATATTGGAACTAATTATTTTACTACCGGACCGGACTTTTTCTGCTCAATCTCTACTTCCACTTATTTAACACCCTAATAAATAAATAAATAAATTATTCACGTAAATAAATATTTTATTTACAAACTAGTAAATGCACATTTATTAAATGTTCAATAAAATAAAAAAAATTATTTTATTTAAATTATGCGATCATTTTAACTTGAATAAAATTATTCCATGGTTTTTAGGATAATATTTATTTACTTAGTTAAATTCAAATAGAATTTAACATATAACACCAAAAACCGTTGGCATGTGACCCTCTAGGATGATTCCTCATTGGCGTTATGCGGGATTTCCTAAAATCCAAGTGTTTTGTCTAGAAACGTGTCAAGACGCCCAAGAGATGAAATGTAAAGATGCAACAACGACGTCCGCATATGAAAGCTCTCAGTGTAATATAATCCCTTTATCATAATATCTCATCAAAATGGTTTCATAATATTGTAATCATGTTTGTTGTTGATATGTTATTCTTGGAATACTTGAAATAAACTCATCGTTACACCATGGCCATTGAATTTCACGCGACATTTCTATTTAATTAAAATGCCTGAGATATCAACATCCATAAATGTATAGGACAAATCCTTCCTTAACTTATCCATTAAGATCATGCCACCTGTGACACAAAAAACATACCCTACTTCCCACCAACAATCTGCGTGATGTTTTTCTTCACCAAATCATAGTTTGTGAGTCATGATACGTATTAATGATAATATTAAATTTTAAGGATCAATACAAACACTCACAGATAGAAATATATAATGAATCAAAAACAAGGATAATTCCTACTAACAGGTCTACTTTCATAATCTCATATCTTGTAGATTACCAAGTGAGAACTTCATGAGAGGAAGTCTCGTATGTTTACGAGTACTCACACCTGAATGTCATCATGCTTTGTGTACGATCATTTTATGTTATCCAATAGTAAAACAATATTTAAATTTTTTTATATAATTTCATGGTTTTCATCATTGCAGGGAACTGTAATGACCTTATCAATGAAAAAAATACTCTAAAAATTAATTGCATCATATTCATGAACAACCATGATGAATATTTAATAACAGATTAAATATCCATGTAATCAAAGAAAAAATAGTTTTCTCTAGGACACCAAATCTTACAAACTCCATGTTGGAAAATATATCCAACTACCTATGACATTCAGTTTTCAAGACCTCACATCGTTATCATGTTTCTACTGGGTCAAGTCTATATTCAAGGGGTATACAACGTTTTATTTTGTGTAAATACTGCTCACTACAACTTCACCTCTCTAAAAAAATCAATCAAGAGATGATACTTCTGAATTATGCGCTTCGTCTGCTGATGTGACCTTGGATATTTTGTGAGAGCCACCACTATAGTACTATCACAGTACAGTGTGATTGTATTTTTACTGTTAGGTATCACATCTAGTTCCTAGATGAAGCTTCGCATCCAAAATTCATCATTATATGCCAAAAGATATGTGATATACTTGGAAACTACGGTAGAATTTATGACTACACTCTGCTTTGAGATCTTCTAGCTGACAACACATCCATTCCAAGTGAATATTTATCCCGTTTGTGACATTATGTCATCTTGATTAGTATGGGATATAGAATATGCATATCCTATGATGACTATATCATCATCTCCACAAAAAAACCAAGAACATATCCTTAGTACACCTCAGATACTTTTGGATAGTCTTGACTCCCATCCAATTGGGGTCACCTAGGTCATCTGGACATCTGTCTACCGTACACAATGCATAGGTGACATCCATCCTAGTGCATAGCATGGCATACATGATTGAACAAATCGATGATGTGTATGGAGTCCTTTCCATTATCATTCATTCCAAATGTATTTAAATACACATGTTTTAGAAAATATTAATGTCATATGATGCTGGAAACAATCCCCTCTTGGATTGTTCTATACTAAATCTCTTCAATATCTTATCAATGTATGTTCTCTAACATAGGCCCAACAATCTCTTTGATCTATCACGATGGATCTTAATTCCAAGAATACATGATGCCTCACCCATGTAATTCATGGAGAAGCATTGATTAAACTATGACTTAACAGACTGTAAGACTGAAATCTCGTTTCTAATAAGTAATATCAAATAAAAATATATATTTAGGAATATGATTGCACTCCCACTAAATTTTTTGTAGACAAAAGTCTCACATTCATTCGTGATGAAACCCAATTTTTTTATGATATCATCAAAATGATTGTTCCCTGACCTGGATGTTTTCTTTAATCCATATATGGATTTCTGCATCTAGCATACCTTATTGGCATCCTTTTGAGTCACAGACCCATAATGGTGTGTCATGTAGACATCTTCATAAAGGTTCTTGTTAAGGAATGTTCTTTCTACATCTATTTTACAAATCTCATAGTCATGGAATCCCCAATGAAATGTATAATTCTAATGGATTTCATAATTTCAACTCATGAAAATGTTTCATCGTAGTCAATTCCTTGATGCTATTAAAACACTTTTTCGACCAATCGTTCCTTATCAGTACTAACTTGTCCTTCTATGACCAGTTTCTTCATGAATACCCATTTTCAAACAACATGCATTACATCATCTAGAGGATCTATCAAAATCAATTCTTGGTTTTGGTATATGTAATCCATTTCAAAATTCATGGCTTCTTTCCACATGACAACGTCTGTGCACTTATTGATTCCTTGTAGGTTAGTGGATCATTATTATCAACTAATAATGAGTCACCATTCTCAGTTACTTGAAAATTGTACCATTCTTGTTCACTAACCTCTCTTCTACTCGTATGCAGTACTTTTGTTTCTCGAATAGATTCTTCTTACACGTGGCTTTGTGTAATTTTTTCCTGGGTCAACTCTGGTGTACCATGAGCCTCTGCATCATTTATGTTTATCTCTCTCCCACTATTTATTTTGGATATGTGCCCCCTCTTAAGAAATAGGGAATTTCATGAAACTATAACCTTTTGTATGAGAGTTTGTATAGGTAATATCAGATTGTTTCCATGGGTTATCCTATAAAGGTACACTTTATGAATCGGGGTGCGTTTTTGTTACCTAAAGAGGCCTTAACAGACACTTCTCTACCCCACTCATGTAAATTTGATAACATAGATTTTTTTCACTACATAACTCATATGGAATACAATTTAACGATTTTGTTGGAACATGGTTTAGTATGTGTGCATATATTTTATATGAATACCCCCAAAAGAATAATGGGAGAATTTTATGACTCATCATTGATCTCACCATGTCCAACAAGGTTTTGTTCCTCCTTTCTCTTACACCATTCCATTGATGCGTGTTAGGAGTAGTGGGTTTGGATAAAATCCCAAACTGCTGTAAGAAATCAATCAAGTCATGATTAAGATATGACCCACCTCATTATGAGTGGTGTTTCTTAATATTCTTACCATTTAGGTTCTCAACTTCATTCTTGCATTCCTTGAACATATCAATGAAATAAGACTTATACCTCCTTATATAGAAATATCCATATCTAGTAAAATAGTCAATAAAAGTTATAAATCATGTTTACCCACCGCTTGCATCAACATGAAATAGTCCACACACATTGGTATGGACTAATTCAAGAAGTAATTTATCCCTTTCACATTTCCCACTAAATGGGGCTTTGGTCGGTTTCCCTTGTAAACATCCATCACATACTCCATGTGGTTTTTTTTCAAAAGAATATGAATATCCATCTTTATGTAAATTTGTTAAGCATTTCTTGATTACATGACCTAGCAGGTGATTCCAAATATTAGTGTGGTATGAGTCATATGATATATCATTGTCATCAATTTCTATTACTTTGTGTAATCCAAAACATAAATACCGTTGTATAAAGGCGCCATACCAAAAAAATTGCATCTTTATAAATGAATCAACATTCATTTCCAAACATGAAAAAAATCCATCTATATATTTTCTGGATAAAAATAATATTATTTTCATTACGTAAGGCACATAAAAAACCATTTAACACCAAGATCATCCCATTCATAAATGTGAGGTGGTAGTCTTTAATAGCTATAGTAGCAATTATGGACTCTTTGGCTGCTCGTAGATCAACCATCCCTCAGTTAATCATCCTGAAACTAATTGGTTTCTATATTTGGATACATATGTGAGAACCAAAATATGTATCTAATATCCAATTTGTATAAACAGATAGATTTAATTCAATTAAAAATGAACCTGAAGCTTCCCCTTACTCCTTAGACTGGGTGAAATTCTTTTTCTAGTGGACCTTTTGCCATATATGAAACATATTGCTTCTTATTCCTTCTCATCCTTTGATCTTCGTTTTCTAGGATGGCTCTGAATAATCATTGGGAATAATGCTCTTCACCATCTCTGTCCTCTTATTCACAGTAATAACATAAGGTTTTTCATGCTTCAAATCATTGTCCAAATGGAGAATGAGGATCATAAGATCAGATAGATACTTTTCAATGTTGTTCATATTCAAATTGACAACAAGGTTACAGAATTTCTATGGGAGTGATGTGAGAATTAGATCGGTTCCCATTTATTTACGGTGTTTAAACCCTAGAACCTCTAAGATCCCAATTATGCCGATAATCATGAATACATGAGGCCCAACTAAAGCACCTTCTCCTAGAACACTATGAAATAGTGCCATAGAGGTCTCAAACCATTCCTATATTTCCCTCTTCTAGTAAAGACCACAAAGGTGGTCAAGCATGTTATAATCATCCATTTTTTCATGAGACTTCATGAGATCGCTATACATTGATGATAACATAAAACATTGAATATCGACCATGATGTTCATATATTTCTTATTGACTTTGAAATCCTCATCACTTGCCTCATTGGTAGGCGTATTTGGTAATGCTGACTCCAGCATGTAAGACATTCATTCATGGCATATGATAACCAGAAGGTCTCTATACCATTCTTGGATGTTATTGCATGTGAGGATTTTGTCTTTATCTAGAATTTATCATTGGGATAGTGTGATTTATGAGATTTTAATATTATTAATTTCTTGATTACGTTTTATAAGAAATTATAAATTTTATTAAGTCTCTAACTATTTTATCATGTCCCAAAGGCCCTCACCATTGAACTCAGAATTTCCAGTTCCCATGTCATTTTAGTGGAAGGGATCAATATTCCCGTTTTCATAACCCCAACAAGGGTTGGTCAAGCTATTATAAGGTATTTAGGTAGATAGGTCTTTTCCAATGGCGGGCTTACAACTCCTTTATCTGTTGAGTGGACTCCCCAATCCTAAAATAATGACTTTATATTTACTCAACTCTTGCCTCCAATATTACCACAAGTCTATCAAGGGATACTCATATTGATGTTTTATGGTTAAGTCAACCTGAATCCATTCACAAGGGCTTATTTTATAAAATTATGTGTCCCAATAAGGGTTGGTCAAACTCATAGTTTAATTGAGTTTTCCCTAAATCATTTAAAAGAATTCATGGTCTAAAATAATGTTTTATTTGTGGTATTTTAATATCTTATGAGATAATTTCATATTATCATTATCAAAAACTTGATAATATTAAGAGAAACATACTTAACTTATTAACCAAGTCTTGATAATATTTTTGCACAAGTATGGTTTATTTTAGTTCCATCTTGTATTCTTGTTTAATTCATTAATTTTGTGACCAGGACAACACATTCATAATGATAAAATGTGTAGATATATGAAATAAAATAATGTATTTGGCATGATCATGATCTTTTCTAATGGTTAGTTTATCTATAGGTTGATAAACTAACCTTGACCTAGGATAGAAACACCTTGATCCTTTTGGGTTAGTTTTTACAGCATCCACCTATCCACCTCTATATCTCTTGGGATTGGTTTTTTCTTATCACCAGCATGAACATCCCCTATTAGATTTGTTCCATCATTTTTAATGTCTTTTTTATTTTTTATTTTAACTCAAATGTTGGTTATGGGAAAAAATGGATTCACATAAAAGAAACATTGGGAATGCAAGACCTAATATTAATGAGGAGAAGGCTCGCATTACAAAAAATTTAATTCAAATAAATAAATTAAATGAAACCATAAACATAAAAAGGTATTGGTCTTGTTTATGACCATCCATACATGCAACATTATTTACGTATAAATAAAACTAGTATTAAATAATATAATGTTATTCATTAAGATAAATCACACTCGAATCAATTAATTGTCATCATTAATTAATCAATCCTTTTAACATAAAACCTTTTATAAATTTCATTGATATTCTCATCCATCATAATTTTAAAAAATTAAATTCATTTAAAATTGTCTTTGTTTGTAACTTGTACCTTAGAGGAATCCCAGTGAATTACTATTCATAACTTCCAAATGATATAAATGAACATTACCCATATTTTAAAAGAAATGCATATATATTAAACACCTATCACGTGTTTTTCCTCAACTCTACAGCCGCATGATGGTACAAATCTCAAGGGTTTGAATAATATAATAATAAATTTTAACAAATCTGCGTAATTTGGATGAGTACATGATATGTAGTTGTAACTACAAAGAGTGTACAATTGTTCATCATCCATCAAAAGTACATTCCTAGGGAAATGATGTGTGAGTGTACATCAGAAATCATTGGAGTACATGATGTTTCCAGTGGGCCACATGTCATGTAGTTCCTCCCCACACGTTCTCAAGCTAGTCAAGTCTTGTATGGGGTACACGGTCCAACCCTAACCCGAAGTGACTACGCGCCGAGTCCATTAGGCCAGCCAATGTATAATCTAGAAACCATGTGCCACCATTTCCTAGTTAACTCCTTGATTCATTAAGATGTAGTAAAACTCCAATGACACATCTTAGAATGGAGCACCAGACCTAGTTCATTGAACCTTGACTACACTGCGTGTACTACCAAATAAACAACGTTTGTTCTATTGTTGTACGACCAGGATCTTTGGGAAAATCTGGATGAGATCCTCTGTTTTATTTTAATCAAAATTAAAAGAACAGATCATTTTTAAAATGTGAACGAGAAACTAAAGAGGAAGAACACATCATGAGATTCAGATTTTCAGAAGGATTTACTTGAATTGAAAAAACTAAATTATTAAATGTGTAAATCATAAATGAAATATTTAAATAATTATGAACTAGGATGTAACCCCTTTGATACCACTTGAATGTTCCAAGTGCCGTAGCAGTATTGTTGTGATGGGATACAAAATTGATTTTTTCCATGATAAATTATTATTCCCTGATCACTACAACAACGAATAACAATATTTACAAAATATAATCAAAGATTTAGAAAAGCAAATCAGAGTCCTAAAAATATTAGATAGGATCTTTCACATCATGTTTATAATTAATTTTATTAATTTCACAAAGAAAATAATACTTGGATATTCAGTATTTTCTTCGTTGATGATTTTGATTTTCTGGAATGAACCTTCTGAATTATCTTATTTCACTTGTATGGATCCAAACTAAGATCCTTCTAGTGGTGATCCAAACGTGCTATGATGGCCTCTGATCGACGACACTCATTCTTCAGGTGCTAGCGCAGTGAAGCAAGTGTCTTTTGTTGATCATTCATGATAGCTTGTTCTTCATCATTGTATGAAATCTCTCATTCTTAATAGGTGGAACAAGAGGATTCGAGAGAGAAATTTTTTGGCTCAATAATTCTCAATTCACCAAGCCTATGGTGTTGTGTGAGTTCTGGCACTATATGTGTACTTGTCTATTTATATGCATGTAACTTCAGTGACAATATTTAATTGCATAACAAAAATTAAACACATTCATGATCATAGATAAAACCCATGCTTATAATAACAATACAGCGTCATTATTTATGGTGTGCCAACTTGTGTAGAACATGATTATAAATAAAATTATGGTTCACAAAAAAAATTGCAGCTACATTATTATTTTATCTTATGCCAACTAGTTAAATAATTATTTGTCATCATCAAAATAATTATTTTACTATTAGACTTACATTGGTCGGATCAAACTCCACTTCCATTTTTAAACTCCAGAATAAATAAAAAAAATAAAATATTCTCTTAAATAAATATTTTATTTAAAATATAGTAAATAAACAAATATTAAATGCTTAATAAAAATTAAATATATTTAATTAAAATTTTGCGATCATATTAATGTGAATAAAATTGTTCCACTTTCTAAAGAATAAAATTTATTTCATTAATTAAATTCCAATATAATTTAACTGAGACCACAAAAAACACATAGGGTGTGACCCTTTGGGATTCTTTCTTATTGGCATTAGGCGGCTTGGAAAAAGTCCAGGAGTACAATCTAATAACGGGTCAAGGAACCCTAGAGAGATAATGTAAAGTCTCCTCAACAACATCCACATATGAATGATCACTGTGTAACATAATCCCTCTATCATGATATCTCATCAAGAAGGTCTCATGATAGTGTCGTCAACTTCTATGCTTGATACGTTGTTCATTGACTACTTGAATGAAAACTCATTATTACACCGTGGCCATGGAATTTCACATGGCGACTCTATTTCAATCAAATGGATAAATTATCAAATTCCATAAATGGAATGGACAAATCCTTCCTCAACATATCCATTAATAACATGCCACTTGTGATGCACCCAATGTACCATACTTTTCGCCAACTCTCGGCATGATAGTTTTTGTCAGTAAATCAAAGAGTGTGATTTGTGACATGTATTATTGATAATCTTAAATTTTAAGGATCATTACACACACTCACAGAAGAAAATATCTGATGACACAAAACATATAGAATTTTTATAAGCAGGACTATTCTCATAATTTCTTATCTTAGAGATTACCAAGTGTGAACATCATGAGAGGATGTCTCTTCTTCTTTCAAGTACTCGCACCTAAATATCTCCATCCTATGTGTCTCATAATTGTATTTCATCGAACCACAGAACTATATTTAACAATATTTTTATAGAATTCTAATATTCTCATCATAGAGGGGAACTTTAATAACGTTATCAATGAAAAAAATACACTAGGACATTATTACATCACAGTCATGCAGAACAATGAACAATATGTAATAGTACATTAAATATCTATGATACAGAAGTGAAACCAGTTGGTCCTAGGAAACCAAATCTTACATAATTTTGTATATAAATAAATATATATACCAAATATATATTCTTCCCCATTATAAAATCAAATCCATAAAACACATAAAAAAATTTAATGACATTTTTTTATTTTAGACAACAACAAGGGAACTAGATTTGTATTTACATATACTCTAAAATCCTACACTAAGGATTTTTAAAAAATGAGTATTAATATAATGAATCAATCAAAGTATATACGTGGGTTAAATTAAAATAAATCATTCAATGAATAGTCTTGAGATCTCTAAATATGGGAATCTCTAGAGTATACAAATAGTCATGTCCCGCATCTATTCCACAGATGTCCAAATAATGTCCACCACATTTCCCATCCATAGAATATATTCTATCAGGATGGGAAATATTCCAATTAATTATTATACTTTCTAAATAACCATGTTGAAACCAAAAAAAAATTGAGAGCCATTTTGATGCTAAAAATTCATTAATGTAAACTACAATTGAATATTTATCTATAATTGATCACAATCTTCACATTGACTGTCACGACCTGTCCTTGGGACACGTGTCGTGACTACCCCAAGCCCGCCTTCCATAGGCCAGGGGCTGGCAACTAGCACCAAGGCGTAAATCCCGAAAAAGGGAAGGCATTGCCTTTGTAAAGTAAAAAAGCACCACAGAGTAAGCAAGAGGAAAAGTAAACACTAAGTAAAATCTGGTACAACAGGAAGTGCGGAAAAGTAAAGGGGGCCAGAAATACAAGCCCAACTGTAAAGTACAACTGAAAGGGGAAAAACAACAACTGAAAAGTAAAGCCGCAACGTCAAGCCTTCCACTGGAAGTCCCACCTGAAGGGTGGATAAAGAAAGCCTCCACTGCTCCTTGAGTCCACCCGACCGCTCCGAGTACGTCCCGCCCAGTGGTCCACCTCCAGGTACCGTCCTGCTCCGCAAGACTCCACCACGATCAGCGTTGTCCGTCGTCTGCAAACAACACAACGAAGTGTGGGCATAGCTCGTGCAGGGGTGAGTATAAGCTACTCAGTAGGGACCCTGAGACCCCCGATGGTCTCCCAGAATCCACAATGGAAAGATACAATCACGAAGTAACATCTGACACGACTTAGGTATATGCTCATACATATACCTAAGTCATCAATTCTCGCTCTGCTCCAACCTATGAGCTCATGTACAACCCAGTCCACATAGGAAAGAAAAACGTAAATCCGCACAGGATATCACAACACAATCCACAACGGAAAGCAAAACGTAAATCCACACAGGATAGCACAACACAGTCCACAAAGGAAAGAAAACAGGGTTTCTTCTCACATAGGTATACTTCTTCAAATGACGATAGATATGATCACTGATCCATCTAAGTCGTCGGACCCATAAAGGATTGATAGGTACTAACCCCCCGTAATAACCCACAAAAGATCTGACCCACAAAGGATCATTAGGTACTAACCCCCGCAAAGACCCACACAGGATCGGGCCCACAAAGGACCTGTAGGTGTTGGCCCACACATAACCGCTGAGCACTGACCCTCACAGGATCGAACCCACACAGGATCGGTAGCACTGATCCACACAGGATCGCTGAGTGCTTTAGTCGTCGTCGCTGAATCCACTTAGGATCTCTGCACATTCGTCGTCGTCACAGTAGCAGTCTCAGCCAGATCTAGGGTTCCCGCACAAAGCAAGCTCGTTCGGGAGGTTCCGTTCCACAAGCCAAGAGGCTGATACATCAACTGACACATAGTCCAGAGTTAATGTATCCAAAAGTTCCGTATCGACAACATGAACTCAACGTCGCAGATGGCGCGTCAATCGGACGCCCAGTTTGAGAGTTATTGGCTTTTTCGTCCTAGGGGCCCTACTGGTTTTTAAGGAAAAACCAACCCGACCATACTACACCTACGCCCAAACCATGGGAGAAGTATTCCAAAAGATCTGTCTCACTTAGAGGTAAACAACGAAGTCGACGGCACGTCAATCGGACATCCGAAGCTCAAGATATGAGCGTTTCCGCTCCGAGGGCCTGGTTGGTTTCGTGTACGAACCAACCCGGACAAACCCAAAGTATTCCGAATCCTTGAGTGTGATATACCAAAACTACCGTCTCGATCCAAGGATCACATCGCCGCTGACAGCGCATCGTTCGAAGGCCCATAGCTCAAGTTATGAGCAGAAAACCGAACACGTCCGGAGACGGGGGGTCTGGGCCCGGACCGACCCGGCCCAACCCTCCACGGGTCGGCCCGAACCGGGTTGACCCGACCCGGGTCCGGGTCCGACCCGGTTTTCCGTGACCTGACCTGGCAGGTCGGCCCGGCATGGCTCGGCCGCGCCGGCCGGGCGGAGGAACCGTAGGGCGCTGGCCCTCGCGGGATGAAGCATCGCGGCCCTGCGTGGGGCCGCGCTGGATCAACAGACGCGGCAAAGCCGCGTCCCATGTGTGCCGAACCCGCACGGCCGCAGGTCCCATGGACGCCGCCGCCGCGGCTTCATCCGTGGCAGCCCTCTCTGGTGGCGCGCCGGGGCGCCGCCGTCTCCGGCCACCGGTGGGTTCCGCGAGCCACCGGAGTTGCTCCAGTGGTCCGATTTCATTTCCATCTGCTCCGTAGCTCCTCTCGGGTCCCGTACTTCACTGCGGAAACAATAGATCACCTCTGCGGCATGTTTTGTCGCTCTCCCGCCAATCCGAACATCAATGAAGAACTGCGGAGGGTTGTCGGGCCGTGTTTGTTTGGCCCGCACCCTCTGCGTTAGGTGATAACAATCGGGAAGAAACAAATGGAAACGTATCAAGATACAATTTATTAAATTAAAATTGCACTTGATCCAGGTTCTTTGTTTTAAAATAAACAAACACGGAATATAAATTTTTTCACAAACAAACCCCTACCTAGCCGTAGTCGTCGAGCGTGCGTTCTTCGCGGAATTGATCGTTGCGGAAGGAGGCGATCGTCGCGTCGTGTAATGGCGTCGCGTAGTCACAGATGGGTGTCACGTCGTCGCGGAATATGGTGTCGTGTCGATGAACTCTGAGGTTGAAGAACATGTAGATTTAATTATATTAATTAACTCCATGATGTTTTTATAACCCACAAAGAGATTTAAAAAGAAGAAACCCGAAATCTCCTACCTCAAGCAGTTGGTGATCAGAGATCGTTGCGGGGAAGAACGTCTCGGAAGAAGCGTCGTCGATCTTCGAGGGTGACGGCGTTCTTCGCTTTCTTTGAGTTCTTCGCGAATGAGGATGAAGGCACACAATTTCGGTCAAAGCCTCTCAACGAGCAATCCTCAAGAAGTCATGTGTTAGTCTTATTTTAATATTACACCAACGGATTGTAAACATGTTAAGAACAATTAAATTAATTCATATAATTAATTTAACGAAGTTAACAGCCCAACTAATTTGGGCGTTAATAATTTAAGAAAATGTGTCAGTTGACCTTCATAATGACGGGTTTTCGCGAGGGCATTACTTAGCGGAAAGAAACTGTGGGGCTCGTGCGGGCCCCACCTCACAAATATCCTACCAAGGGGGTAGGATATTTTTGGATAGCACCCTATCTGTATCAACTTAGATTAAGCATCTTTAAGTGGATTTCAAGTGGCATTAAGTGAAATAAAAATAAAGTTGTCGCACACTTTATTTTATTTCTTAACTTAACCCCAAAAATTTAAAAACCACACCCGAGAAAACGCAACTCCGGAAGAGGCGGTTCTAAGAAAATACCGGCGCTGCGATTCCATCGGTGCTTTCAGAATTCGATTCAGAGCATTGGTTTAAAATTTATAAAAACCCACTCGTTCGTTCACTGAACGTACCCGAGCCAAACTTCGGAAAATGATTCCAGGCACACCGGGCCTCGGAATCAAGTGCCGTCAGAAACTGCGTTCTTGTAAAATTCCAAAAAAAATCAAGAAATAAATTTCCTTGAAATTTACCGGTCATTACATCACTCCCACATTAGGGATTTACGTCCCTGTAAGGATACATCAAAAGCTAGGGAAACAAGTGTGGGTACTGAGCACGCATCTGAGCCTCCCACTCCCAAGTGCTCTCCTAGAGGTTTCTGTGCTGCCATTTGATGCGCACTAGAGGAATCGATCATCCACGTAGGACCCGCTTCTATCTAACCTCGATGTCCACCGGAACCTCCGCAAAAGTCTCCCCATCATCAACGTCTAGCTCCCCATGGTCAATGATGTGTGTCGGGTCGTGCACGTATCTCCTCAGCTGAGATACGTGGAAGACGTCGTGCAGCCGGTGCAACTGAGGTGGTAGAGCCAGACGATAAGACACCTTACCAATCCTACTGAGGACCTGGAAAGGTCTGATGAAGCTTGGAGACAACTTGTTGGCTCGGCCAAGTCTACGTAATACAGGTCGAGGAGAGACACGCATGAAGACATGGTCGTCAACCTAGAACTCTAGTGGCCTCCGCCTCCTGTCAGCTTAAGACTTCTGCTGGCTCTGAGCTATCCTCATCCGCTCCTGGATGACTTGGACCTTCTCTATCATGGACTGTACCATCTCTGGTCCCACAAGTGCCGACTCCCCAGGGTCTGTCCAGCACAAAAGAGATCTTCAAGGTCTGTCATACAACGCCTCGTATGGTGCAATCCCGATGGTTGAGTGGTAGCTATTGTTGTATGAAAAATCCACCAAGGGTAGGTGGTCCTCCCAGCTGTGACCAAAGTCTAGGACACATGCGCGGAGCTTGTCCTTGAGATTCTGAATGGTCCTCTCTGTCTGACCATCTGTCTGAGGGTGAAAAGTGGTGCTCAGACGTAGCTGCGTCCCGAACACCTCCTGCAACCCCTTCCAAAGCTGGGATGTAAAGCAAGCATCTCGATCGGAGACGATAGAAGATGGTACACCATGAAACCGTACAATCTCCTGAACATAGAGATGCCCCAAGCTCTCTACTGAGCCCTGCTCACTGATGGGTAGAAAGTGAGCCGACTTGGTGGGTCGGTCGACAACCACCCAAATGGTGTCGTGACCTCTGGAAGTGCGTGGAAGTCCAGTAACGAAGTCCATAGATATGTCGTCCCACTTCCACTCTGAGACCTCCAAGGGTTGTACCAAGCCTGCTGGTACCTGATGCTCTGCCTTCACCTACTGGCAGGTGAGGCATCGAGAAACGAACTCTGCCACAACCTTCTTCATACCCGGCCACCATTGCTGTCATCTGAGGTCCTGGTACATCTTCGACACTCTAGGCTGTACCGCCAAAGGAGAAGTGTGAAACACTCTTAGGACCTACTCTCGTAATTTTATTGGTACTAAGGTATTCCCTCTTAAAAGGATGTCGTGCTCTGCTCCAAGGGAGAAGCCATCAGGTGCCTGTCCTGAGGAAATCTGTGCACGCCGCGTCTCACAGTCGGCGTCCCCACGCTGTACCTCTCTGACCTGCTGTAGTAGTGGAGGAGTGACTGTGAGAGACTAAAGGAAGGATTCCCCATCTCTATCCACAAAGGATATCTGCAAAGCGTCTAGCTGCTCTGTCGCCTCCTCAAGTAGCTGAATGCTCGTCCTCCTGCTGAGAGCATCGACTACCACGTTCCCCTTCCCAGGAGTATAGACTATCTCAAAGTCATAGTCCTCGAGGAACTCGAGCCATCTTCGTTGTCTCAGGTTCAGGTCCTTCTGAGAGAATATGTACCTGAGACTCTGATGGTCAAAAAAGACTGCATAGCACTCGCCCATCAGATAGTGTCGCCATGTCTTTAGAGCAAAGACCACTGCTGCTAACTCCATGTCATGGGTAGTGTACTTTTGCTCATGCGACCTTAACTAACGTTATCCATAGGGGATCACTGCCCACTCCTGCATTAGGACACATCCGAGTATGGTCCCTGATGCATCGCAGTAGACTACGTACCCTACTCCCTCCTCAGGAAACCTCAAGATAGGTGCGATGGTCAATCTCTGTATCAACTCCTGGAAGCTATTCTGACATCGTTCTAACCACACAAAGGGTTTCCCATTCTTCGTCAAAGCTGAGAGTGGTGCCGCAACTCTGGAGAAGTCCGGCACGAATCTCTGATAGTATCCGGCTAGTCCCAAGAAACTCCGCACCTCTGTCATGCTCCGGGGTGGCTCCCAAGCTAGCACTGCCTCGATCTTCACGGGATCCACTGCAACTCCCGCCTCAGAGATGACGTGCCCCAAGAAGTGGACCTCACGTATCTAGAACTGAAACTTCGAGAGATTTCCATAAAGCTAGTGATCTCGGAGTGTGTCTAGTATAACTCGTAAGTGGTAGGCATGCTCCTCCTCAGTTGTCGAGTATATCAGAATGTCGTCGATGAAGACCACGACAAATCGATCGAGGTATGGCTAAAAGATCCTGTTCATGAGGACCATGAACACTACTGGAGCATTGGTTACGCCGAATGGCATAACCAAGAACTCATAGTGGCCATACCGACACCAGAAGGCCATCTTCTACACGTCCTCGTCTCAAAATCTGAGCTGATGATAGCCTGACCTGAGGTCTATCTTCGAGAACCACCGTGCTCCCTTGAACTGATCGAAGTGGTAATCAATCATCGGTAGTGGATACTTGTTCTTCACTGTCACCTGGTTCAGGCGACGATAGTAGACACACAGTCGCAATCTCCCGTCTCTCTTCTTGGCGAACAATATCGGGGAAGTCCAGGATAAAACACTGGGTCGGATGAATCCCTTGCTATGCAAGTCCTCCAACTGTACCTGTAGCTCTCGAAGCTCAGCAGGGGCCATCCATTATGCTGGAGTCAATATCGGGGCTGTCCCGGGGCATAGATCAATATGAAAGTCTACCTCACTGTGAGGATGTAGCCCTGGAACATCGTCAGGAAAGACGTCCGCGTACTGATCCACCACTGTAGGAAAACTAGGACTCTTCACATCAGCTGCTCCTAGGATAAGGCTAGCCAACTGATGAGTGATGGGATGTTGTCTCGTCTGCGAGAGTCCATCCTGTGTTGCGAAGGCTCCCTTCTCACCGGTGAAGGTGAACCTACTCCCTTAGGTGCGTACACAACACACCTTGCGCCTAATACAGTCGATCTAATCATTAACTGTAGATAACCAATCCATGCCCAAGATGACGTCGTAAGGCCTCGATGCTGCTACAAGAAGATCCCAGCCGAAGCTCTCGCCTCCTAGAGTAAGCTCACACTGCCGGCACCAGTGCGTAATCGTTGAGTCTTCTCTCATAAGAGTATCTAGCCGTAAGGATCGAGCCAACGGCTCTGTCGGAATCTCCGAGCTCCGAACAAGGGCAGCGTCTATGAAAGAGTGACTCGCTCATGTGTCTATAAGAACTGCAGCAAGGGTGGAATAGACATATATCATAGCTCGAATCATCTCGGGCATGCCGTGGTCGTAGGCCTCTGCTGCCTAGAGCTCTACCTATCTCTGCCCGCCAGCTCCCTGTGGTCGGGGTGGACGTCCTGGTGGTGGTGGTGGTAGAGCCTCAAAGCGTCGCCCACCACCTGATGCTCGACCAGCTCCTCTGCCTCGTCCGTCTCCTCCCTGCAGACCACCACGGTCAACCCTCTGCCTCTGCCTAGGTGGTCGTTCAACTGTCTGCTGCTCCTCGGCATAGTGGGTCGGGTAGTCACGAGCCATGTGGCCCTGCCTGCCGCATGTGTAGCACCGCCTGCCTCTAGAAAGACTGGCTCCACGATGTGTTCCCCGCACTGCTGAGCCAGTGTCCTGAGGTCGTCTGAGTGAGGGTCTGGTGTGCCTGGACCCCTGAGTCATCCGTTGACTGCCTGCTGTGGAAGACTCCGCTACGTGCCGCCCCGTGGTAGGTCTTTCCGCTGGAGAAGTCTCATCAAGAACGCTCTCGATCAAGAGGGCTCGCTCTAGTACTCCTTCCGGAGTCGGAATGCTGAGGGAGATCATCGATGCCCTAATATCGTGTCTAAATCCCTGCTCAAAGGTCTGGGCCCGGAAGAATGGGTCTCGTACCATGTCGTTTGAGTAGCGAGAGAGTTCGGTAAATCTCGCCGAGTACTGGGTGACCGTCAAGCTTCCCTTCCACAGATGAAGAATCTCCTAGATGCACACCGCACGGAGGATGGCCAGGATGAACTCTGAGCGGAAGAGGCCCTCAAAGTCTGTCCAGAGGAGAGATGCCTAATCGTGCACCTGGATCATCAAGATCCACCATCGGCCTGCTGCTGCGTGCAGTAGGCTTGCTGCAAAGATCACCATGAGGTCTGCTGGTGTCCTCACTAGCCTGAAAACTCGTACCACTGCCTCCAGCGAGTCCTTCTCTACCTAGGGGTCCATCTCCCCGAGGAACCAGGGCAGTCGCTGGCGCTGGAACTCATGCAGTGCACTAAGGCGACGTGCATCGTCAGCAGCTAGGGCTAGAAGCATCAGTGGATCGCTCGGTGCGCTTTCGTCACGTACAACTCTCAAAACCCTAGCTGGCTGCCGTCGGGGGTCCATACTGAAAAGAAACAGGTGCTCCACGGTCAGAACAGTATACCTGGTGAGCTGATACAAAGTAATCACAAAGAAAACTTGAAACACACATGCAATCAATGTTTTCGTGCATTAAGTCGAAAATTAGAAGTCAGGGTCCTGGTTTACGGATACGTCAGCCGCCGCACCAACACTGGACTCCCTGGACTGATTACCACACCCAATATGCTAAACACTATTGCTTCACATAGAAGAAAGATCAGAGACTGTGGTAGAACAGACCCCACTGATTCCAATTTGTCACGACCCATCCTCGGGACCCGTGTCGTGACTACCCCATGTCCGCCTTCCATAAGCCAGGGGCTGGCGACTAGCACCAAGGCGTAAATCCCTAATAAATGGAAGGCATTGCCTTTTTAAAGTAAACAAGCACCACCGAGTATGCAAGAGGAAAATTAAACACTATGTAAAAGCTGGTACAACAGTAAGCGCGGAAAAGTAAAGGGGGCTGGAAATACAAGCCCAACTTTAAAGTAAAACTGAAAGGGGAAAAACAGCAACTGAAAAGTAAATTCGCAACATCGAGCCATCCACTAGAAGTACCACATGAAGGGTGGATACAGAACGCCTCCACTACTCCTCGGGTCCAGCCGACCGCTCCGAGTACGTCTCGCCCATTGGTCCACCTCCAGGTACCGTCCTACTCCGCTAGCCTCCATCACGATCAGCGATGTCCGTCGTCTATAACAAACACAACGAAGTGTGGGAATAGCCTATGCAGGGGTGAGTATAAGCTACTCAGTAGGGACCCCGAGACCCCCGATGATCTCCCAGAATCCACAAAGAAAAATCCACAATGTAAAGATACAATCACGAAGTAACATCCGACACGGCTTAGGTATATGCCCATACATATACCTAAGTCATCAATTCTTGATCGACTCCAACCTCTGAGCACATGTACATCCCAGTCCACACAAGAAAGAAAAACGTAAATCCACACAGGATATCACAACAAAATCCACAAAGGAAAGAAAAACGTAAATCCACACAGGATAGCACAACACAGTCCACAAAGGAAAGCAAACAGGGTTTCAGCTCACACAGGTATACTTCTTCAAATGACGATAGAGATGATCACTGATCCATCTAAGTCGTCGGACCCACAAAGGATCGATAGGTACTAACCCCCGCAATGACCCACAAAAGATCTGACCCACAAAGGATCGTTAGGTACTAACCCCCGCAAAGACCCACACAGGATCGGGCCCACAAAGGACCTGTAGGTGCTGGCTCACACAGAACCACTGAGCGCTGACCCGCACAAGATCAGAACCACACAGGATTGGTAGCACTGATACACACATGATCGCTTAGTTATGTAGTCATCGTCATCGAATCCACTGAGGATCTCTGCACAGTCGTCGTTGTCATAGTAGCAGTCGCAGCCTGCTCTAGGGTTCTTGCACACAGCAAGGTCGTTCGGGAGGGTCTGCTCCACGAGCCGAGAGGCTGATACATCAAATGACACATATTCCAGAGTTGATGTATCCAAAAGTTCCGTATCGACAACAGGAACTCAACGTCGCAGACGGCGCGTCAATCGGACGCCTGGTCTGAGAATTATTGGCTTTTTCGTCCAAGGGGCCCGGTTGGTTTTTAAGGAAAAACTAACCCAACCGTACTCCACCTGAGTCCAAGCCTCGGGTTGAGTATGCCAAAATATCCATCTCACTTAGAGGAAAACAATGTAGTCGATGACACATCGATCGGATGTCTGAAGCACAAGATATGAGCGTTTCCGCTCTGAGGGCCCGGTTGGTTTCGTGTACGAACCAACCCGGCCGAACCCAAAGTATTCCGAAACATTGAGTGTAATATACCGAAACGACCGTCTCAATCCAAGGATCACATCTCCGCTGACGGCGCGTCGTTCGGAGGCCCGTACCTCACGTTATGAGAAAAAGGCCTAAAACATCCGGAGACGGGGGGTCTGGGCTCGGACCGACACGGCCCAACCCCCCCCCCCCCGGGTCGGCCCGACCCGGGTCCAGGTCCGACCCGGTTTGACGCAACCCAGCCTGGCCCTGCCTGGGCGTGACCCGGCTCGGCTCGGCCGAGCCGGCCGAGCGGAGGAACCGCGGGGCGCTGGCCCCCGCGGGATGAAGCACCGAGGGGCACTGGCCCCCGCGGGATGAAGCGCCGCGGCCCCGCGTGGGGCCGCACTGGATCAGCGGACACGGTAAAGCCGTGTCCCGTGTGTGCCGGACCCGCGTGGCCGCGAGTCTGCTGGCCGCCGCCGCCGGTGGGTTCCGCGGGCCACCGCAGTTGCTCCGGTGGTCCGATTTCGTTTCTGTCTGCGCTGTAGCTCCTCCCGGGTCCCGTACTTCACTGTGGAAACAACGGATCACCTCTGCGGCATGTTTTGTCACCGCCAGCCAATCTGCTTATCAATGAAGAACCGCGGAGGTTTGTCGGGCTGTGTTTGTTTGGCCCGCACCCTCTGCGTTAGGTGATAACAATCGAGAAGGAACAAATGGAAACGTAACAAGATACAATTTAATAAATTAAAATTGCACTTGATCCAGGTTCTTTGTTTTAAAATAAACAAACACGGGAATATAAATTATTTCCCAAACAAACCCCTACCTCCCCGTATTCGTCGAGCGTGCGTTCTTCGTAGAATTGATATTCATGGGATGTGGTGATCGTCACGTCGCGGAAGGGCGTCGCGTCGTCGCGGAAGGGCGTCACGTTGTTGCGGAATAAAGTGTCGCGTCAATGAACTCCGAGGTTCAAGAACATGTAGATTTAATTATATTAATTAAATCCATGATGTTGTTATAACCCACAAAGAGATTTAAAAAGAAGAAACCCGAAATCTCTTACCTCAAGCAGTTGGTGATCGGAGATTGTTGCGGGGAAGAACGTCTCAGAAGAAGCGTCGTCAATCTCCGAGGTTGACGACATTCTTCGCATTCTTCTCGTTCATCGCGTTTTTCATGAATGAGGATAAAGGCCCAAAATTTCTCTCAAAGCCTCTCAACGAGCAATCCTCATGAAGTCATGCATTGGTATTATTTTATTATTACACCAATGGATTGTAAACAGGTTAAGAAACGATTAAATTAATTCCTAAAATTAATATAACGAAGTTAACCGTCCAATTAATTGGTGCGTTAAGAATTTAAGAAAACACGTCAGTTGACTTTTATAATGACGGTTTTTCATGGGGGCGTCACTTAGTGAAAAGAACCCGTGGGGCTCATGCGGGCCCCACCTCACAAATATCCTACCAAGGGGGTAGGATATTTTTGGATAGCACCCTATCCGCATCAACTTAGCTTAAGCAGCTTTAAGAGGCTTTTAAGAGGCATTAAGTGAAATAAAAATAAAGTTGTCACACACTTTATTTTATTTCTTAACTTAACCCCAAAAATCTAAAAACCACACCCGAGCAAACACAACTCCGGAAGAGGCGTTTATAAGAAAATACCGGTGCTGCAATTCTATCGGTGCCCTCAGAATTCGATTCTGAGCACCTGTTTAAAAGTTAGAAAAACCCGCTCGTTCGTTCACTGAACATACCCTAGCCAAACTTCTGAAAATGATTCCGGGCACACCGGGCCTCGGAATCAGGTGTCGTCAGAAACTGCGTTCTTGTAAAATTCCAAAGAAAATTAAGAAAAAAAAATTTCTTGAAATTTACGGGTCTTTACATTGACCATTATGGACGTTCCTTCCTTAAAAATGTTGATACTCTAATAGTCCATAAAAAATTAAACTAGACTATAACTCTTAGATTAAGAAGAAAATCATTTAAATCAAAATAAATTGAAAAATAAAGTCTGATAGAAACTACATAATAGAAAAAACCACAACTTCCCAAATAAATGAGAACCCCATCTATAACTTTACTCCCCATGAAGTTTTAATGACTAACCTTTTGAGATAAACTTTTCCATGCCAACATGTTTATATTCAACTCATCTTTTGTAAATATGTTAATATATATCAAAATTATTGAAATTGGAATCCTAATAATGGATCTATAAATGTAAATCACTCTTAAAATGTTATACCCTCTTCTATATATCTGGATGAATATTTAGAATGTAGTGACTGATGTATATAAATATAACATCATGATCTCATAAACTTATTTTCCCGTTAAAGATTTTTAGAAACATTTATCCCCATGTATCCATTTGTTTTGAAGATAATAACATTTAAATATACTAGATATGAAACATAACCCACAACACCTCTTCCATATTTTAATACCCAATAAATAAAATTAACCAAAAGTTATCAACCCCAATCAATACACTTAATATTATAGGAATAAAATTGTAATCAACTATATGAATAAAATAGAAAAAAAATATAAATATAGAATAATAATATAAAGTTCTTGATCCATGAAAAATTAATCATACATAGATATATTGTAACACTAGTACTCATACAAACTCTACATTCCAGAGTCATCCTCCTCAGTGTAAACCCACCAATGATATGTTAGAACATCTTGGTGTAATGCAACTACCTAAACCATATTTTGAAATGTTTCAATAGTTTTCATTATAAATGAAAATAAACTCATTATTCAAGGATAAGAAATTAATTTAAGACCATTTAATTAAAATCATTTAAATTCAATAAATAACTATCATAATTTAAACGTATGTGTAAATAAGTATGATGCATATACAACACCAATATATATTCTATGATGTCATTATAAAAAAAATTTAGTATCTTGAATAATTTTTACATCATGTTCATATATCATAGGATACATATATATTTCCAAGATAGTTTCCCCTTCATAAGTCACTTGAAAAATATAAAATTATATTTTTCCAATAAAACAATAATTCAGAATTCACCATTTCCTATCACTAAAAATCTCCTTAAATGTGAAAGTAGTAATTAATTTGATTTTTTCTAGAAATTTACCTACCATAACCTCAAATGTACTTGTAGTAATTCTAATAGGGACCCCCTAAATCCTCCATCTAATAGGTCCTTGGTTGACAAGTACCGATTTCATAAATATCACTAAATGTGATGAATTACCCACAATGTTGTTAGAAATGAATAAAATAATACACAAATAAAATACAACAAAATATATAAATAAAATATAATTCCTTAAAATTTGTATGAAATTTTAAATATATAAAAATAGATTACCCAAATAAAACAACTCTGGTGGTAGAAATTACAATAGAGTAAAATATCAATAAAAATATCTACCAACATTCAAACTGATCATTAGCTTTGTCCTATAAATTTGGAAAAAAATATAATAAATGGTTAATATATAAGTATATATATATGTTTCCTCCTTATAAACTCCCATGGATATTTAAAATAATAACATTAAAGCCTTCGTGAATAAATAGTTAGACTAACTCATTACCCACGCCTAAGTAAACTACAACACAGATTTAATGAGGATTACCTATAAAATCAATATATAAGTATAGAAATATAATATAAAAATTAATATATTTGTATATAATTAAGCTCCCACCTAATTTCTCATTGATCAAATCACCCCAGAGTTCTAATGGAATATTTCCATGTATTCCCACCCCATCCAAATTCTCATATCACTTCATAACCACAAACGTAAATCAATAGCCACATGTTGTACACCATAGCCATATACTACATCACATATAAAAATAAAATCACAGGAACTTCAGGGAAACGTCTCTATATAACCACATAATTATCACATAACCACTTCAATCACACACTATTTTTGTAGGTGATAGGGAAGTAGTCAGTTATCCTTTTCACCAACAAATTTTTTCTTAAGAGTGTAAATTGAACCAAAACACATATATTGGAATCAATAATGTTATCTGATAGAGGTGGTTGTATGAATGAAACTAGAAAAGTACAATTGATATATGTATTCACTCATAAGAATGACATTGGGTTGTATCCTTATTAAAAAACTTCTAAAACATAACATATCACAAAATTAATACTACCACACCAAAATAACATCCATGTCCACCTTTTAGACATAGTAGAAGCCACAAAAACCAAAATAACCTGAAAACACATATTCTTAGTATTTCATCATTCATTATGAAATTTACATTAATTTTTTTTAAACATATAAATTTTATTAACTAAATTAATATCTAGAAATTACAAATTTATATAAACCAATTAAAAATTTCAACAACTATATCAAAAACAACATATTAATAAAACCAATTATAATTAATATATTTTAATCTGCATTAATATGACACAACCCATTATCATCATGTAACCCTCTTCCACTAATCATAATATATATGAACATATTAACTATACCATACCATGAAAACAACTACATATAAATATCCACTACACGTCATAGAAAAAAGGTAATACAATTTAATAAAATATAACCTCATTATTCATACCTCAATAATTATTTATCATTTCATACTCATAATTAAAATATTTATCAACACATTATATAATTTTTTATTCATTATTTAACTAAAATATTTTAGTTAAAAAAACCAATTTAAATCCTCATTTATCCTTATAAATAATACCTTATTAAAAATAATAGGAAAATGATACTGTAATATGTAATAATATAAAAATATATAAATAGAAATGAAATAATGTAGAACATTTTCAATTCACATCACCATTCCCTTTAATTTAATGTAATTGAATAAATTATTTCTACTAATCACAACACTTTACCTATGGAAATCTAAATCATGAATAATCCAAATTAATAAAGAAATAAAATAATGGAATCCAAGCCGCCTAATTTAAATGACATTTTAATTGTTTAAAACCAATAGGTGAAAATACAATTTATCATACACCAAAACAATTTAAAAATCCCCCAAAAACAATTAATATATATTATAAAAATCAATCCATCAATGAAAACCCACTAGAACTAAACAAAATCACATCAATATATCTTCAGTAGAAATAGATTAAAAAATAATAAATAATAATGATAATACTATATCATTAAATATGAAGGAATATACTACATAATTACATGTTTTAAAGATCCCATGAAGACACCAATGAATAAAAACTTCAACACCAAATGATCCATATGTCTCATAAAAAAAATTAAAAAGGAGAGGGGTGATCAATACTATAATAAGAATTTAGGAAAGAAACATTAGACTATGATGAGAATAGAAGATGAATTTTTCCATCATGGTTAACTTTTATCAAAAACAATGGAATTATGAAAAATATTCCCCTCCAATGATCTCAATTATTATTTGATTAACTAAACTTTTTCTATCCATACCATAGTGTAGTGACATAGACTAAGCAGGTAACTTTTATCTCCAACATAGAAATATAGACAACCATAATGGAGAAACCATTGTACATGATATTTTTATCATATTTCTTTGAAACTACATGAAGAAACCATGATTTATGGGTAGTAAAATAACATCACTACTCATAGTGTTTTGAAAAAAGGGTGTTTACACTATCCCAATTTTAATTAGGAATCCTTGAAAACCCAAACTATATCCTAAAAATAAGAAATCATCCCCATATCATGGTACTCAACCATTATTTAATCTTCCTAAAAATAAATAGATTATTCTTATGCATTAAATATTTAGGAATATTCACAAAAACTATTTTCACAACTACCACAATGACTATGAAAAAAATACCATGATACAAGGACAGAATGGCCATTTCTTTATTTTAATAAAATGATAGAAAACAATTATCATAACTGTTGAACAACTTTTAAACTATATTCCCCCAACTTAATCTTGTAATAAAAAATATTTTAGGTCTATGATTATCAAGGAATATATATTTAGGTTTCAGTTTTTATAAAAAAAAATTATAATATTATTTTTTTCAACTAATTATGGAAAAGTAATTTTTTATTAATTTTATTGATGTTTATTGAAAAATATAATTATTTTAATATATTTATTATTATAAAAATGTGTTCTTTTGTATGAGCCTTGGTCGAATGATATACCACTGAGAGGGGGTGATTTGGTGATATAGATTTTACTATTTCTTTTAGGAATAAACCAATATTACATTTTATGATCATGTCCCACATGTATTTGAACACTTTCTCGACATGTATGCAATCACAATAAAGATACAAAGAACACAAATAGATTTTTTTTATTGTGTTTAGTTACAATGAGGAATCATTTTCCTTTTTATGTCTGTATTCATCCATAATGTTGATTATATTACTATTTAATAGTTTCAGTGATTAAATGGGAATATAATTTCACATAAGATTCTATAAGGAATCATCCACATCCCACATGGAATGTATCATTAACATACCCTCTATAATATGGTGTTATTTAATATAACTACGGATGCATTTTCATCGAAGAGAAATACCGTCATTGTTTGTCATGATGACATCCCATAAAAAAATATGATATTTTTTCATAGTTTTGGCCTTCAACAATTAAAAATTGAGTCAATAAAATAACATGCATGTCATTTTCCCATATCATGCTTTATAAATGGTGGAAATGTGAAAGAGAGAACACAAAAAAATTATCCTTCTTCATTCTTGATAATAAGACTTAAGATGTTCAACAACATTATTTTGATACCTTTACTCAGATGATAAATATATTAGTGACAACATGTCGATACATATAATTTTCTCTCATTGATACATTAGATATAGAACTAATTTAAGTATCAACACTCATATTCTAAATTATTGATATCTTTATTTTCTAATTGTATTTTCTTACTTTATATATATAAAGAAAAATGTGAATAATTTTCCCAAATTAAAAAATTGAAATATCCGATGATTTTATACAGTATGATATTCTCTTATTTAAATTTACTCCAAAATATTTCAAATTTTAATACTCATTTATTCCTAATCAAAATTTCTATTTAAATTTATAAGAGAATTTATGTAATTCTTTTTATGGCCTCTAAGAAATTACTAATATTTTGATACTAGTATATACTAGTATGCATATAAACATTCAAAGATTTTTATGTTCTAGAACCATCTATCATTGTAAAATTGACTTTTATTCTACAAAATATTATTTTTCTTATTAAAAACAAGAAACATTAATAACTAATATCAACAGAAGTACATGTGCAAAGCTATAAAGGGAAATTGTCCATCCAGAGCTGGTTAGAGTCGAATGGACCAGAGGCCGCTAGCTGATCGGCTGCGTTGTTAACTTCCATTTGGGGAAAGGAGAAGGTGCATAAAAAGAAGCGTTGGAAAGGTGATAGAATTATTCTGATGATGATTCCAAATGACTGGATCCCACCATCATTGTGGTTAATATCATCGATTACAGTAAGTCAGTTAGACTCAAAAATGATATCAATCCATCCACATTCCACGGTGAGAAACATAACGTCAAGGATGGAATTGGTCTCAGAAACTATAGGTTCCCAGAAAGCCTGATGTAGTTCATATTATGCAACCAAAAATTGCCCCAGATGATTTTGGGCAAGGAGGCCAAGGGAAACAAGCCCAAACATTGAGAGAGACGTGTCCACATTAGTCATAAGAGTCCCTTCCATTGGGGTATTCCAATGAGGGGGTGGAGGAGAGGGTAAAAACTGGCATAAAATGACCATTGTGGTCTTTCTATCCCTCAATCCAAGAGGTGGCCTGTTCAGTCCAGAATTTGGAGGGTTTCTGAGCTTGATGAAAAATATCATTGTTGCGTCGGACCCAAATAATCCATGCCAGAGTGCAAAGTGAACTTGAAGAAGCCAAGGTAAGAGAGGAGCACTAGTGCGTTGGAATATTGGGAATGTCAGAGTCCAATTCCATTGAAGCGACAGATGTCGGGCCCCATTAATTCTAAATTATCTTATCTCTCGTGCAGTGAATGATAGCGTGCAAATGAGTTTCTGAAATATTCAGGAAGAACGGGAAAAATCTAGAACTGGCCATATGTTTGTAAGTGATGAGTCTGATGGTTGGGATAGTACTCGTGCAGACCTGGCACCAAAATTGGCATACATTTGGGGGAACGTTGAGCATCTAAATAAAATTACATGGTCCCTCATGTCGGCCGACTGTGTGGCTACCAAGAGCCAGTCTATAGTCGGACCTCACCGTGTATTCACCCGAGATAACATTGATCTAAAAAACTCTTGTCAGGGGATGAATCAGAGACCTAGGGAATGCTAAGCATAATTCTTTGATCCCTTTCATTAAACCAATCAAGGATTTTTTCCAGAAACCACACCTGTCCTTGGTCGAAAAGGAGGTAGCTAATAGTAGTTTCTTCAAGACTTGGTGGATGGGGGATGCAGCCCGCATAACATCCTTATCGATAAGACATGGATCAGTCCAGATTTTGACTAATGAGATATACCTTATACTCCCTCCTAGTCCTTTTTTTCAAGAGCATTTAGGCCCCCAAGAGGATTCTCCAGATTAATCTAGGGTGGGGACCATGAGAGGAATCATGAAAGTCCATTTGGGGAAAGTAAATAGCCTAGAAAACCCATGCACAAAGAGATGATGGACGGCTATGAAGGCAACATCCTTGTATGGCCAACAGTGCATCATTGAAGAGACTTAGATTCTAGAATCCTATCCCTCACTCTGATTTTGGGTTTGGAGTGTTTCTCCCAGGCCATCCAGTGGGGTCGATTCCTTCCATCACTCTTCCCCCACCAGAAAATGGTAGTGTGAGTGTGGATCTGGTCAACGATGAATTATGGGAGCTTAAACAGGGACATAAACTAGATGGGGATGGACTGGATGATAGCTTTGATGAGGGTCTCTTTTCTAGCTATATAAATTATTTTAGGGGACCAACCTAGAATTTTTTTCTCGACCATGTCCATAAGAGATGTGAATATTTCTTTTTTGGATCGGCCAATCACCATGGGAATCCCAAGGTACTTCTGATGTTTAACAACTATATGAATACCAACGGATGTTCATAGCTCATCCCTCTTATAAAGAGGAACGCCAGCTCTGAATGAAATTTCATACTTTCCAAGATTGATCGATTGGACAGACGCCCTCTCATATTGTTGGATCACTTGGATGATCACCCAACATTCATTAATTGTTTCTTTGGAAAACAGGAGGTAGTCATCCGCGAAGAGAAGATGGGACACTGGTGGGCTACCACGACAGACATTTTCCCGATGAATACATTTAGAGGATTTCGCCCTGAAAATAAGATTTGAAAACACATCAGTCACCAGTATGAGGAGAAAAAGGTAGATGGGATCTCCCTGAAATAATCCTTGAGATGGGGTGAATCCTATGGTGATATCCCTATTGATCTTGATTTTGAAGGAGATGGTCGAGATGCATTCCATGACCATATCTGTCCATTTAGTGCAAAAACCCATTTTCAGCATGACTGCGTGGATGAAGTTCCATTCCACTCTATCGTAGGCCTTAGTCATATCATGTTTCCTGGCCATGGTTCCTCTTTTCGAGGTGGAGTGTGATTTCATAGAATGGAACACTTTAAGGGACACAATCACTTTATAAGTGATTAGTCTCTAGGCCACGAAGGTGATCTGATTCTCAGAGATAATATTAGGTAGACACGGTCACAACTGATTGACAAGGATCTTTCAGATGATCTTGTAAGATACATTGTAAAGGTTGATAGGTCTAAAATCAGGAATCACCAGATGTTTCATAATTTTAGGGATGAGTACAAGGACAGTTTCAATGATGGAAGAAAAGCCAGTATTCCCAGCCCAGTTAATTTTTTATCAGGTTGCAGATGTTGGGACCGATAATGTTCCAGTATTGTTTAAGGAAAAGGGCGTGGAACCCATCCAGTCCTGGGGACTTAGTGGGATGAAGATGTTTTAGAGCTAGGCGTATCCCGTCATCTGTCACATCTTTGGTGAGATGCCTATTGATCTCATTGGTGATCACAGGTCTGATACAATCTTCCACCTCATTAGACATGAAAGGGGTTCCTACAGGGAAGATGTTCTGGAAATTGTATTTCAGGGCCTCATGGATACCATTAGTGTCAGAAAATTTTCTTCCCTCGGATTTTAAGATGCATGTAATATAGTTTTTTCTATGTATGGATGATTCTTTCTGGTGAAAAAACCGGGTATTAGCGTCACCCACTTTAATGTGGTTATCCCGTGCCCGCATTACCCAGAATCTTTCCTTGACACGTAGGGCCATGTCCATCTTTCTTTTCATGGCTCCAATCTTAGAGAGAATGCAATTAGATGTGGGTTGTTTGAGGAGGTTGTTTAGTCTCCTTTTAAGGACACCATAGTGCCGGTTAGGGTGGAAGAATTTTTTATTACTCTGGAACCTCAGAGAAGATGCGACCTGTTGGAAATTGAGGCAAACATCCACTTGAGTGCTTTTCCAGCTTTATCGGATCACCTTTTGGCATTCCTGATCTTTTGACCAGAAGCTCTCAAATCTGAAGGGTTTGCTATGTTTTTTATTTCGTTCTCCTTGTGTACAATCAGTGAGAATTGAATAGTGGTCTGAGCAGTTAAGGGACATATGGCCGATATGAAACATGCTGAACAGATTAATCCAATTAGTAGAGCCTAGAAATACATCAAGATGCTCAGCGATGCAGGCGCCTTCAGTATTGTCGTTGAACCAAGTAAAAGGATTACCTGTGTACCCCAAATCGACCAGATCTTCCCTAGAGACCGTGTCCTTGAAGTTTGACATCGATGCAGAGGGCCAAATAATTCCGACCCTCTTTTCCTTATGGAACATAATCTCATTGAAATCTCATCTAAAGAGGATAGGGCTCAGTAAGTCATGTCGTAGCTTGCACAAAAGATCTCATGACTTCATCTTATCATTATGGGATGGAAAGCTATAAAATCCCACAATAGTCTAGGGTAGGGGAGAGTATATGTTAATAGTCGTTGCTACATGGTGCGAAGAGAAAACTTTTATTTTGATATTGATACTGTCCTTCCAAAGGTGATAGAAGCCCCCAGAATGGCCTTGTCTGGGCACCGGAAAACAACCTTAGAAGCCGAACTTCAGAGCAATACCATTTTTGTCCTTGTTTTATAGTATGGTTTTGGACAGGAAAAACATATAGGGGAGAATTTGAGTGCAATTGCGTTGAAGCATGCAAACCGTTTGTGGTTTTCCAAGCCTATGACTGTTCTAGCATAAAGCAATCATAGCTCTTGGGGGGGCAGGGTCTCACCCGCCGCCGTCTTTGGTTCCTCATAACTTGTTTCTCCACTTGTCCTTTTCCATCTTTTGGTTGGATTCCTCCCTGGGTGGCATGTTTCATTATGTCTTTTCCCGACCCCAGGTTTAGGATTTTCCATAGTACCATCAATCTCACCTCGTTGCACCCTTTTCCACGTTCGACAAGTAATTGGGCCTAGAAATGGAGTCCTCTTCATTCCATGGGCCACCATTGTTAGAATTCCTGTGGCGGTCGATTGTGGGTTAGGGTCCAGATCTGGTGGTTCGATGTGCCTCAACATTGGCTTTGAGTAGTGTATTGGTGGTTCATTGTGCATCGTCTCCAACTTTGTATATGTTTGAGTATTTTCCTCTAGGGGGTGAGGAAGAACTTCAGCTTCTCACTAAGTGGGAGGGACAACAATAGGGAAATCTAATGGTCCAAGCATTTGGGCTTTTTAGGTATGGGTTCCTCCTGACATGTATGCACCAACGTGAGATAGTCACTGTCCTTTTGTTTTTCCATCTCAAGGATGATAACATATTTATTCGTTTTGGCACGGAGCCAAGGGCCGTATTGGGGGATAATGTTACCTAATCAACTCTTATGTTTTGTGGGGGACCTTCTTGTTAGATAGCCAAGGTGACCATAGGAAAAGCAGAAGATTGGGAGTTTCATGAACTCTAAAGATATCCAAATTTTTTTGTCTTTGATTTTCATGAACATTCCCCTCATCAGTGGCTCGGAAACATCAATTTCCACCTTGATCTACACCTCGGGGCCCCATTATACTGGATCTGAGTTATCCCGGTCTACAAGGCGACTTAAATTGTCCATGATTTCTCTCATGATTTTTTCCACTATGGCATGGAAGGGAATTCCATTAATTCGTATCCAAATGGGGGAGCGGGTTAAATTCACTCGTTGGATATCACCCCCCCCCCTTGAATTCATCTATTAGGAAGAGTTTATTGTCGAAGGAGCACAGTCTTACATGCATGATTTTGTCTCTATCTCTATTGTTAAAGAACTCAAAGACTAAGTGATTGATCCCTGCTTCATGGATAGCCAATCTAACATCATGTTTCCAAATGTTCTGTAGAGTGTTTTCGAGATCCCCCAGTTTTACCGATATGTTTTACACGAACTTTCCAACCATGAGCAGAGACATGCGCTATTCCAAAAGTGTGTCTACATTTCTCCGAGCCACGATGATCGCCTTTTATTTGTCCTTTAGGGACAACCTCTTCCATTTATTTACATGTTCCACATCTATAGAGCAGAACCTAAAGATTATTTCTCAATTCTCCCTAAATACCAGCGCCCTGGTGGACCCCACAGACTTAGAACCCTTACTTAGGATGTTGGTTAATCATCCTTAAACTCCCCGTGCACAAGGCCAACCTAGTCCATCCACACATGAAACAAGTCCTGGTCCAAAAAGGAAGTCTCTGGACCGGACACTCCTTCGCGGCCTCCCTACGTGGTCCACACAGACTGGCACCACGGCCTTAACGATCGACCCTGCCCCTTGAGAGGTCACACCTAGGAAACCCGCACTGCAGACCACACTAGTCGTCGCATAGCAACACCTCACAACTGAATATTCACGGCATCATAACACAACTAATGCTTCACGGATGCACATCGCAGAACATACTTTTCACGACAATGACGACCACAAGACATCACCTTTTTCACTGCGGACACTACATCTCCGCGGATCAACACCCCATAGAAGGAATTTCGTGGGGTCCACAACACGATCACTCAACACGGTGAAGCATCACAGAAGGTACTTCACAAATCAAGCCACTTCCCGGATTAAAACTACAAGGAAGGAACATCATGGCAGCCACATCGCACTCTCTCAACGTGGTGAATCATCACGGAAGGTGCTTCCCAAGAAAACACATCGTGGTGGAAACTTCACGAAGATGAGGAATCATCTTACCACCCACAGGTCACCTCCTTGAGACTATACGCGCCGGGAACTAAAAGCTGAAAGGGGAAAGGCGAGTTGGGTTATGTATTCCTCGGAATCTGGTATTTGTCACGAGACAAGAATGCTCGGAACAGTAATGCAGATGGAGTTTGAGATTTGGGATCTGGAACGGGTGAATTAGGGGGATGGGTTTTTTTATTTAAATGGGTTTAGGTTTAGTATATTTAGGAATATAGGTTTGTTGAGCTCCACTTCAAGTGGCGCTCAACAATTCGGGTGGCTAGCACCACTTCAAGTGGCGCTTTGCCACCCTTTTCTTTTATTTTATGGTTTTGTTTTCTTTATTTGTTGTTTTAATTTTTTTTCCACCTCATCTCTTTTTAATAAATAATTTCAAAATAATTAAATAAAATTTTAAAAATAATCTTATAAATATGTATTTAAAAATGATAAATTAATTATTATTATATTTATAATTATATAATAATGAAATTTTATTTATGTATATATATAATTATATGTGTGCGTATAAATATAATTATGTATATATATAATTAAAAATAAATATTTATAAATATAAATCTATTTATATATATTTTTTAAATAAAAAATATATTTGTAATTATATAATTATAAACTAATCTTTTTATATATATATTTATAATTATATGAATATGAATTTATTTAAAATATATAATTATGAAAATATTGTTACATATATATTTAAAATTTATTTATAAATATATTTAATATTCATATATAAATATATATATATATATATTTGTATGTGTGTGTGTGGAGAATTATATTTAGAATTATATTTAGAATTATATTGTAATTATAGTTATACTTGTATATTTATAATTATATATTTGTAACTATATATATTTACATAGTTATAAGTAATTATTTATAAAAAAATTGAAATATTTTTAAACATATAGTCTTTCAATACCACCTACTTGAAATTTAAAAATGTTTCAAGTATGTGACTTTGAAAGCCTATAAAATATAATCTAAATGACCAATATGAATGAAACTTAAAACAAGTATTAAAAATATACTAAATAGATGAAAATAAAAAAATTACGTAAAAAATGTCGATAGTAAATATTTTATAGGCTTTCAAAACCACCTAGTTGTAACTTAAAAATGGTTCCACTATGTGACTTTGAATGCTATAAATGATAATTAATCATAATTAGTTAATTAATTAATCATAATTAGGTTATTAATCCTAATTAGGTAATTAATTAATCATAATTAGGTTATTAATTAATCCTAATTAGGTAATTAATTAATCATAATTAGGTAATCAATTAATCATAATTAGGTACTTAATTAATCATAATTATGTAATTAACTAATCATAATTAGTTAATTACTTAATCATAATTAGGTAATTTGTTAATCATAATTAGGTAATTAGTTAATAATAATTAGGTAATTAGTTAATCATAATTAGGTTATTAATTAATCAATATTAACTACTTAATTAATCATAATTAGCTACTTATTTAATCATAATTAGCTACATATTTAATCATAATTAGCTACTTATTTAATCATAATTAGCTACTTATTTAATAATAATTAGGTACATAATTAATCATAATTAGGTACTTAATTAATAATAATTATGTAATTAATTAATCATAATTAGTTAATTAATTAATCATAATTAGGTAATTAGTTAATCATAATTAGGAAATTAGTTAATCATAATTAGGTAATTAGTTAATCAAAATTAGGTTATTAATTATTCAATATTAGCTACTTAATTAATCATAATTAGCTACATATTTAATCATAATTAGCTACTTATTTAATCATAATTAGGTAATTAGTTAAACATAATTAGGTAATTAGTTAATCTAATTAGTTAATCATAATTAGGTAATTAGTTAATCATAATTAAGTAATTAGTTAATCATAATTAGGTAATTAGTTAACCATAATTAGGTAATTAGTTAATCATAATTAGGTAATTAGTTAATCATAATTAGGTAATTAGTTAATTATAATTAGGTAATTAGATAATCCTTAGGTAATTAGTTAATGATAATTAGTTAATCAATATTAGCTACTGTTCAGATGACTACTTGTATGATAGCATGTGAGCCTCAACAACAAAGGATGGAGGAGCGTCTTCAAGATATCCACAGAGTGAATATAGAAGTGTATGATTACATGATGCAAATTCCAAAGCAGAAATGGTCGTTGGCATATGATGATGGGAGGAGATATGGTCATATGACGACCAACATCGTAGAATGTATAAATGGAGTTTTCAAGGGAGTTAGAAAACTTCCTATCACAGGTAAATATGAATATTTGAATATATGTTATTTAGAAGAGCTACTATTATAATATAATATTTGTATGATGTCGTAAATCTAAATTTCAGGGTTGGTACAATAGACATTCTATCGTAGTGTAAAGTACTTTCTGGAATGAGGAAAGCAAGCTGAAGAGGGCTTGACCAGAGGAATGCGCTATGGACACCATTTCCAACGTGAGCTAGATACAGTTATCCAGGAGGCCGCAACTTACCGTGTAACTGCATTTAATCGTCCAGAGCAACGATTTGAGGTCGCTGAGCCCAGTGATGTTGTGGCATGTAGAAATGGTCGTGTGTGAGTTGTTTTATTGGAGAAGTGTTATTGTGATTGTGGCAACTTTCAGGCACTGAGATATCCATGTGGCTATGTGATTGCTGCATGTGCTTACGTACACGTATCTTGGGAGCAGTTCATTGATCCGGCTTATCGACTCGAGAGCATCAACTCCTGCTACAGTACTCCATGGATGGAAATCGGGAAATATCAGAATTTCTGGCTACCTGATGACACATCGACGCTTCTACCGAACAACAATAGACTTCGACCTAAAGGGAGGCCAAAGTCGACTCGTATTCGGAATGAGATGGATTGGCCTAGTGAACATCCAGTTGGACGACGGTGCAGCATATACTGCCAGGAAGGTCATACGAAGACACGTTGCCCTAGACACATAGGGCAATCTTCTAATGGTTAAATTGAATCATGTAATCTATCAGTTACTGTAAAAATTTGTACATGTAATTATTTTCATCATTTCACCATTTTTAATCATATTTGTTTTACTTGTAAATAGGTTAATTTTTGGAAAATGATCCACGATTTCACGTGACATTTTTTGTGGAACGATCAACATTACATGAGTAGCTTTAAACAAACAACACCAACTCAAAAAAAGGAATGTACCTATATAAGAAAACAAAACCATTTGAACTATTAAATGAAAATGTCATCAGTTTTTTATAATGAAAGAAGAACTTACAGTGACTAAAAAACAAAAACGAGGAAACTCTGAACGTCTTCACCCCAACACCCCAACATGGGAGACAACAACTAACCCAATTTGGTTATGCTTCTTTCAAAATTATATGATAAATTTCATATCTTACATGATAAAAGTCATAATATACATGAAATTAATGTTTTATTGTTTGCACATTCAGATGGAGCTGCCACTTTTATCTGGCCAGGAGACGCACGTGTCGCGCGATGTGTTGGTGCGACGGCCTTTTAGACATATTCATGTTCGGAGAGCACACCGTTTCCATCATGAGGCACCACCGGTAGCTATTTGTCTATACCTTATATGTGTAGGCTTTTATTGAGTCGCTATGTGTGACTTCAAGACCATCGACTATCATTTGATAGCTGCGTTGGTTGAGAGATGGCGGCCAGATACACACACATTTCATCTCCCATAGGGGGAGATAACTATTACATTAGAGAACGTCGCCTACATGCTGGGGTTACCTATACATGGAGATGCAGTTACGGGGGCCAGTACTGGCGATTGGGTTGCAGTCATACAGAGGCTGCTAGGCATTGACGTCATCGGCGCACGGGGTGTCCTCCAGGGTTCGCGCTTGCGAATGAGGTGGCTTGATCATCATTTCGACGTCATTCCTGATGATGCAGATGAGGAGACGCTTCTTCAGCACACACGTGCATACATTTTGCGGTTGCTCGGAAGCATGTTGTGCGTCGACTACTCCAGCGCTTTGGTACATATGATGTACCTCCCATTACATGAGGATCTGGATCAGACTGCTATATACAGATGGGGATCCGCTGTATTAGCACATCTGTATAGATCTCTCTGCACCAGTTGTCTGGCCGATTCACATCAGATTGGAGGTTGCTTGGTGTTAGTACAGATGTGGGCCTGGGAGCGTTTTCCACGCATCGCTCCACGAGTTGTCACACCGCATGCACCGGAGCTACTTCAGGACTGTCCTCGGGGACGATGGTATGTCTACTTCATTACATTCGGTTATTTAGTACTTTGGTTATTGTTTTTTATAAAATTACCATAGGTTACTCTTTTTTCACCAGGTGGACTCAGCCTCAGAAGTTTTCAAATACTCCGAGACATAGTGTGCATAGCTTCTAACAGATATTCGACGCTATAGTGCCAGCTGATGTAAGTTAAACAATACTTTTTTGTAGGAAAATTTGTTTCGTTATCACTATTTTAGGTTATTTCAATATAATCTCAGTAACATTGTCATGATACTATATGACTTATTTTTTGAGTTTACATTTCAGGTTTCATGGACTCCTTATACAGGTTATGTCTACACATCACTTCCACTATACTGCACAACTTTGGCTGGAGATCGTGCTGCAGTGGTGCCACTCATTCACTTTCACATCATTGAGTGGCACCAGCCAGACCGGGTCATGGGCTAGTTCGGTTTTATACAGCATATCCCCATGGAACCATGACAGACTACCGAGGTACATTTGATTGTGCTTATAGGTAGACATACGACAGACTGGCTACGATATCATGCATCATATATCCAGCTTTGGGATAGGCGTGCCCGATTCAGTATCTTTCCACAGGGATATATCACATCACACTTTGATTTATATGATCAGGGGGATTATGCACACTAGTATCGACGGCACACCATCATGCACTTTACACATCAGTGGATTGGCATTCAGCGATTGGTATGTTTACTAAGATTTATTAATTTTGTTTAACTCATTTTTTATATTAATTTGATTGTTATTTCATTTGCAGGAAGATTCCATTGGTCAGCTTGCACCTTCCACACAGCCTCAGGAGCATGCATATATTCTAGGGAGGTTTTTCATCGGGATGTGGTGGCTCTATTGGATAATCTCAGGTTGATACGTGACATTTTTTGATGAGGAGCCACAGATATATCCTGATCCATATCTTCAGGCAGAGCACCTGGGGATGACAATGTCCCTACTATGCCTGCTGAGGAGGATTCACCACCGCTGCCGCCGCCAGCTGGATGACAGAGACGAGCACATCCGGAGGGGCAGAGGCGATGACATCGACATCCGAGAGCGGATCCTGCAGATGTCGTCGCACCACAGAGAGACGATCCCGCCCAGCCGACTGATGATTTTGCACAGCAGGGAGACGCTTATAAACCGCATATGGAATCTGCACAGACTACTATAGACTTCGATATGGGTGCAGTCACACAGCTTATAGCGGCCCCCTCTCCTCCCGATGAGACCTTCTTCAGTACCCCATTTCTACCATTTATAGGATCTTCAGAGCCATATGTCACCCCATATGATTTTGGGGCATCCTCACATGATTTTTGGGCATCCACGCATGATTTTGGTCAGTCCTCTACACAGAATCATGGGGAGGCACCAGAAGCACCGGAAGAGGAGGAACCTGTAGAGAGGACACCAGAGCGACACGGACATCAGACACGGAGAGGACGTGACATTAAGACACTGCGTTGTGGTACCGGGGGGAATCATCCTTTATGTTTTTGGATGTAATGTTGTATATATTAAAAAACATATTCACTATGATATGTAATTGTTGTTTAAGTCAAATAACATGAAAATAAAAAATATATTAAATACAAACTTATTTCAATTAACTATTAAATTATAAAGTACAGGTACAATATAAACAAAATTTGTCACAGCGACATAACCATTAATAATTAACAATTATAATGACAAATAAAAATTAATAATTATATTACTAACTATTTAATTATTGTATATCAAATAATAATGTTTTATATACGTTCAAAGTCACATAGTTGAAACATTTTTAAGATACAACTAGGTGGTTTTGAAAGCCTATAAAATATTTTCTATTGACATTTTTTACGTAATTTTTTTATTTTCATCTATTTAGTATATCTTTAATCCATGTTTTAAGTTTCATTCATACTGGTCATATGGATTATGTTTTATAGACGTTCAAAGTCACATAGTTGAAACATTTTTAAGTTACAACTAGGTGGTTTTGAAAGCCTATAAAATATTTTCTGTCGACATTATTTAGGTAATTTTTTTATTTTCATCTATTTATTATTTTTTTAATCCATGTTTTAAGATTCATTCATACTAGTCATATGGATTATGTTTTATAGACGTTCAAAGTCACATAGTTGAAACATTTTTAAGTTACAACTAGGTGGTTTTGAAAGCCTATAAAATATTTTTTTTCGACATTTTTTACGCAATTTTTTTATTTTCATCTATTTATTATATGTTTAATCTATGTTTTATGTTTCGTTCATACTGGTCATATGGATTATGTTTTATAGATGTTCAAAGTCACATAGGTGAAACATTTTTAAGTTACAACTAGGTGGTTTTGAAAGCCTATAAAATATTTTCTGTCGACATTTGTTACGTATTTTTTTTATTTTCATCTATTTAGTATATGTTTATTCCATGTTTTAAGTTTCATTCATACTGGTCATATGGATTATGTTTTATAGACGTTCAATGTCACATAGTTGAAACATTTTTAAGTTACAACTAGGTGGTTTTGAAAGCCTATAAAATATTTTCTGTCGACATTTTTTCCGTAATTTTTTTATTTTCATCTATTTAGTATATGTTTACTCTATGTTTTATGTTTCATTCATACTGGTCATATGGATTATGTTTTATAGACGTTCAAAGTCACATAGTTGAAACATTTTTACGTTACAACTAGGTGGTTTTGAAAGCCTATAAAATATTTTCTGTCAACATTTGTTCATTTTTTTTTTATTTTCATCTATGTAGTATATGTTTAATCCATTTTTTAAGTTTCATTCATACTGGTCATATGGATTATGTTTTATAGACGTTCAAAGTCACATAGTTGCAACATTTTTAAGTTTTAACTAGGTGGTTTTGAAATCCTATAAAATATTTTCTGTCGACATATTTTTACATAATTTGTTTATTTTCATCTATTTAGTATATGTTTAATCCATGTTTTAAGTTTCATTAATACTGGCCATATGGATTATGTTTTATAGACATTCAAAGTCACATAGTTGAAACATTTTTATGTTTCAACTAGGAGGTTTTGAAAGCCTATAAAATATTTTCTGTCGACATTTTTTTGTTTTTTCCCATCTATTTATATATTTTTAATCAATGTTTTAAGTTTCATTCATATTGGTCATATAGATTATCTTTTATAGCGTTCAAAGTCACATAGTGGAAATATTTTAAAGTTACAACTAGGTGGTTTTGAAAGCCTATCAAATATTTTCTATCGACATTTTTTACGTAATTTTATTATTTTCATCTATTTAGTATAATTTTAATACATGTTTTAAGTTTCATTCATATTGTTCATTTAGATTATATTTTATATGCTTTCAATGTCACATACTTGAAACATTTTTAAATTTCAATTAGGTGGTATTAAAAGACTATATGTTTAACAATATTTCAATTTTTTTTATAAATAATTACTTATAACTACGTAAATAGATATATGTACAAATATATAATTATAAATATACAAGTATCACTCTAATTACAATATAATTCTAAATATAATTCTAAATATAATTATCCACACAGACACACACACATATATATATATATATATAATATATTTATAAATAAATATTAAATATATATGTAACAATATTTTCATAATTATATATTTTAAATATATTCATATTCATATAATTATAAATATTTATATATAAAGATTAGTTTATAATTATATAATTACAGATATATTTTTTATTTAAAAAATATATATAAATAGATGTATATTTATAAATATTTATTTTTAATTATATATATACATAATTATATTTATACACACACATATAATTATATATATACATAAATATAATTTCATTAATATATAGTTATAAATATAATAATAATTAATTTATCATTTTTAAATACATATTTATAAGATTATTTGTAAAATTTTATTTATTTATTTTGAAATTATTTATTAAAAAGAGATGAGGTGGAAAAAAAATTAAAACAACAAAAAAAGAAAACAAAACCATAAAAAAAGAATAGGGTGGCAAAGCGCCACTTGAATTGGCGCTCAACAAACCCATATTCCTAAATATACTATACCTAGACCCATTTAAATAAAAAAACCATCCCCCTAATTCGCCTGATCTGGAACCGCCCGTCCTCACCCGGATTTGGCACCAACATAGTGTGACGGTGACAGAAAGGACTTCACGACCCCGGGGGAGGCTGGATCTGGACCTGAAGGTGATTTTGAGCAGAGGAAGATGAAGCCCGACACCCTTCAGAACACAAAACTCGGGGTCCAGGACCAGGCGGAGAAAACACAGGCAAATGAACAAAGATTCCCTGCCGTAGAGGTTTGGGGAGCGGCACAGGAAGAAAGTGCGGTGCAGCGCAGAACATAAGCGGGGAACACTGGGGGAGACAGAGCGGCCGTAAACCGAACGAATGAGGAAACTCAAGACCTAGTAAGCCCTAGGATAGAAATCTCTCAAGAGGGAGAGACTCCCCGATGATTGAGGTTATTCAACAAAATATTCTTATTCCTAATTATAATATTGAATGACAAATCCAATTATTTTGTGGGATGCATATATAATTAAAGAAGATCACATCATCATCTAATTGTTTCTTATTAATATGTTCTAGTGTTTTCTGATTTAATAATTTCTCTGAGTGTTGGATTTCATGAAAATCAAATATTTCATGGAAGTATTGAGTCTAATGATTTCCAAAATACTCTTCTTCTACATGGTGATTATATTTTTACTTTTACAATTTGAATTCATAATTGATTTTTTAAGACTCATTCATAAAATTTTCTGAAATTCATAAATTCTTGAACATTTATAAATTTTTAGAAAGTTGATAAGTCATACACATACGTATAAATCCTTAAATTCTCCTCCCAATGAACTACGTTATCCTTAATTAATTAAAAAAATTATAAAAAATGTTTTATTAAATTAAACATGTTTTATAAATACTCACACTATTGTCACTTACAACCTAAAACCTAAAATATTTCAAAATAATTAATTTTTTTAAAAAAGTTCCAAAAATATTTATTTTTCAAACTTTAGAAAAAAATTATAGTCATTACCTAAATATGTTCTAAACCTATGTGAATATTCATATGCAATTTTCAATACCATTAAAACAACAAAAAAATTATCAAACAACATTCTAGAAATCTTAATTATTTTTAAAAAAAAAAATAAATTATTGTTTCGTAATTTGAATGGGTTCTTATATTTTAATTGGAAATAGATTTCAATAATTGTTTAATGTAATTTTTTTATAATATGAAATTAAAAAAAAAATTAACGAATATTATATATTTTAAAACGTAGAATGATTTGTTTAGTAAAAAATATTTATTTATTTATTTTACGTATAAGTTAATTTTATTTTATGAAAATGGAAATAAATATTTTTATATTTTGAGGTAAATTTATTTTTTAAATTATTCTTTGAATATAAATGAGTTTATTTTTTATGAATTTTTTTTACAAAATTATAATTAATTTTTATTTCATTGTAATGAAATGATCATATTTCATGAAGCTAAGATATATGTTATACATGTTTATGTAAAATAAAACTTATTTTATGTCAATATAATAAAAAAAATATTTTATAAAATGTATTATTTAATAAATATGGGTGAGAATAATTTTACATCAATATCTATGAGTAAATCTAATTTTCATTATGTTATTGAAATTTTTTTGGATATATTTTTATGGTTTGGAATAATTTTTTATATGAAAAATAATTTTTTTTGTTTTCATCATAAAAAGAAAATTGAATGAAATTTTATTTAAATTGAAAAACCTGTTTTCTTATAATTTTTTTGATATTTTAATTTTTAAAATAAATGTATTTTTTTGAATAAAAATTAGTATTATGTAAATTATTATACTTTTTATGGAATAAAGAGATATTTTTTTTCTAAATCAATATAGTTTTTATATAGATTAAATAATTTATTAAAATGTTTAATAAAAAAATAATGAATTGTTTTAATGTAAAAGTCGTGCTATTGAGACAAAAATACTCAAGGATGAAAAAAATCAAATAAACTAATGTAATAGGGTTTTTATCATGTTCATTTCAATAAAAATCTATTTTCCTTAAGGGATATGGTCCATGAAAAAAATTGAGTTATAAGTAAAACCCATATTTACAAGATAATTGGATTTGGCATTTTTCCCTATAAATATGCTTTTCCACATATTGTGGGAAAAGGATTTGATTATTGTATTTTTTTTTTGAAATACCATGTCTATTATATGAGGCTAAACCATCGATGAGATTTTCAGTGAAAAATTTTGTAACCACACTTCAAAAAGGATTTATTTCCTTGAAGAATTAATGGAAATAGAGCTGTTCAAAGGTCCATGGAATATCTAGCTGGATAGATTCCTCAAAATATCACATTCATCGATTGTAGGTTATTCTCTTTATGAATACGAAAACCTTAAAAGGTAACTAATCCTTCACTTCATTAGTATAAATAATGTAGATGATGAAATAGGATTTGGATGTAAAACCTATGTCTAAACATCTTGTATAACTATTAATTACATATGTAATATAGGTTCAAGGTGTTTTATAAAAGATATTTAAGGTTTGAGAACCTATATATGGAGCTTATATTAATCATTTGATGTGATATAAATTCAAATGCTCCATGAAATATTTTAATATGATTATATTTGGGTCTGAATTTATTTTAGAGTTGATGCACCTATGATTGTGGAAGAGTTCATAAAAACTATCTATAATGTGTTTTTTAAATATTTCAAAACCATGAAAATGTTCTTAATGTAGTATAGAATTATTTTAATGATTACTATATCTAGTATAAAATGTTTGAGATGATATTAATAGTGTAGAAAGAATTAAAAAAATTATTAGCAGTCTTGAAGTAGTTTATAGTAATTTGGAATTTTACAATAGATTGAAAAATGGATTAGTTATGAACATAAGACTTTTCCTATTAGATCTATTGACCTTGTTGTTAACATACTTCATCTATTGCATATCATAAATATATTATGTGATTGTATGGTTTTTAGTTTCCAAAAAATTAATTTATGGAGGGGAAGAATTTAGAAGTTTTCATAATATGGTTTATTCACTATCACATATTGACTCTATTTACAAAGACTTATTGTCGTTGTTTTGTAAATTGTATTAATAATATATCTAATAACATGGTTAATTAAAACCATGTAAATTATACTTCCCTTCACATTTCACTTTCATGATCGATCACCACCTTCCCCATTCCCTCTTGCAATCGATAACCTCATTCCTGTTTCAAGATAAAGCACCACAATGGAAATCTGGAGATCGATCCCCTCAAGTACACGTGATTTTGACGCCCATTCTCCACAGATATCTCTTAGCCAACACTCTAAAATTATCTGAAATACTCTATATATATCTCTTGTTTAGTTATTATGATCAATACCCCATTCTTACACAAATATATCTAGACGATCACTCACGATCAACCCCCTCTCCATCACCATAAAACAGCTCCCAAAGATTAATTCCCAAATGCTTCACCTCTTTGCCATATTTCTTATTTCAGTTGTTCCAAATGTTATTTTTTAACTTATTCGCCCCATGGTCGACCAAAACATCCTCATCTTCACTTTTATTTACCCATAACCTCTACTATAAATGAAAAATGTGGCATGTATATGAAAAATAATCTTTTTAGGGCACTATAAATATTCCATCACAACACATCCTTTTTCTAAAGTGGTTCTTACATAATTAATTCAAGACAATTATTCACATTTCTTTTCTAGTATAAGAAATTACTTTATTTAAATACATCACTAAAAATGATCTATCGCTAAATAAATTTATTTTATATATGTTTCCGACAGTATCACTAGGGCATGTATCCATCCATTATTTGAAGGAGGATGCAAAAATGTTGCCCTACATTCTTGCTTTCTAAAGGTTGGCAGAATTCTTTATTAATTCAGAGAAATTTACACCTTGATCAAAACGGGATGATGTGTTTTCGGTTCATCCATTCATGGATTTCTTCTTGGAACTCATTAACTATTCCTAGTCACCCTCATAGATTTGATTCGTTGTTCATGAATCTCATTCCTTGTTCCATGTCTTCATAGACTCCTGTTAATTACATTGCTTCTTTCATCACATTCCAAGGGGTTTGATCATAAAAGCAACCTTTGGTCAGTGGAGAAGTCATGTTAGATATAGTTGGCATGTCTAGGATCTGGATAACTAGTGCGTATGGGTTTCTTCTCCTTATTATATGGCATATTGAGGGCATAGTAATCAGAGAAATCCCACTTCAAATGCACGTAATTATATTTAAAAGGAAATTATATGAGGTTTTCCTCATCTTCTTATGTTTCACACAGGGTATTCCACTCGTATTATGTCTATAGAAGATAGATATAACTAATCAAAACACTAATGAGAGAGGATCAGGTGGGTGTGACCCCTAGAGGGATCCTTGATGCTGGGGATAATGCGTGGTTAGTTACCCAGTTGTTGCTAGGAGATGTAAGAAAGTGGGTGACATGATTTAACCGGGATGTGGAATCCCAGGTAAGAATCATGATGAATGATGGATAGTTGATTGGATTAAAGGGCGAATGAGGTGGAATAGTCATGAAGGTGATGGTACTATTAGGATTGAACCATAGAAAGGCTTCATATGTATCCCCGTGGTAGGGATTCAAAGTCCGTGTAGTTTAGTGGGGCGATGCGACACCTGAGGAGGTGGCCTATATAGATGGAACCCAGAGGAAGTAGAGCCGTCAAGTTAGATAATTATCTTCACAGGACATAAAGACTCGAGGGAAATACCCTGATGAGACATGGGTGATGGGATTGAACTTCTAAGAGGCTTCCTACGTACATTTCTTTGGTAAGGATCAAAGTCTACATAGTTCAGAATAGGGGCATAGAATTGGGGTGTATGTATAGGAAAACAACCCGATGACATGTTGGGGATTACGTGTGGTTAGAATCCTTAGTTGGTCTGATGCTCGATGGGCAGACTAGATATGTGGCTCCCAACATTGGAGACTGCAATGACATACCATCGAATGTGAAATAAAATAGATTACCATAGGTTGGTATTGATAACAAATTACAGCTGGTTGGGGATGACAACTTCATACCTCTGATTGCGGTTCCCATGGCTTACCATTGATTGAGGAACACAACGACTTATAGACGGTCGTGAAACAAAATGGGTTATCGTCGATTAGGGTTCACAATGGCATATCGTTGATCGGGGTTGGACCTCAGGGAGGCTTCCTACGTAACTTTTCTAGGAGGCAAGGATCAAGGACCACATAGTTTGAATTGTTATAGTTTAATGTCTTTCAGGACAAATTTTAACTGACATGTAGGGGTCGAGACAAGTAGGTGTTTAAATTGAACACTTAGGAGGATTTCTACGTACTGTGCCTTGGAAAGGATCAAAGGCCATGAAGATCAGGCTAGTTTGTTATGTATTATGCTCTAGGGTGTCCTAGTAAGGATTCCATGGTTAATGCTTACTCTAATCCCACATAATTCATTCTCGATGTTAGAAAATAGAGGCAACAAAGACCTGATTATCACATCTCGAATGGTGTGTACAAGGGAAGTGGATTGGGAATTTCAAGTGGATAGTGTCTCAAAGCGGTAATAAAGGATTATTCGTGGATAGTAGCCTAGGGAGATGGATATTGGGACCTACATTAAGATGGAGGAAAGGTGGAGACAAAGCCTAGAGGTAGAGGGATGAGGTTTCTAGGATCCATGTTCCCCTCTCACCTATTAGTCTTTGGCACCGTAGAAGAGAGGAGAAGTAAAGGTGCTACCTTCTTCAAGGAAGTCTAGGGGCATACACCCTGGTGGTTTCCCTTCCCTGCAGACAAGTGTCGCTCCAACAATGGGGATACTATTCCATATGAGGAAGATCTCACTCTTTTGGAGATGATTGGGTGTAGCGAATGTCCTATACGGGGCACCCCACATAGACTGCACGAGATGAGGTCACAATTTAACGTCATGTGCTGAGGATGATGGTGATTGGCAGTTTAACGTCCTCCAGCTTAGATGAGGAAGGTTCAACCCGCACCCCCTAAGACGTACATAATTGATTCCTATCCATTCTTAGGGAATGAAAGGAATCAACAATTCCATGGTGAAGGGGTGTAATTAAGTGATCCACTAAGGGGCCCACGTTAGTGTGGCTATGAGAAGAATCATTTGTTCTTAGTGTGCCTGGGTGATGCTAAGGATCCACAATGGTCAATGGGGATTATGCATGGAAGTTGTATGTGATGTATTCCTCATGGTTTTCTATGAAGGAATATGAACTCGCTTGTGGGTTGAGGCATATAATTCTAGCCTACTCTTATATGTTAGTGCACAAGCATGATAATATCAAAGGTACTACAATCTGTTTGAACAAAGGGTGTTGAGAAGTGTCTATCACATGCTCGAAATACGGAACACAGTGATGGTGGTGTGACGATGAAGGATAACTATTGATCATGTTCTAAACAAATCATCAATATCATGTTTTCCTGAAATGGGGACAGACAAATTAGGGTTGACTTTTGACCATGTTCAAAACACAGGACCTGACACTAAGTGTCGCCAAAAGTCATCTAGGGCGTTGGCCCAGAACAGTAGGTGAGTCGTGGTGGAATGGGACCAGGTAATTAGGGGGTCACTTCAGACATTAAAGACGGTGAAGATCCAAATGATGGACCCACAAAGAATGAGGTTGAGTGGTGTAATTCTATAACAGACTCCATCACTCATGAAATAACACCACTGTAATCATGCCATGATGAATTTATGCATAGAAAATAAGGAATCGTATATTTGGAATAAGAGGAATCCTATTATTGAATAATAGGGAATACTACAGTTTATAGTCATGTCGATAAGACTATTATCATCTTATGATTGGCGCATAAGTCATCCTATATATGTCATATAGGGTGTATTATAGTTTACTGTCATATCGATTGGACTGTTGGCATCTTACGCTTGGAGAATAAGGAATCTTTTGTTGGGAGCAAGAGCCATCCTATGTTTGTAACATAGGGTGCACTACAGTTTCAAGGTATATAGATAGGACTTTTATTGATAAGGTTCCAATAAAAGGTTGGTGTTGGTAAATACACAAGAGCATCCCTTTCTGGTTCAACCTATTAAAGAAGTCGGGGTAATGGGGTTTGGATTAGTTTTTTGAGGAATGGTTGAAATAATGGTATATGGGGAATTGATGATGAGAATATCAACTCACAACATGGTAACAAATGAATAGGAATATGTCTAGTGAAGGTGTTTCATGGTGTGTAGAGGAGTATCTGAAATCACGGTATTCTATAAGTGGAAGGTGGATTCTCATAAGGGCACAATAAAAAATTCAGGCATCCCAGCCTGAAAACATCACGGTGCACACAATATTTTACTATGCGTAATAGGTACACTTAGGATTGGTCACCATAGCATTGGTGCACACAATAGGGATGTTTTGTGCACAATATGGTAGGATTACTCATAATAGGAAAGGTCGACATGCAATATGGAGGGATTTTGCAAAATAAAGATTGTGTATGCACAATTGGATAAATGCAACACTAGTGCACACAAAAGTTGGATGTTATCACATTTTCATGCAAAAGTTATGTTTTGCACGCAAAATGGGAGGGTTTACACACATGTTTGGAAGATGTGGACTTACGTGCAATGGAGCGGTGGCCGACCTCTAAGGGCCCTTTGGAAGAAGGGGTGAACTTGTATTTATAAGAGAATCCTTGAACTTAGGTGCATGCAAAATTATTTTCCACTTTTGCGCGCGAATCTATTTTTCATGCATGATTCCATTTTTGCACATAAGATTCCATTTTTGTTACAAGATTCCATTTTTGTGCACAAATCCAATCTGTTTCCCAAAACCATCCTGGATGGCCATTTGTAGTAGCCTGGCTCCAAATAGCCACAATTGTTTATCCATAACTCCGTTCGGGCTCCACTACCCATCAAATCGATGCTCTTGAAACGAGCTATGCTCCAATATAATATTTGAAATAATTCTAGGAGATAAATGGATGTAACAGCCCGAGATTTTATGAAAAATATTCTTTTTAATTTTATTAATGTTTTGTGTTGTACGCTACACCAAAAGGAGCTTGGACAACACACATCCTTGACTTGCCTTGCATTAGACGCAATCGCGACCTTCCTCGATAACGTGTGTAGTACGCAATACCGAGTTTCACTAAACAACGATATGCTATTAGAATAATATTAAAACTAGTCGTTATGAATAGTAATAACCACTTTTTGAAATTTTGTAATTTTATTTTTCAAAATGGAATTCATTTTTGGATTAATAATATCGAAATTAGCTTATGGTGAAATTTTGGTACTTTTCGGTTAACTTTTATTTTCTGATGAATAGTGAAAATTACTAAATTTTAATTAAAAACATATTTTTTAATCGAAATAATTAATAGTGATAAATTGTTAATTTTAGTGGTTTTAAAGTATATTTAGAATATATTTTTACAATTCAATACAATGTTGTTCATTGGATGTAATTTCACATTTACACCAGACATAAACAAGTGTTAATCTTTTGATAGTTATTATCTTTTAAAAACACGCTATTTGTTGTGACAGTGGAAATTAATTATAAAATTAATTAATGCAACTTATATGTTGGGAATTTTGTAAAATAGAAATCATTTTTGAATTCGGAATATCAATTATAGCTTAGGGTGAAATTTTGGCATTTTTCTGAAAAACTTCAATTTTTGATGAATAGTGAAACTACTAAGTGGTAGTGAAAAAAATTAATTTTTTCATAAATCTTAATTTTACCGCTTCTGTGAATGGAATTTCAAAAATCCGAGAGACACAGTTGATGTCAGTAAGTAAAATGTGGTTCAATGAGATGAATATAATTTTTGGTGAATAGTAACTTTTTACTTTTATTTACCACGATTAAAAGTATATAGGGTAATTAAGGGTAACAATGATATTAATATTACCCTAACACATGTCCTAATCCAATTGGACAAGTGTAACTCGACCAAAAACAACCTTAAGTGTAAAATATTATCATTTAGGCCCACGTGGATTAGATTAAAACATTTATTATTAATTTATTTAAAGAAGGGTTAAAAAAGTTAAAATCAAAGTTTAATAAGTAAATCATTTTTATTATGGGTTTATACATAAGATAAATTCTACTATAAATATTCATTAGAAAGATAAAACGATTTCCTACATAATGGTATTTTATTTATAATTTTTAGACATTATATAATTTAATTTATTTATGACACAATGATGATGTAGTAATTATCTTATTAATGAAATATTGACATAATTGATGTTATAAACACCAAAATAAATGTAATTTGAGACTTTTTATGAATCCCACTAATTTTCTAGGTTACTATGATATATTAAGGTTGATTTAATCAACTTGGTTCGAACATATAATTCTGTTATTACTTTCACAAAAATCATATATCCAATAGTGTCAAAATTGACACAAAATAGTTTTTAAATCAAATATTATATTATTAATTGTTATTTTATTCCTAAAAATCTATGGTTTGGAAAAATGACTTAGATAAGGATATATATATATTATTAATAAACAAATTGGGGTTCTTTTGGCATGTTATAGTAAGTGTATTAACAATATAATGTAAGAAAACAAAAAGACACAGTAAAAGTTAAATTATTTAACGTAGAGTTAAATCTAATTGACAAAGTTAAATAATAACCTAAACTTGTCTAAATCCTATTGGTTGATAGGATTTCGACCCATCCCCACTTTAGCTTCTAAATAAGACCCTTTGGACCATTATAAACCGATTTTGACTTTAATATAAAATAATATTTTGAGATATTCCTAAGGTGCCCCTCTCCTCCCTTATAAAAGGGCACCTCCTTCCCCTCCTCCTCACACCAATTTGAGCACTCAAGCTCAGCCAAACCCTGCCAAAATCCCTTCTCCACTTCCCTAGAATAATCCTAGAGGTCTTCGTCTTCTTCAAATACCAATATTAGTTCCCTATGTGGAGGATTCAAAGAGGCGTTTCAAAGAAGAGGAGGTTCGGACACTTACAAAGCAAGTCAGACCTAATGTAAGGGAAAATATCACAATCTCATTTTTATCCGAGATTGTTTTTACTTTGGCATTTACTGGGGTGTATTTTATCATCCACATCCATGTTCCCTCAATATGTAATATTGTTTCCATCCACTTACAATAGTTTAAATCCAATTTTACCCTTCGGTGAGTTTTTAGTAAAGAATATGAAAGGAATCTTTTGTCGTTTTTCGTACAAGGTACTTTTTGACTTTTCCGACAAAAGTATGAAGAATGTTTTTTTAACTTATACGGAATGAGTGGATTTTTAAAACATTATTTCCAAGAAGCTTCCTTTACAAGTTTTCAAGTTTATTTTTAATCAACTTCTTTTTGTAAGACATGTTAAGAAAGGAAAAGTGTTTTTGAAGAAGAAAGGATATTTTCTTCAAGAATGGAGTTCAAGTGTTTTATCAAAATTATTTTCCATCTATGATAATAAAGGGTTCTGTTTTTATCCCTATTATTACATTGATTTGATTATGTTGTGATGGAATTATTTTTTTGAATTCATTTATCTTATATGAATTGTTTTATGATGTCATGATGCTTAAGATTCCCATTTGTATTGCATGGGTTATGCAATGATGTATGGTTTATGATTTTGTGGCACACATAAAAATGGTATCATTATGAGATGTGTGGGACCTATATCTCCCTCCAATGAATTGGGTAATGATTTTATATATCATGAGATAGATAGGGATGGAACGGTAGGTTATACCGGTTCAGTAAAACAGGACTGGAACGAGGGTGACTCGGTTCAGAAAGGGACTTTGTCCACTAAGATAGTCTTGGCAATGAGTCTTGACTAACAAGAAATGATTCTCTATGATTATGTGTCTATGCCACATAGTTTCATGTTTTATGTTATGATTATTGTGATTACATTTCACTGCAATGATTTATCCCATGTTATGAAATTATGATCTCTTTTGCAGGTTAAGATTTCCAAAAGCTATATTCTTATGTATATATTTATTTTGTTTAACCTTACTGAGCATTTGAGCTCACCCTTTTATGTTTTCCTTTCCCCAGGATATAAAGAAATGTTTTAGAAAAAAAATATCTTTATGGGAGATATTGAAGATCTTTCACCATGATTAGAAGATTTTATTCCGAGTTTCCAAAGACACTAAACTATTACGATCCTTGTGTGTGTGTTTTTTGTTATGTACTATGTATTCCGCAAAAGTAATGTAATGTCTATGTACGTCATGCTTCGGGTCCCTACAATGGATGAGTTCTCTAATTACCAGAACAGTCCATCATTTTTTGGGATATATAATCTTTATGGACACATTTTATTCTTCAATTAATTTAATATTAATTTTTTTTTGTTTTTTGTATAAATTGATTATATTATTTGTCATTGAATTTATAGTTTTAATTATATAGAAATTAAAAAATGGATGAGGTGTATATAGAATCATTATTTTCAAAGGCATGAGACATAATATGGATCAAATTCCACTTAGGGATGTGTCAGGAGGCACTAACATTGTCATACCTCATTGAGGTCACTTTGCCTCTGTTTTTGTGAGGATATCAAGTTATGACTCAAAGATACTCTTTACATTGATCATGCATCAATTCGACTTTCACAAAACTATTTATAATGTTTGATCTGATTGACTATATTATGTGTAATCCTTCTATAATTTACTATGTTTAATAATTATATCCATTTCAATGAAAACCAATTATAATGAACATGATATTTTAAATGACATAAATGAAGATAACTATATATCAATATTTTTTTGGTAAATGGGTGTTCTCTATTAATTACATTTTATATGTGATATTCATATTTATAAATTATTATAGTTATTAACTTTATGTATTTATTAATCGATGTTCCACATATTAGTCTATAATTTGGTTGAAAAAAATATTAATTTGTTATTGACAACACTATACATAATCTATACGTATATTACATTAGTGAACACTTGTTGTTATCCATTGTATTTTTAAATAAATATTTTCCTATATATAATGATTCTATGTATTTTTATCTATTAAATGAAAAATTCAGGTTTGGGATGACAATATACCATCTTACGGTGGCTCAACCCCCACTATTTCTGCATTTTAACCAGATATATTAGCATTGTTTTTTTTAAAATGTCTTTATTTTTTAATTATTTGTTAAATTTATTTTCAAAATAATGTTATTTTTTGTACTTTAACTCTTAAATTGTTTTAAAAAGTAGAAATTATGTTTGTTTGATTTGAATTTTTTATGTTACTTGTTTGGAAAAAGTGAATTCATTTAAATAGGTGTATTATTGACAAACCTCCCCAAAGGGAGTTCTCTTTATTCATTCATCAACTAGATTTTTATAAATATAGGGTGCCAATAAGGGCTTGGGGGGATATAGCTATGACTGATTATTGAATATTGTTATTAATGATGTTTTAATTATGAATGAAAATAATAATATGCATGGTTTTGTTAAACCCCGTGATATTGATTTCATTTATATAAGATCGTTTGAAAGGGTTTTTATAGAAATAGATTGTAGTTGATTAATGCAACTAGATGACCATATTTAGGTTTTTGTAAGAGTTTTACAAAAAATTTAATTTATAAAAAATTGAATAAATTTTAATATTAGGAAATTTATTTACATTTATCTATAATATAATGGAAATGTAATACTTTTGAATTCATAAATAATTAGGATAATAAATTAATGAGTTTCTATAATAATTTTATTAAGCATTAATGAGTTATAATGTTGTTATTTACAATAAAAAAATTTATTATCAATTTTTTATACTCATATTAGAGTGGATAGTAGTTTTATATACAATGATGATAAGATTACTGATGAGTTTTAGAAAAAGATTGAATATTTTTTTGGATTTTTCTTTCAATAATGGTTCAGATGGATTATTGATATGACACCCATTTTTTGGTTGCTTTGGAAGATTTTGGTTCATTGATGAGTAAGTTAGTTTCCATATCACTATAATATATTTTAAAAAATATTATCATGTTTGGTATCAAAATGGTGAAAATTATCATGTGGACAATGAAATTGATTTGGATAAAAGGAAAAAAATTGAAATTTTAATTTATAGTTGGTTTCCCTTTTTTTTAAATGATATCACTTCATGTAGAGCAGTGGAATATGAAATTAATATAGGAACACTATTTTCATTGAATGATTAGAATAATGAAGATGAAAGTGTTAAAAAGTTGAATGAAGATATTAATACCATAGTCTACTAATCATGTAAAAAAATGGCCAAACAAGTGTTTTTAATGTGATTGTATCATAGTAATATAATATATGTTTTTGTTAATAAATTTATTGAATATCTCTATACCATTATATGGACTTAATACGTGTTCATGGATTTCTTCCTAAAATATTTTATATGGCATCAAATTTTCATTAAGAAATTGTATTTTTATGTACCAAAATCTATTTATGTTCTAAAGATTGTTTTTCTCTGAAAGGTAAATTCAGAGTTATAAGAGTTAAAATAATTTTGATCAACAAGATTGAAGACTAATAATGATGTTACTCTATATCATGTCCCAAATATTGGTATGTATCACTTTCTATATGTTCCCTTACATGAAAAACATTATATTTTAGAACAAATGGAAAAGAAAATGTTATGGCATTAATATAAATGAAATTATTATATTTTATATCCTTTGTATTGGATATCATGGAAAAACATTCATTGTTAATATCCTAATTTTTCATAAAATCCATATCATTTTAAATTGGTATTTTTAAGTGATGAGGCTAACACATTTCACCATATGCTTACTGCACATAGTACATGACCTTGTTTCATTAATATATAAAAATTTCCATCATGTTTTTGTATGAAAAACTATGTTACTATCATGAGTATCTTTATATATGGACATAATGATCTAATAAAGGATATTAAAATATACGTGCAACGACTAATAAATAATTTAAATTAGATTTAGACCATTAGGGTGAATACAAATGATGGATTTAGAAAGGATTACTTTATATCTCATGTAATATTATTATAAAAAATAAATGATTTCCCTGATTACGGAATGATCTCTGGTTGGAGTACAATGGGGTGACTATTCATATCTATTTTTATGAAAAAAAATTATATGTGATTAACATTTATGTTAACATTAAATTTAATAGGGCATAAATGATTTGTACAAATGTATCATTTATACAATTAATGTTGATTCAGTTTGATAATTCCACAAGAGACATATAAATTACCTCAATGAATTTCATGGAGTTATATCCTTATGGATCATGATGGTTTGAATTTTATTCTAGGAAGTGATTAGTAAAATTATATAAATAATAATTGTATATAATATAATTTGAAAAATCATTAGATAAATAAATTTATATTCTTTGATTTTTTATATTTTTCATCAAATTTTCAAGGTCACTACTTATAGCTAATGCTTATTGAGAAAAATTAATGTGAAATGTTACTTAAAACACTTTTAAATATAAAGAGAAAAAAACTTGGTTTTTTTCATGTACTGATTTCATGGAATGAGCTACAAAACCAAGGATCTATCCTAAGTTAAATAATCATTATTAGTGGAATGTCCCTTTTTCATGATTTTTTGATGAAATAATTAGAGAAAAATATTTACTCTAGTCTAATAAAGTTTAAATGATTTATATGGTTATTTAAGTAATATTTGGAAATCGATTAATATGTTATATGTGAAACCAAAATCTTTTAAACAAATGACTTCCATGTCTTCATACATGAAATTATTCCTAATACCATTCGACATTTACTATCCCAAAATTTCAACGTTATTGTGGTTATATTTCATTATTTTTATTGATATCTTTGTGCTAAAATATTGAACACAAGTGTTTTGAAAAAACTATAGAAAGAAGCATGAATCAATCTTTTTGTCATTGCGTAAATTTTTCCTCTATTAGTTTTCACATGTATGTTACATCAAACCATGAATCATCAAAAAAGTTTTTTTAGTTGCCTCATTTCTAGAATCAGGATTTATCCATAAAAAATAATGATTTTTTACATTTAAATATTATATTAATATTAAGAAACATCCTCATGGATATAATACAAAGGGTCATTTATCATCATAATACATGTAATTTTGTTTAATTTACAAGGAAAATATCACCATGAGATCTAACATGCCAATGATAACATGACATGATAAGTATGATCCCAGTGATTCAATATTTCCAAAAACATCCCAAATGGGGGGTATTTGGATCATATTAAAATAGGGATGAATGTGAAATGGTTCGTAATAATTTATTAATCAACTGTGGTTCTAATGAATAATATATAAATAAAATATAATTTTAAATATCTAAATGTTTATTTTTTATTTTTTATTTCCAAAAATCATTATATTTTTTTATTTATAGATAAAATATATAAATTATACAAATAAAACATCATTCGTTATCTATTACGGGGATTTAGCAATTAAATAGTAAATATTTCTTATTTGGGTAATGTAAAAGGTAGAAAATGTCACTTTACATGAACAAAATAATTGGTAATTGTTTAATATATAATGTTAAAATGTTTAATCTCTAATGAAAATAATTTCATGATATATATTTTGAGATAAAGGTATTGTTTTTTGGTCTAAAAAATGTTACCCATGATTGTAAATAACTAGTTTTAATGGCCTAAAATATATTATTAATAGTCATGAAACATGTTGGAACCAAGGTTATTATTAAATGTAAATGAAGTATGGTTTAATGCTAGTATCAATCCCCATTGGGTTGATCAATGAGTTTTCAAGGAATGTGGACTTGTGTTTATGGCTAAACACAATATTAAAGGTGGCATAGTTTCTCAATGTTTTCCAAATTTATAGGCCTAACAATTGGGAGTTTGATTTTGAAAAACGAATTATATCTACATAAAAGTGAACGAAATGTAGAACAGCGAAGGAAATCAAAAAGAGAAGGGAACTATGTATTATGGGACAAAAACCATGTACCATGTACCAGGAACAGTTCACAGAGCACCAAATGTGCTACGCAGTCTAATTGAAAATGGTTCACATAATGGAAAATGGTTCGTAATGACAGTTTGTGATTCACATCAATGCTTTTAGTTCATTAAAGGAAAATAGTTCTCGGGATGATATGTCATTTATAAAAATAAGGTGTCGTATTTAGAACCCGTGATGTGTGTCGTTTACAGAAACCATGTAGTGATTTGTGTCACTAAATATGGAGAACAACGGTATGTATACTGCTTAGGGAATATAGTTTGTGTAAGATTAATGATACATGGTAACAGTGCTTCTATATCAATGATTTGGTAATTCTCAATTTATAAGACTATGTTGATCTATTTGACTATATAAGGAGCACTAATTCCTCCGTTAGTGTGTAGATTTGAGATTAAAGATCCAAGTTGAATTCGTCATAAACTGTAAGTTGTTTGTGGGAAGAAAACCCCACAATTATTTTAATTAAAATTATAAATGGAATTTGGTGAAGTCAAAAATATTTCACGGAAGACATTATATGGCGGAAGAAGGCAAGTTTGTAGGAAGAAATTTCCGTGTAGGAGATCTAGTGGGAAAATGAAGAACTCCGTCTATAGATCTCCTCATGTATGTATATATAAGGCAGAGAAAATTCACGAAGTGGAGATAGTTTGCAGATAGAAATGGTATAAGGATGTTGGTTTGCAAATCTAACTAGTGTGTGGAGGACGATATTTCAGTATATGAAGGAATCCTCAATGTACTTGGAGAAAGGAAGTATACATTCGATATAGTTCAGTAAACAGAGGAGCAAGAGTAGTTTGTGGAGGAATCTCTTGTAGTACTTGGTGCAGTACAGTTTACGGAGGAAGAAGATCTGTATGTGGAGGAACATTTCACGGATAAATAGTGAATAAAAAGGTGTAATACAACTATACTTGATAACAATACTTCAATAGGCCATTATCGACAGATGAAGATGCATTATTTAATTCCAATCTAGTAAAGATACCTTTATTCAGATAAACTAGGTTGATATTCTTCCCAATGTAGTGGGAAAGCTGGAGTCAATGGATGTGAACTGAGGGATTCAGTATGTTATCCCTAAAACCTTGTAAAGGCAGTGCTCCTAGAATATAGTGAATGTGATAAAATCTTGTAATCCATACCTACTATAGATTAGTAATCTTTGGTATGACCAAAAACCTCTTAGTGTGTGCTCACTAGACGTAACCCTTATTGGTGGACCTATAAAAATGATGGGTCTTTTCTTACTATGTGATTTTTGTTTTCTTATATTTCTTCTAGAAGGTTTTCATAGTTTTTTTCCAATATAAAAACATGGTCTATTAGTTAAAAAGAAAAAACATGACACCCTGATTCACCCATCCCCTCTCTGGGTGTTCTGAGGTCCTTCAAGTGGTTTCATAGGTTAATGGTTTTAGATGATAAATATACCATTCATTTCTATAATGGATAATATATTAAATGGCAGGGGAGTTCCCATATTTGATGGAAGTAACATTAATATATATAATAATATGATGTTATCACCTCTAGGTTCACATGTAATTGTTGTCTTATTTTCCACTTCACAAGGAATACAGATCACTTATTCAATTTACATTCATATGACTAATACATACATGTACATGATTTTGATATATTCAAAAGCACATAATTCCCTCCCTAAAGCTCTTTCTAATTATATATTTCTAAAATTGATGAGATATATAATAGAAAAGTTTATGATTGAAAAACAAGAGAACATATATAATGGAAACAACATTATTAAGTAGGTGAAACTCCATGTTTATCACAACATGATCGATGATATGAAAATTCATACATATGAAAATAAAATATTTTTTAGTTGAATAACTAAAGTTACTGGAGAAATATCAGAACATGATGAATAAATCATAGGAACAGATATTGTAAATAAAATATTAAAATACATCCAACTTTTTACAATGAAAAGGTGTCATCCTATGAAAAAATAGATCTCTATAAACTTTATTTAGATGATATTTTGAGTAGTATGGTGGCTTATGAAATAAGAGTCAAACCTGCAGATGAAACATTTCATGTAATCAGGGAAATGGAATTCAAAGTCATATAAAAACAAGAAATATTAAGAGATATTGTTGATGTTGATAATTATGACAAAGTCATTATTTCTCTCATTGATAATAAATTCTAGAAGGAATTAGAGAAAACCAAAGGAATGATACCTCTGGTTTTTTTCATTGTGAATGAGTTGGGCACATTTCCTCTCGATTCCCATTAATGTTTGATGATAATGAAAGAGAAATTGAAGACATTTAAATAAATCAAAATATAATTTTCAAAAAGAGATTCTTCAAAACTGTAATGAAATTATATTGATGGATATTTGTCTCTTGGGAAAAATATGAGTACAATGAATTACATGAGGAAGAAGACATATAATTTATGTCCGGAAACCTTACATCCATGATGGCTAAAATTGAAAAAATAAATCCATTAGAAGGTAAAGTTATCTATAATCAGCTAACCAATAATGTCATTCACATGTCGCAACTGAATGATGATTTTTTTAAACTAGAAATCACTGTATGAATTGAAATAAGTGGATTGAAATTGTTAAATAATCATTATAATATGTATATTATATTGAAGATAAAATTCCAGGATAATAAGAATTTTTGAAAGTACATTATTCAATCCCTGAAATCAGAGAACATTCAGTGGAACTAAATTTTTTTGAAGAACTGGTAAAGGTCATAAATGACCATACCTCCATAATATAAGTGAATAAAATACTACTGAATACATAGAAGAATAAATTGTTGTTGTAAAGAGAAAACTCAAAAGTGAATCAATCTAAAAAACAAAGAATAAAATAATGTTTGGAATTTTATTAGATGTTAGTTTGTTGGAGAGATATAAGAATCATTCCAATGGATTTTTAAAGATTTTCTATGACAACTGACATTTTTGGATGGGAAATATTTGAATCATTTGTGATGATGAAACATTAAATGATGAAAAAATGCGTAAAAAATAAAGGTAAGCTTAATGTTGGATAGGTGGAAAATTCACCTGAAGTACTGACGAATGAATCATTAATTAAAACTAAAAGGGGAATTGAAAACTAGTTACAGGAATCCTATGATGATAGCAAGTCAAATTACCCTACTAAAAAAATTTACATTATAAGTAATATAAGTGAAAATCCATTCCAACTTATGAAATGTCTATTATGTTTTTATCTGGTCCAAACAATGTCTTACTATGAAGAGGCACATGAATACATGAATATGGAATATCTAGGAAGAGAAAATATGATAATGAATTCATATTAAAAATATTATATAAGAAACAGTTTTCTATGGATAATTTTTTCATTGTTCTAAATTTGACCATAAATATATTTATTGCATGTAGAGGAATGAGAACAAAATATCATACAAAACTCCGAGACAAGTCAACACTCATCAACCATATGGTGTTGTCCTTTTAAATAGGTTTTCTCCACATTATGAATAGTATGAGTAATAGTAACCCATTCACATAGAAAATAGATTATAAAAACCATCATTATCATTCAATCATACTGATATTTCCTTGAAAAAAAACCAAAAATTTGAAAAATACAACCTTGTAGAAGTTGCTATCAAGTATACCATGTTCATCAGATCATGAATTATTGATATTGGACACTCATCCCATGTAATTGGAAATTTATAACTATTAAAAAAATCCATAATAATGTTGGTGGAAACGTGAGATTTGGTAAGGATGCTTCTTTGAAGATCAAATTTTGATGAAGTATAGAACTCGCTAACAGTGAGTTGAAGAAGACTGAAGTTCATTATGTGGATGGATTATGTCATAATCTCTTGCATGTTAGTTAACTATGTGACTAAAGACATATAGTAAAATCAAATAAAAAAGGGTGTACTATCAAAGAAAGCCAATGAATTCTATCAAGAAAGGATGACAAAAATATGGAAACTTATATCAGGTTTATATTAAATAGAACATTAGTTACATTACAGTTGAAGAAGGGAAAAACTTAAGGCATCAATGTTGGGTCACATCAAAAAAAAGGTTATAGAAATGATATCTAATGTAGATATTATAATATATATTCCAAATATAAAGCATGAATAAGATAAGACTTGTGATACTTGCCTATAATAAAAGTTATTTTGCATTTCATATCATCTAAAGATGAAAAGAGAATAAAACATTATTCATCTCATTCAATCAAATGTATGTGGTCCAATAAATGTGGTTAGAAAAAATGGAGAAATTTATTTCCTCTTTTTAATTGATGATTATAGTTGAATGGCTTTGTGATGGGTTGCCTAAGAAATGAAAAGTGCTTGAATGCATTAAAACATATCAGTGAATTGATGAGAATGATATTGGATGAACAATCAATGTTTTGGGTATGAAAAATTTAAGGGAATATACATCCCTGGAGTTTGAAAATTATATGTAGAAGAATTGAATTTAATATGAGGTGGATTCTATGAGAACTCCAAATCAAAACGGTTTCATTGAGCGCTGAAATTTATATGTTAATAGAGAGTACATAACTATTCTGATTTAGATTCGTATATCTTGCCATTAATGTAAATAGGATATTCATGGCAATGTATATTATAAAAAACTACATGGGGATAAATATGCTAAATCCAGTACACCCTATGAGTTATGGAATGGAAGGAATCCCTCTTTCAAACATTTTCGAGTTTTTTGAATTTTATGCTTTATCAGAAACAAACAATGAAATCATAGAAAGTATGGTGATGCTATAGATAAAGGATTATTTCATAGATATTCTATGTTTATAAAATACTACAAATGTTTCAATATATGTCTGAGAAATATTTTGGAAAGAAATGATGTAAATATCATTAACGATAAAACAAAATATGACTCAATAAATTAAACTACTCATGTGATAGAAGAAAAGGAAGAATATGGACACGGAACATATTTATATAATGAAGTAGAGGAAGGCATGAAAAACATTTAGGAATTCTATCATGATGTTTTATAATAATATTAATGATAATAGGAAATCATGGATCAATTAAATTTATCAGAACCTCACAAGAGAAATCAAAGAGTATAAATATATCAATCCAACATCATTGGGGATTGGACAGATCCCACGTAGACATGTAGAATGAGGGATAGTGCTCAATCCTCACTAAAATCTTTTTATAACTATACTCATTTGAAGAAGCTTCCAATGATGAGTTATGGTCTATGTCCATGAATAATGAATTGGATCTGATCAATATGAACAAAACACGATATTTAGTTAAGATACCTGAAACCCCCAATGTTGTGGGTATGAGGTGTATTTTCATAATGAATTTTATGAGCATGGAAATGGGGTCATAAATAAGGCCAAGATGCTTTGTAAATTCTATTCCTAGATTAATGGTGTTGATGTTGATGAAAAATTTGCCCTTGTGGATAGACTAGAATCAATCAGACAGTTTCATTCCATGGTAATTCAAAAAAAATACAAAGTGTATCAAATTGATGTCAAGATATATTTATTAAATTGTTTCCTTTAATAAAATGTCTATATCGAACAACCAGTTGTATGTCATCATGGAAAAGCGGAAATTAAGGTTTGAAGATTAATGAAAGGTCCTTATGGTCTAAAGCAAGAACACTGAGCATGTTACTCTCGGATAGATTCTTATCTTATGAATATTTGACATAAAAGAAGAGGCATGGATCACAATATCTATGTAATGAATTTTCATTAATATCAATCTATAGTTCTGGTGTATGAAGATGATATTATATTCTTTCGAATTAGGAAGGGATGGAAGGGAGAATATTCTAATAACATGAAATCATAATTTGAAATTATTATGATTGGTGAAATTACATAATTAATTGGGATGAAATTGATTTAGAAGAAACAATTCACATTCATTTCTCATGAAATTTATGAAAGTGAGTTGCTGAAGAAACTCAATATGCGTGAATCAAAATCATTGTTGAACTTAATTGTAGTTGGGACAAAACAAGGAAAGCATGAAGACAGGATATATATAGATCCCACAATGTATATAAGAATAGTTTGAAGCATATTGTACTTGACTGAGACATGACAAGATATTGCATGTGCAACATGGTTAGTGGCCCTCTTTTAATTTAATTCGAAGGAAGAACATATGGCAGTAGTGAAAAGAATCATGAGGTACATTCAAGGTACTAACAATTTTGGAATGTACTTTTCTCTATGAAAATATAATGAACATTCATTTTCCCTTGATGCTAACTATATGGTAGATAGAAAATCCATAATTTATTGATCTTTATTCTTTGGGAATTAAATGTTTATTTTTATTGAGTTAGAAACAGTAAATCACTACTCGCGGTAGTGTAAAAGATGAATATATCTCCTCTACAAATTCATTCCCTTAACTAATTTCGATGAAGAAATAATTAAATGATATTTTTTATGAGGATAGACTACCCATGGTGATTCACTCTTATAACAAGAGTGCAATTGATCTTATGAAGAATCTCCTTTAACATTCTTATAAAAAACACACAAAAATCAGATATCAGTTCATTAAAAATAATTTGAACAAGGAATGATTAAAATGGATCATGTTTCAACTAATAATCATGTGGATGACATATTATCAAAGCCATTGTAAGAACGTGTTTTCGAAATTCATTGGGTAAACCATGGTGTTCTCCCACATCCCCATGCATGAAAAGGTTATCATGTCCCCTCTCCCCAGTTCTATTCACTATTTTCACATGTTTATTGAAGTGGTGAAGGTTTATGGTGGGGATATGATCTAGGGGGAGTATTCTCTGAGCTCTAGGAGTAAAATTTGATACTTTTGGATTATTTTCCATGGTGGAGAATAGAGAAATTCAATAATAAATCAATGTTATTCTAGTTGGTTACAGGAACATGGAGAAAAGAAAAATTCTAAAATGTTACAATGGGGGATAATTATGACTTAAAAAAGTTATAATATGATAATAGAGATAACAATATGGTTCATGAGTAAATAGACAGATCTCATCTAGGAAGTTTTTAATCATTAGATTACATGAGATCCCAATCCATGCTCCTCCTGTTTTCTACACCGATATTTTCACATGTATACATATAATGTTTGATAATTTATTACTCATGTATCATGTTTTGATTATGTCTTGTGTGACATTGAATTTATCAGTGGATTTCCAACAAACCCAATGGGGGATATTCTTGAAAAAATGTCTTTCTATACTATAAATGATATGTAGTTTGAGTTTTTTTTTCAATCCTTATTATATTGATCAAGGAGTTTACAATTAAGGTTGTGTTATGTTTTAGACATAAAGTAGTATTGAAGGTGGTGGAGTTTTCCAGTTTTTTCAAAATTTTGGGGCCTCAAAATCATGATTTTTTTATGTAAAAATAAAGTATTTCTATATAGGGGTGAATGAGATGAGTAACGGAGAAGGAAATCAGAAAATGAAGGGAACCAAAAAGCATCGGACACAAACCACATACCATGTACTGGGAACAGTTCATGGATGACGATGGGTGCTATAAAGACCGGACAAAAACGGTTCGTGGAATAGAAAATCAGTTATGGTGAAGCTTTTAGTTTATGTGAAGTATTGTAGTTCATGGAAAGAAAATAGTTCATGAGATGGCGTATCAATCATGAAAACAACAATTTTTGATATGGAATCCTTCTTTTTTATTACATAACATTCCATTACACTTTACAAATATAGGATATTTAATGTCTAGAGTCATGGTAAAAAATTTTATAATACATGAAAACATAAAACAATCTATTTATCATATTTAAAGGATTCTTAAAATGATCATTCTTTGTACAATTATTGCATCTCATAACCTGAAGAAATACATCAAAGGAAAGGGTGAGTAGAAGGCCCAGTAAGGCTAAATAATGGAATTAGTTTACTTGTGATATTAATAATAACTAGATGAAATACATAAATACATGGGAAATATAAATATTTGAAAATGAATATAAAAAAACATGAATCTTAACTTTTAATTTTGGCTAAAAAAATAATTTATACATTCAGATGCATACCACCAAGGTCCATCTCCAAGGTGTCATAAAATTACCAAGGTTATTCACCAAGGTATCATAAAACGTGTCAACTCCATATATTACATTATTTACCCAATGTATTGGAGTGATATCATGGAGAACCCTTAATATTAATTTAGTTTCATGTGAGAAACATATATAATACTCTAACATTTTTTTTATTAACCCATATATGATAAAAGAAATGGGTTTCATATCAAAATCATGACATTTTAAAAAGTGATTAAAAATATCGTCATTATATCATTTATTAGCCACAAAAAGGAAAAAAGGTATTATATATGTCAATTATAGAATCAAATAAATATTTTTTCTGTATTGATTAATACACCAAGAAATGAAATAGGTTTTGGAAATCATATAATTAAAAAAAGTGAATTTATTGAGAAAAAAGGAGAGATAATTTGAGATGCAAATGTCTACAACATAACGACTATGTAACATGGTTTCAAGAAATCATTAAAAAATATGGGATTGCAGACACCCATTCATAAAAGGGTCATAATAAATAATAGGGACATAGAAATTGGAAATAAGAACATTTTATGGAAATTTTAATGATATTCCACATAAACAATAATTTGAAAAGAAAATATATGTTTGAAAATTCCCTTATGAAAATTCGGTAGCCTAACAACGTAACATAAAAATTAATAAAAAGATTTGATGAGAGGTAAAAGGGTCTCTCACAACTAGTAAATATAATGTAAATAAATATGTATGTTTAAGAATGTTCCCAAAAATAATAAAATGTATTCTATAAAGACATAACATAAAAGAAGTATTGACTAAAAGACGAGGGAGAAATGTACCCCTACAACTGAAAAGTGACTTAAAAATATGATTGTTTGGACCTTGGTGGTTTGAGGGAACCTTATGAGGAATCCTTGGGAGGTATAATGACCAAATCTTCATTGATGAATAATTATGAATGAATGAAATGAAGGAATGGTTTGGTATTTATAGAAAAAATTATGGAATATTTTATTAATTTCCCTGGGACACCTCATTAGTTGTATTTGTAAAACCATGGTATTTTCCAATGGGTTTGGCCACATGGGACCACTAATATAATATTTTAATCCAAATGAGTTTACAAGCATTTTAAATTACATATTACATCATTATGATGTTATAAAACACCCCAAAAAATCAAAAACTATATTTTTACTATTCACTGAAAAATCATTTTATAAAAATCTCATAAATTCACCCTAACCTAATATATATGTTCTTAATTAAAAAATAACACAATTTTTTTAAAATAATTTTATAAATATGAGAAATTAAATTTTTATGTAAACGTTTTATTTACTCGAAAAATACTAATACTTAATTAACAATGTCAAAAACAGTTATTTCGTTATAATATTATATCACATTACAATTCAAGATGCCTAAATTATATTTAAACTTAATTAAGTTTTGTGCTATTCCATTGGTTATATAACTATTCATAAGTGAAATATTACTATTCTTAATATAATATTCACAAAAAATTAATTTGATCTTATCAGACTCTAGATTTTATACTGATCACAATTTCATATGTCTGTTTTTTTAAAAACATATAACTTTATTAATTATTAAATGTATAAAAAATATTTTACAGTAATATTTTTTCAATATTCATCTATAATATGTATCTTAGAAAAAACTAAAAACCCATCCTATGATAATTTTGGCATTAAAAATTATGGTTAATTAAGTATAATACGAAAAAAAATATTTATAATAATAAATGAAAAAAATTAACTATGTCCTGGTTATATACCCCCTTTTAACACCTGCATATGACATAAGAGTAAGGTGTGCAATGGTGATAGAATCTTGGGGCGGATCAGACATCATTTCCCAAGTGGTGATTTCTACTAGCTTTAACTTTTCCTAAGGGGGATTAAATTCAATCTTAACATGTTGATGCTCAAGTTGGTCTTGGTTTAGTGTAATTAAAGTGATGTTACCTCCTTCCCAAGCTTCAAAATATGGGATTTATATGGCCCTATTCTTCTGAAAGAGGTCATAAACTCTTACTTCAGTATTAATTAACCATTATCATTTGTATTATAAAAAATAATCATAATGTTAAGAGTTTAGTTTTCAATGATCATATTGAAAAATGGTCGTAATTAACCAATGGTAATATAATGATAGAAACCCAATGGTCTCACTTCAATTATACTATCTTCATTAATGAAATGTTATAGTTTTGTTTACTATAAAATAAAATAACACACAAATTATGTGAACGAAATATTATTCAATAGTGTTGTTTGTAACATTATTCCCCCCTTAAGAAAATTCGTCCTAGAAATTTATACGCATGCCATAAAAAGAGTAAAGGTTTCGGTACTTCATCCTCATATACTCTTCTGGTTCCCACGTGGCTTCTTCATATTTTTGGTTCCTCCACAATACGATAACAATGTGGGTAGTCATGTTTCAGAGAAATTTTGTTCTATGATACAACTTCTTCACCGGATGCTCCTCATAGGATAGGTAATGTTATAGTAGTTTAATATCTAAATTTAGAACATGTGAAGGGTTAGATATGTACTTCCTCAATAGGGTACACAGAATACATCATGAACATGTGCTACATTTGGAGGAACTACAAGCTAATAGGCCACTAATCATACGTGATCAAGGGTATCATAGGGGACAATGTACCTAGGGATGATATTCCCTTTCATCCCAAACCTCTTGACTCTATACCAAGGTGAAAGTAGAATAACGAATTTGTCACCAACATCGTACTCCAGTCCCTTCGATGGATGTCAGCATAGCTCTTTTACCGACTACGAGCATCCTTAATGTGTTTCTAGATGGCATGAACCTTTTCTATCATCACTTGCACATGATTAGACCCAAAAAAATTATACCAATAGATTCATCCCAAAAAGTAATATTTATATATCACTTCCCATACAGAGCATGATGGGGTTCCATTCGAATGATCAATTAGAAGCTGTTGTTTTAAGAGAACTCAACTAATGTGATATGTTTATCCCAATAACCCTTAAATTCCATGGTGAATTTTCTTAGTATTTCCTTGAGTGTTTGAATAGTCCTTTCAGATTGTTCATCAGTTTGGGGTGATATGTCATACTGAAATTCAATTCAGTATTCAGATCATGTTGAAGACTTCTCCAAAATATTGATATGAACTATGGATCATGATTAGATATGATAGAAATTGGAGCTCCATGGAGCCATACAAGTTACTTTTTATAAATCCTGGAAATCAGATCAGGAGATAAATCATCCCTAATAGAGAAAAATTGCGGAGTCTTGGTGAAATGGTCCACTATAACCCAAATCACATTTTTTCCTTTGAATGTTCTCAGGAGACAGTGACAATGTCCATATTTATATTGTCCCACATTCATGATGGTATGGGTAGTGGTTGTAAAACCCCTTATATGATGTCATCAATCTTCTTTCACTTGTTGATATACCAGATACCTTGTTGTGTAGTCAGAATTCTCCCTTTTCATATTATCCCACAAAAAATGATCACAGTGGTCCCTAAACATTTTCATGCATCCAGAATGTATAGTGAAAATATAGTTATGAGCTTCATTGATCAACTCCATCTTTATTTCCAGAATAGATGGAGCACATAGTGTTATATGAAATTTATATAAACCTTCTTGATAAATATTTAACTCATGAAACTTACCATCCTTCACAGCATCAATCTTCTTCTATAAAAATGATATTCTTTTTTTTAGTCAACATGATCTTCTCTAGTAATTACAGTTGTGAAATAAATTTGGATATGGTTTATGATGTCCCTTCCTTTACAATTACCACGTCCAGTTCCACTATGTCTTTGATTAAGGGGTGTATTTGAATCCCCATTATGGATAGAAAAATAGAGTCATTCCTACTTCATGGATCTACAACTTTATTTTATTTTCCTCTTGACAATGAATTGAACAATCATATTATTTATGAATTTACAACCATCTTATATGTCTAATGTTTAATTTATTTTGTGTAAAAATATACTTCAAACATTGATGGTATTTTTATATATCACACCTCTTTCTTTAAAGATAGTGCCTCCACATATTTAGAGAAAATACAATCATAGCCAGCTCTAGATCACGCGTAGGATAGTTCTCCTCATGAGTCATTAACTACTGATATTCATAAGAAATACACTTGTAATTATCCATGAGGATGAAACCAAGTCCATTCAAATATGCATTGCTAAAAATAATGAATCATTCTCTGCTTGAGGGAAGAGTTAGCATGGGTGTAGTAAAAAATTTCTTCATCATCTCTTGGAATCATTCCTCAAACTACTTTATCTAGATTAACATAACCAATTTTCATGTTGAATTTATTAGTAGATTAGAAATTCATCAGAATATTTTTCACAATACTACTATAATATCCCACTAATCCAAGTAAACTACAAATCTCAGTTATTGTTTTAGTTTGAGGCCACTCTTCTAAAATCGTTGTCTTTGTAGGGCCAGTTTTGATTCCTTCATTGGTTACAATTTTATCTAAGTAATAAACATTTTGTTACCAAAATTAGCATTTTCCAAACATTCAAAAAATCCTATCCTTTCATATAGTATGAAAAATAACCCTTATATGATCCTCATGCTCTTCAAAAATTTTAGAATATATCATAATATCATTAATAAAAACTACCACAAAATTTTCATGGTAGTTATTAAATACTATATTCATCAAATCCATTGAAGTATCATGAGAACTAGTCAAACTAAATGGCATAAAAAAACTCATTATTCTCATATCTTGATCATATGGATGTTTTTGGAATATCTCCATTATTTACACTCAATTGATGATTACCAGATTGAAGATCAATTTATAGAAGAATTGAGCCTCATAAAGTTTGTCAAAATATCTCATCAATTCTTGGATGTGGGTATTTTTTCAATATTGGGGCCATGTATAGTCCTCTATAATCAATGCATAGTCACATTGACACATGCTTATTGTTCACAAATAGAACATGTTAACCAAAAGGAGACACACTCGCCCGAATAAACCCATTCTACAAACGATATTGGAGTTTCTTCATTAATTCTTCCAGCTCCACATTTTCAATCGTATACACTATCATTGATATGAAATGAGATCCAGGTACGGGTTCAATTTGAAACTCTACCTTCTTTTCTAGGGTAGGTTTGGGTAACTCCTTTGGAAATACATCAATGAATTCATAGACTATGGGGACATTTTATATCATTATACCCTCATTTCACTCTTCTTCTTCATCGATCAACTATATGAAGAAGGCTATACTAGGTTATTCTAGATAGAGATCATGTTGAGAAATATCTCATTGAAAGGTAACTTTAGGTTTCCCATTTAATACTACTATTGTTTCCTTTCTTTTGTATTTGATCACAGCATTATACATTAAGACCTATACCATCCCTAGTCTAATGTCGAATTACAACATGGGAATGACTACTATATTTGAGAAATTATTATGCTCACTAATGTAAATACTAGAGTTTTGAAATACTATTGATGCATGGAAAATGATTCCAGGGGTCTTGATGGATAACTCAACTTTTTTCAATTCAAGGGTTGATTCTACATTCTTGGAACACATTAATGAAATAAATGAAACCATAGAACCAGAATCAAACAAATAAATTTATTGTTTTGAGAGAACAAAAATAGTTCCTACCGCCACATCATTTGGAGATTCAGCATTAGATGTTATGATATATAAATCAAGACTTTTCTCCCATGGCTTTTGAAGAGGCTGATGGTGATTTCCCACCACTACCCTCAGATTTAGACATTGATTAGAAAAGTTCCCATGCTATCCAAACATGATGAATTGGACTCTAGGTTGGGTCTGAACCATATTACCTTTTTCATTATTTTTGGGATGATTAGGCATCACCTCACTTTGAAAATTCTATGAAATATGGACATCTCTTCCACACATGTGAAAACTTCATGCTCCTGAGTAAGTAGTTCCTTGAATATTTCTTCCCACATTTATTACATGTGGAATGTTTCAATTTATTCCCACCTTTTCCCTTATCAAATCTTCTTCAATATGTTTGGATCCATTGATCTTTTCTTGTCGTTGGATTTATGAGACCACTGTGTCTCACCAAACTCTAGTTCAATTTTCATATCACTCTATATGATCTCCTCATAGATATCACAGTCTTTGTTGGAAGGATTATTCTATAGATGAGTTCTTATTTCACCAAAAAAATATAAAACTCTTCATTAGGATCAATGACAAAGATTTTGGTGTAAAGGGAAACTCTTTCAATGTTCATATCGTAGCTTCCAACAGATTTATTCTCCTTCTACTTCAACTTGAGAAACTCATTTTCAACATTTGTTATCATCAAATGTGGAAAATAATTATCGAAGAAGATCCTTAAAACTCATCACACTCTATTAATTCAGCCTCCACTCTTAACCTCATGTTTTTAATTATTACCTGCAACTGATCATCTTTTCCCTCGAAGGTTAAATAGTTAGGATGAACTTTTCTTGTTCTGAATATAATTATACAGAAATGATCTTTTTGATAGATATGATCCACTATTTAGAAATCAATGGGTTAGTATATCCCCTGAATCTTGGTGGTTGATGACACATAAAGGACACAACAGAATGATGTTCCCTTCATGGTGAAATTGCTCTCCTTTCTTGGATCAAGTTATTTCCGATAACATGAGTCAGTTGGTTCGTCATTTAATAAAATTTTCCATTAAATATTCCATTGGGGGGTCGATAGTCCATGGTACATTGTGGTCATCATTTTCGTAGTTTATCATATTACCTTCAATTTTTTGAATGCATAAAAACTTCATGGGGATATTATTCAATTTATGAATCTTTTATCTGTATTTGTTTTTTATGTTGTAAAACATCATGCTTAAACATATTATTCTATAAAACCAATTACATTTCTTTATTAATCCATATTCATGATTCGTAAAAATATAATGATTAACTATACATATCCCCCATGAGTGTGAATATAAGAGTATAGAAAGGGTTGTTATCATGCACCAATTCCCATTTTAGTATATCTCAAAGTGGTTTTTTCATATTTTACCCTTAAATACATTTGTGCCATAGCCCTATCATCTTCTTCGTCTCCAGATATGGATTTATTTGTCTAGAAATAACATAATTAATATTTCACCAATATACAAATAAATATTCTATTATTTAAACATTTTTATTGGTTTATTCCTAAAGTTATCATATCAAAATTTCCTCAAATAACCCATCTGTCATCTAATATCAACTATGGCATCACATATTTTTAATACACAACTTTTTATTAAACATTACAAACAGATGATTTTTAAATTCTAGTGTCTTAAAACAAGGTACATAATAAATGAAAACATAAAACAATATATTAATTCACTTGGGAGGCTTATTTAAATTATCATCCTGTTTTAAATTAATTCATCTCATAAATTTATGACATACATCAAAGGAAAGGTAGATCAAAAGTCCTAGTAAGGGTAAACAAAGGAATCAGGTTTCTTATGTTATCGATAAGAACATGATGAAATACATAAAGACATGGGATATGGAAATGAATAAATATCATAATAAAAATAACCTGAATCATAATATAAAAACTTGGCAAAAAAATTTACTTTAGAATTTAATAAGCATATCACCAAGGTCCATCCCGATGGTGTTATAAAAATTATCCATGTTTTTAACAAAGTATCGTAATACTTGTCATCTCTAGAGATTAATTTATTCACCCAATTAATTGTTGAACTATTATAGATAAACCATAACATGTATAAATTTTCAATTACCAAACATAGATATTAATGAAAAATTTCATAATTAACCCAAATAAAATAAATGAAATGGGTTTCATATCATATTTAGGATGTTTTAAAATCTGATTAAAACATTATCTTTATATAATTTATATCCCTAGAAAAGGGAACTTGGGTTTTATATATGTTAATTACATAATAAAATATATAATTTTTATGTCTTGATTAATACCTTATTAAATTAACTAGTTTTTGATAATTACATAATCAAAATAAGAAAATTTCTTGAGAAAAAGAGAGATATTTTGAGATGAAAATTCTACAGTATAACGACAATGCAACATGTTTTTAGAAAAATCATTAAAAAGGAGAAGGGGCAAGGTTAACCCATAATACAAGACTCATAATATAGTTTAGGTACATAATGAAATGGAAATTTTAACATTGTATTGAAACATGAATGGCATACCACAAAAAAGAGAGCCTAAAAAAGAAAATAGAAGATTCAGAATTCCCATACCAAAATTCTACAGCCTAATGACGTCACTTAAAAATTCATAAAATGAGTTGATGATAGAAAAAATGGTCCCTAATAACATGGAAATTAATTGGACAGAAACAAGTATATAGAAGAACATACCCCTACATAATAAAATTGAAACTAGAAGACATAACATAAAATAAGTATTGACTAAAAGAGGAGGGTGAAAGCTTCCTTTACCATTGAAGAGTAACATAAAGAAAATATTTTTAGGACCTTGGGGGATTGACGGAACCATGGGAGGGATACATGGGAGGTAAAATAAAGAGGAATAATTGTTAAGGAATTTGGAATGACTGAAATGAAGGAATGGGTTGGTATTTAAAGAAAAAGTCAAGGAATATTTTATTAATTTCTAAGGGACACCTCATTAGTGGTATTTCCAAACCATGGGCTTTACCATAGTATTTAACAAAGATTTTTGAAACTAGGGACACAATATATAATATTTTCTTCAAAATTAGTGTTCATAAATTTAAAATTACATATTACATCATTATGATGTCATAAAACACACCAAAAACTCAAAAACATTTTTTTTACTATTCATCAAAAAACAACACAATATATAAAAATATCATAAATTCACCCTTACCAGATATAGATGTTATGAAATAAAAAATGAACATAATTTCATGAAAATAATTTTATAAATATGTGAAATTATGTTTTTATGTAAAATCACTATTTACATGAACAAATACTAATACATAACTAATAATGTCTAAAACATTTATTTAGTTACACTATTATATCACATTTACAATCAAGATTCCTAAATTATATTTATATTTTATTAAGTTATGTTACTATTCCATTGGTCATATTACATTTCAGAAGGGTAATATCATTATTCCTAATTTACTATTCACCAAAAATTAATTTTATCTTATCGGACTCTAAATTTTTTACTAATCACAACTGTATATGTCTAGTTTTTGAATATGATTTCACATTATTAATTATTTTATGTATAAAAAATATTTTAAAAAAATATTTTTTTAATATTCATCATTAATATGAAACTTCATAGAAAAAACAAGAAAATTCTATCCTATAATAAATTTGGCATTTAAAATGATGTTTATTTTACCAAAATAAGAAATAAAACGTTCATTTATACAAAAGGATTACAAAATGTAACTATGGACTCATTAAATATCCCCTCATAACACCTTCATAAGACCTAAGATTAAGGTCTTAAATTCTGATTGAATCTTTCGGTGCCTCATACAACATTTCTCGGGTGGTGATTTCTATCATCTTGAACTTCTCTCATATGTGATTACGTTCAATCTTAACAGGTTGATGCTCGGTTTGGGCTTGGTCCAGAGAAAATCCAAGTGATGCTACCTCCTTCCCAAGCTCTAACAGTTGGGATTCGTTCTTCATGATTCTACTATATGAATTCATTGACTCTTTTTATGTATTAATTAACCATTATGATTTTTATTATAAACAATAATTATAACCTCAAGAATTTAGTTTCCAATTATCATAAGGACCAATAGTCATAATTAACCAATGGTTATATAATTTTGGAAACCCAACGGTCTCATTTAAATTATGCTCACTTCATTAATAAAATGATATATTTTTTTGAGTACAAAATAAAATAAAACTCAAATTCATGAAACAAAATTTTATCCCAATGTTCAGTTCGTTGCATTTTAGAAACCATGAACTATGTCGTTTTTGGACACGAGGAGGTGATTAGTGTCACCGCATTTGGAGAATGGTGGTACATGGACCAAATAGGGAATATGGTTTATGGGACATGAACAGTAAATGGAAAACACAATGTTAAACTAAAGATTTAGTAATTCTTCATTAAGAAGATTATGCAGATCTATTTTCCTATATTAAGATCAATAATACCTTAATTAGTGTGTGGAACTAAAAGTAAAAATCCAAGAGGAATTAGGAAATAAATAAAAGTAGTTCATGGGATGAAAACCCGACAATTAATTTAATTAAAAATTTAAAATAAATTTGGTGTTGTTCAGAATATTTCACAAAAGACAGTGGAGGAATAAGCCCTATTTTTAAGAATACATGATGATGTAGGAAATATAGTACGTGAAGGAAGAATTAGGTCCTCATATCTTTTGTAGTACACATAGAGTAAGTGGAGATAGTCTATAAAGAGATGATGGTTAATAGATAGAAATGGTATGTGGAAGGCGGTTCCCAAAGTTGAGTAGTATGTGGAGGAATCCTTGCAGTACATAGAGAAAGGTAGTATGAATTCAAGGAAGTACAAGAAATGGTAGAGTACAAGCAGTTTACATAGGAAGCCCTTTCGGTACATGGTGTAGGAAGATTTCCTGTGGAAGGAGATCAGTACATGGAAGAACATTTCATGAATACATAGTGCAAAGAAAATTGGAATAAATCTATAAGTGAAAAAGGAATTCAAATTTTCATCTATCTATAGTTTAGGATTCATAATTTAATACCAATCTATTAAAGAAACCTTTATGTCGATAAATTGAGTTCAGTTTTTTCTAACATAGTGAGCAAGGGGGAATCAATGGAAGTGAAATGAGGGATGCTGTGTTCTATCCCTAAATCCTTATAAAGGCAGTGCAATTAGAAAAGAGTGATTGTGCTAAACTCATGTACACTATAACTAGTGAAGATTAGTATACTTTGGTATGACTAAAATCTGTAGGTGTATGCTTCTTGAACGTAGACCTTAGTGGTGAACCATGTAAAATTCATGTGTCTTCACTTGGCATATGATTGTTTATTTTATCATCTTTCTCATTAGACAAGATTAACATGTTCCTTCCAACAGGGGAAAAAGATCAATTAGTTTAAAAGAATAATTTATGATAATGATTCACCACTGCCATCCTAGGGTGTTCTGAGGTCTGTCATAACAAATACAAAAACATATCATGATGGGGTCATGATAAGTATAACAATGGATTATTATTCTAGTGCATCATATGTAAAAGCTCAATTATAAAATATAACATATTATAGGGTTGTTTAGAGAAAAAAAAATTTAGATTACTACACAAATGTTCATGTCATTATGATAATGCACACACTGTTTAATTCAATTAAATGAAAAATCTTGAATATAGATATATATGTATTTAGAGTGATTGATATGAACTATTATCTTTGAAAAATTGAGCATTAAATTATTGCATCACAATATTGAAAAGCGTGTTATATCAATGACTCATTAAAACCAAAACATGGAGTTATTTTTGAAATTATTCCTAAATATATTTTGGATAATGAAATGATGATAGTGATGTTTTGGATGAACCAGTCACTATTCACTAAAAATTTTCCTTCTAAGACTCAAGTGGTTCAATTGTTAAAAAGGATTGTGATTAGGAAATTGTAACTGATAATATGTAGTGTTGACATATTTGGATGTAATTATTGAATATTATTATTACATGGTACATGTTTTTTTACTTTTAAAAATGGTTTATAATTAATTTTATCAAATATATTATACTATTAATCTAGTATCATATTTTTTTGTTTTATATATGGACAAAAAATATTTTAACTCTAGTTTAATTTTTAATAGATTTTTATTATATTGTGATATTTACAAAAATTTTCTTCCATGTTCTATTTACTTGGTCATTTGTACTTGAATATAGTAAATTTTTTGTAAATGGGTGAAAAATTTGATAAGAATGATGAAATCAAATAGATAGTAAATTATATTTACCAACATAATAATCTTTTTTTTTTCATTTTTTGAGTTGTCATATTCCATCTAAATCATATAATATGTATATAATATGTAGATTCAGGTAATAAATTGAAATATAATACCAATTTTTATTGATACTAAGAATATGTGGAACATCCCAAGTAAATAATGATTATAAAAATTTTCATATTTATTAATATTTGTAAATAAAATAATAATTTTACTTTAAAGGGGATTCTATGATCTATGGCATACCTGATACACAACAATGGTTTCTTTTAAAACATACATTTCACAAAATGGTGAGTTATACCAATATATAATATACTAATATTATTTATTTTAATAGTAGTAAACTCCTAGCCGTCGTATAGAGGTAATTAATAGAACTAACTAAAATATGATTATATATTTTTTATAAATGTTTTTATTTTATCCAATAAATTTTAGAGGCTTAAAATGTGAATGAATCCAATTTTAAGCATAAATATTCTAATATTCTTTAAAAGGTTGATTTACAGAATTTTAATGGAGAACCCTATTTAAATATAGTTTTTGACGATTTTATATGTTTTATATGATAAAATAATGTTCTCATTTATAATCAGGAAATAAAAATTTTCTTTGGGTAAATGTTTTGTATTTTTCTGATAAAGTTCATTTTTTAACAAATAGTGTAAAAATACTATATTTTAATTCAAAACGGACTTTTAATTTAATTTATTTACATTGTTATATTATTTTTTAAATTTTTTTTTAATGTTTAATTAGATTATATTTTTATCATTTAATCCAATGTTAGTCATTAGATGTACATTCACTCTTAATTTGGATATAAACATGTGTAAATCTTTTGATAGTTATAATTTCTTAAAAAATGCATTATGACATTGGGAATTAATTTTAATTAATTAATGAAACATTTATGTTTTAAATTTGGTAAAATATACATAATTTTTTAATTTTTAATATCATATATATCATAAGCTTATTTTTTTATTGTACTAAAAAACTTGAATTTTTGATGAATACTGAAAAACCGAGTAATAGTTGAAACTGAATTTTTCATTTAAATTAAATTTTACTACCTCTATGTATTGAATTTTGAAAATCCGACATACATGGTTTATATTAGTATGTAAAATTTGGTTCAATAAAATGAAAATAATTTTTGGTTAATAGTAACTTTTGTTTTTTATTTACTGCAGTTAAAGGTAAATAGGGTAATTGAAGGTAAAAACAATATTATAAAAATATTAAATCACCTTAACACATGTCTTAAAATTATTGGATGAGTAATGGCCGACCAAGATATTCATTTGGTTAGACTTTTGAAATTTAAAATCCATTTGGGTAAGTTAATGATATTAATAACGTTTTATTTAAAGTAAACAATACAAATATCATAAACATGTATTGTTTGGATAAAAAAATTAACGTGGGGTTATATAATTTATATATTTGACTATAAATATTTATTATAGAGCTAATAATATTTCCAACATCATGGTTTTTTATTTATTATTTTCATACATCAAATAAATAAAATTATTTATGAGATAATAATGATGCAGTATTTACCTCATTAATGAATGATTTAAATAAAAAGAACATAAAAATTAAAACAATATATAAAACCTATCCAATTCTTGTTAGATTATTTTATTTCAAACATTATTCATCTTATCTTTTACTTTATTATGTGTTGGACCTTTATAAACCTAAAATCATTATATAATAAATGAATATTTTCAAATTTTCATAAAGAGCCCCTCTTCCCCCCTTATAAAATTACCTCACCTCTAACCCATTACTCCAACCTCTCAAGCCCCTTTTCACGTCCACAATATTCCCAAATAATATCTCAAGATACCTCTCTTCCTCCTTGAAGCCTTACCATAGGTAGAAGTCACATCAAGTAAACCTTTTGGTTCAAACCAAAAGGAGTTGCCCGATTTAAAGGTTATGTCTTCTTTTAAGTTCTTTTCTTATATTTTACGTCTCCAAACCCCTAAACTATTTTTATTTTATTACTCTATAAAAACACCATTATCATCAATTTACTAAGTTTTTAATATGAGAAGTATTTTAACTGAACTTTCACACACCTCTATCTAATGGGTGAAGTACATGTTGTTTCTGTGGACGATAAACTACTACCCCATGAAACAATGATTGTTCAATTGTCTCCTACCACCAATAATGGTTGAAATTATTATGGAACAATATTTATAAGTAATATATTATATATATATATATATATATATTGTTTCTATTCTTTTCTATGTTTCATTTATATCATAAATTTATGGTTTCCATAATTGGTAAACACGATAATTTCATTTGTGGAGATGCGGATTACCACCCCTTAAAAGTGATATAACTCATCCATGCCATACGTAGGACGTATAATGTATGGAGTTAATGAAATTATATATTATATTATAATTTATTTATAATATACCTATGTATCATTATTTTTTTCTATCTATTAAAACAAGAAATAAAAATGAAAGTAGTGTTCATGTGTATGTACGACATACCGTCTCCCTGAATGGTGCATTTCATTTCTTATCTCCAAGTTTTATGTACTATTGCAAATACATATACATAATTAATTTATATGATATATTTGATATTAATGTAATGAATTTGATTCTAGGGTTAATTTAATTTTGACCACATGGACAATTTGTAATTATAACAAGCTCATTTTTTACTCATGTTACGAACATCGGTAAAATGTCCGATATGAAGTATAATAATTAACAATTTTTTATATCAAGATAATAAGTGATATAAAAGGATTAATTAAACTTGAAAAGGTTTCTTAAGAATGTTTAAATTAACTTAAGATTATTATTCGGGAAGAAAAATGAACATACAAGACAAGTCAAACATGTGGTAAGGGTTTCTTATCTCACTTTTATTTTAGTGAGATCTCCATTGTTCACCAATTATTTATTTCATGTGGTGTATTGTTTACTATAACATGATATATATTATCATTATTATATTTATATTCAGGGTATTATATGATTAATTTGGTTTTTTAAAACATTTTGGTCTTAAGACTCGATTGATTACAATGTGGTAAGGGGTTTTCATCTCACATTTTATTCCCGTGAGATTCCTACAATATTTGCGTCTATTTCCTTTTGTGTGGTGTATTTAATTCCCAAGGTTGTATTCATTGTGTAATATTATTTAATTTATGGTTATTTAAATCTTCATTGTATGATCCATCTTTAATGGGATGTATGTTTTGTAAGTTACCAAATCAATAATAGAATTCCTAATTTCAATTTCCACTCATTGGGTTTTACGCAAACCTCATTGATTATTTTTATCCATGATTATATGTGAAATCACTATTTATTAATTTATTTTGTAATTTATACTCCCATTTCATGTGAATATACTTTGGATACACATAATAACTCTATTTGATAAATTCTCAAGCCATCTATATGAACATCATAAGAGTAATCTTAAATCAATTTCCATTCATTGAGTTGAACACCCAACTCATTGGTGTTGTTTTTTCAAGAATAAGTGTGAATGTCCTCTGATATATTAAAACTGAATATTCAATCACATTTACTGTATATATATTTGACACGAATAATTATTTATTTTATTTATCTATACCCAAAGAATATGGTCTTTATAAGGGTTTTTCGTCTCAATTTGCATTCCATTAAGACTTCATTGTTGTTATGTGTGAATTCACTTTTTTATGGTGGATATATTGTCCTTTGACATATTAAATATTAAATATACTTATTCTCAGGATATTATATTCTTTAATTGATTTAATTTTTCAATTATTTGTACTCACACATCTCTCATTTGGTAAGGAACTCTTTAACTAAAATATCAATTTAAAATCATTAAATATATATTCTTCTAAATATTTCTCATTAATGGGAATATTTTTATTATGGTTTTAAGGATAAATTTATATTGACATTAATGTTCAAAAAAGTTAATTATATTAAATGTTAAAATGTGGTTTTGTAATCTTTGATTAAAAATCACTTTATTAAATGTTTTAAATGGTATCGAAAATGGTTTGATAAAGCATTGATTATGTCAATGTCATGAAATAAATTCTTATGGTTCAAAATTAAATGTTATAATGGGACTGTTTAAATCTTCAATATTTAATGTATTATGATTTTATAATGTTACATGGAAACTTTAGTGGTGGTTATGTGATAAACCAAATGAAGGGTGGTGTCATGATAAACCAGGACGGGTGGTTACGTTGTAACTTCCAATGTATTAGGCATGGAAGTCGGCCGTATGGATATTCCATTTAGTGATATGTGTGGAAGTTGATCATATGGTTATTCCATTTATGTTTGTTTATGTACCAAGTTACCATTATATGTTATGTGTTCTTTCGATGGGTTTTATGGTAATAGTTTAGTTGCAAAAGGGTAAGCAATGTTCTTTTATTCAGTGAAGAGTATTTATTACTTCATAAAGGTATAAAGTATTACTTATGATTAAGTACTAAGGGTTCACTTGTTGTTTAAAAAAAATATTAGTTTTATTTCATTGTGTATTCCTTTATAAGATTTTTATGCTCATCCAATATTTCCAAAATATTTTTCATAGTACAGAAAGTGTAATGGGGTCAAGGATGGGATGAAAAAAGTCATGATGTCTAAAACATGAAACTAGACATGACTCTTTTTTTTCAAAGTGTTTTTGTTTTATGAAAATACGGATACATAGTTGATGTGTCTAAATGTAATATTCAAGTTTTTATATTTATGTTATTACCTAAATTTCGAAATATCTATACCTGAAAAGATCCTCAATGTGAATTCTTGATTCAACTCAATATTATATAATGTTTTAAGGTTGGATCCTTATAGTTAGTATCATTGGTTTTTTTAGAAAACAATAGGGATTAATAGTTTTTATTATACACATGTTCAGTCTCTAAGTCTACTCTTTACATTAAATTATTATTTTTAACTTTTTTAGATTAATGGATGTTTGTTACAAATGGAAGGAGTAGGATATCGAACGACATTCTATCGCTTCCTGATGACTTTCTTGCAATAATTATTTCAAATTCATGTCCAAGATAATCTAATACATTTTTAAACATACAAATCACATTAATGTAATTTTTTGAGATATCAATCACCTCTACTATACCTTGTTATAATCATAGATCATGGGTTGTATTTAATCAAATCATATTTTCACAATATTCTCATATTTTAAAGAAAGGTAAATATTATATAGGGATTTTCAAAATTTTTACTTTATCAGAATATTTTGAAGCCTATTATGATTTGAAATAAGTCCTAAAGAAGGAGACACTTGTGTTTCCTATTTATATTTTATTTTAAATTATAGTCTCTCAACACATACTGATTGCATTTTAAAAAGGATCGTTGATTGAATATTTTAACACAAACTATGTCTGAATTTTTATAAAGGTCGTGTTTTGTAAAATGTTTTGAAAATATATTCCATACATGATTATTTTACAAACTATTTTTCCTTGAACACCCATATGACACATGTTGTACAAGGGTATTTGGATGAAGGAAGCAAATTATTTTGAAGGATCACAAAATAATTGTTGCAATGAATGGACCTTCTACCTATTCGAACAAGATAATGATAAAACCATATGGACACCATTATCAAGGTATGATTTTCTATCTATTAGGAATAGTTTTATGTTATCATATGGACGAGAAAAAATATAATAATTGAGGTATTAATGTATTGTGATGAAAATGATAGGTATAGGAAAACATTTGAGGTTAAAACATATTTGTGTTACTTTGAGTTTAACAAAAAACACAATCCGTAATATAGGTGAAATCCCCTCGCATTCGACAAGGACATATGAATCGAACCCACAACCAATGGGTGAAAAGGGTTCATATCTTACCACTAGCCTATGTGAAGTCCGCAGTTAGTATCCCTTATTCTTTTTAGTTAAATGATTTTATGGATCAAGAATACGTTGATTTATGGAACTTATGTTTTTTCAAATGGATATCCTTAATATAGGAAAATGATTTGGTGATTATGTAATAAAGTTTATTTTGGAAGATGTTCCCTATTTTGGGAAGACACTATATGCCTATGTAATATAGAATACATTGAGATTTCAATTGAGGAGTAATGGTGAAATTTTATTTTAGAAGAATCTATGTTTTTATTTTGAACATAGAAATGTTTTGGTATATTTAAGGAAATGATTAACCTATATTGGAGAATATTTTACTAGGTTAATTACACATCTGTATAAGACATTAAGAGTAACCGAGGTTATTTGGAGAAAAATGTAATGATTTAATATTGTAGACAATGTGATGAAATAATTCAAAATTTTAGGTTTCAATATTAGTTTGGATTAATTTGAAGCATTTTATGGACAATTGTATATTGAATGGTCTATGTTGACCTATGGTTACTATTTGTTGAATTTTGGAGATTCAGAGTAGTATTTTTTTTATATGATTATTATTTTTGAAGATTATCTGGTCTAGTACTATCCTTTTTAGGTTTTTTAAGTATAAATACGGGGGAAATATATATTTCACCTTCTAAATATTATTTGATATTCTAGAAGTTGATTCTAGCACTTCATGTGTGACCAAGTCATCTGGAAAACTCATCGTTTGGAGAATACATGTGTTTATGGTAATAATTTAGTAAAGGATTAAAGTCTACATGATAAGTAAGTATTTTAATAATATATTTAATCAAGATCATAAATAAATTCCTCAACTTTATGAAAAGTAACATAAAAGAAAAACCCTTTCCCTTAGATTTTCTTACTTTGGAAGAAAATACCATTAAACTATTCTTATGTTTGTGATTTTTCAATGGTCAACTTTATCTTAATCATGTTTTCTATCACTCTCTTTCAGGACCTGACACTTATTTTCTCCACCATATCTATGTTTCCATATAATCCTAGAACGGGTTACCTAGAGTGACCTTTTTACATATCTTTTTTCATATAATGTGATATATTTATTTACTCTTTTTATGATTTCAGACATTCATTGAATTTTCCGATCATAATTTTAAAATTACAAGGAGTCAATTTCCAAAAAGGGGGAAGGATGTAACATCATAGGTAAATAAAGAATATGAAAATTCTCATATTTATTAATATTTTTAAATTAAATTTTAATTTCACATTAAATGGGATGCTATGATCGATGGAAGACCTAATATGCAACAATAGTTTCTTTGAAAACATACGTTGCACAAAACAGTGAGTTATACAGAAAATTAATATAATAATATTATTAATATAAATGGTAGTTAACACATAGTCGTTGTTTTGGTGATAATGTATATAAAAAACTAAAATATGATTATATATTTCTGTTAAATGTTTTTTACTTTTATCCAAAAAATTTTGGAGGCCAAAAATGTGAATAAATCCGATTTTAAGCATAAATACTCTAATATTTGTTAAAAGGTCGATTTACCGCCTTTTATTGAAAACCCATTATTAAATATAGTTTTTATCACTTTTATATTATTTATATGAGAAAATAATATTCCTTTTTAGAATAGGGACATCAAAATATACTTTGGGTAAATTTTGGGTATTTTTCTAATAAAGTTCATTTTTTAATGTATAGTAAAAAATACTGTATTTTAATTCAAAACTAACTTCAAAACTAATTTATTTATATGGTTATATTATTTTTATAAATTGTTTTAAAGTTTAATTAGATTATATTTTAACAATTTATCCAATTTTGGTCTTTTTAAGTAAATTCTCTTTGAATTTTGACATAAATAAGTTTCAATTTTTTGATATATATTATTTCATAAAAACACATTTTTTGTTTTGACAGTGAAAATTAATTTCAAATTATGTAATGAAACTTATATGTTTTTAATTTGGTAAAATAGACATTATTATTGACTTTAGAATATCAAATACAGTGTATGCTTATTTTTCGGCATTTTTCTCAAAAACAACAATTTTGATGAATCGTGAAAACACTGACAAGTACTTGAAAAACTGACTTTTTCATTAAAATGAAATTTTACGGCTTCATATAATTTAATTTTAAAAATACTACATACATGGTTTTTATTAATAAAAAATATTTCGTTCAATAAGATGAAAATAAGTTTTGGTGAATAGTAACTTTTGACATTTTTTACGATGGATAAAGGTAAATATAGTAATTCAAGGTAAAAACAATATTATTATAACATAAAATTACCATAACACTTGTACTAAAATAAATGGAAGAGTAATTTTCGACCAAGAATGTCCTTGGGTGAGACTTTTGGCCTTTGAAAGCCATTTTTGTAAGATAGTGTCATTAAGAACTTTTTATCTAAATTAAAAAAAATTATCATAAACATGAATTATTTTGATAAAACAATTTTTATGTGGGGTAATATAATTGATATATTTGACCATAAATATTTATTAGTAAAATAGCAATATTTCATACATTATTCTATTTTAGATAAACTTTTTAGACATCAAATAAATAAAATTATTTGTGACACAATAATGATGTTGTGTTTACCTCATTAAAGAATGATTCAAATAAATAAGATTAAAAAAAATAAAAAAATGTATATAACCTTTAAAATTTATATTGGATGATTTTATTTAGAACATGAGTCATCTTATAATCATCATTAATGAGATTTGGACCTTTATAAACCACAAATCATTATATAATAAAATAATATTTTCAAACAATCTTAAAGAGCCCCTCCCCCCTTATAAAAATCCCTCACCTCTAACCCATTACTCACACTTCTATATTACATTGTATTGGCCAACCTATGCCTAAATAATATCTCCAAATCCCTACATTCCACTTAGAAGCCTTACCTTAGGTAGAACAATCTTCAAGTAAACCTTTTGGTTCAATCCAAAGGGAGTTACCCGATTTGAAGGTAACATCTTCTATTAAGTTCTTTTCTTTTATATTACTTCTCCAACCCCCTAAACTCGTATTATTCCATTCCTTTATAAAACACAAGTATCATCAATATGCTAGTTTTTTATTCAGAGAAGGATTCAAACAACACCTACACACACTTACATCTAATGTGTGATGAACATACTGTTTCTGTGGATGATGAACTATTGCCACACGAAACAATGATTGTTCTATTATCTCCTACCACCTATTTTATTAGACATTATGATTGCACTATATTTATATTTAATATATATTATATTTATATTGTATCTATTCTTCTTTACACTAGTGCAGAAAACATTATTTACGTCACGATTTTTGACGTCGGTTATATATAACCGACGTGAGAATATTTGAAACGTGGTTTTTTACGTTGGTTATATAATAACAGACGTAACAAATGCGTTGAGTAGATTTTTAACGTCGGTTATTTTAATAACTAATGTTACAAATCACGCGTGTTCAGTTTTTACATCGGTTATTTCATAACGGACGTAAAAAAACAAAGCGTAGGGGGTTTTTTACGTTGGTTATTTGATAACCGACGTAATAAATGAGATATCTTGGAATTTTTACATCGATTATTTTATAACCAACGTAAAAAACCAAATTGTGGGGGTTTTTTAAGTCAGTTATTTTATAACCGATATAAAAAACGAGTTATATACGGGTTTTTTACATCGGTTATAAAATAACCAATGTAAAAAATCCCACGCGGTTTGGTTTTTTACCTCAGTTATAAAATAACCGACGTAAAAAACTTGATAACTACGACTTTTTTACGTCGGTTATTTTATAGCCAACGTAAAAAAACAATAACTGAGGGGTTTTTTACGTCAGTTATTTTATAACCGATGTAAAAAACGAGATATCTACGAGTTTTTTACGTAGGTTATAAAACAACCGACGTAAAAAATGAGATATCTATGGGTTTTTTACGTCGGTTATAAAATAACTGATGTAAAAAACATGATATCAACGAGTTTTTTATGTCGGTTATAAAATAACTGACGTACAAAACTAAAGCGCGGGGGGTTTTTTACGTCGGTTTTCAAATAACAGACGTTATAAATTTAAAAATAGTTTATAACATATAAACGACGTTGTAAAACATTTAAAATTTTTAAGCCCCATGGACTGTCATTTACATTTGTTCGATCAACAGTCTGCTAGCTCATCTCTCTCACGTGGTAAACCCTAATCGGATTATCGATCGACCTCTGTTAAACTCATTTTGGATTCATCGTTTATCATCTTAGTCTCCTCAGATCTATCATCTCAACTCGCAACACTCAAGTAAGAATACCATGAATTTATTTCGTTCGTTTTTTTCCAGATAGTCTATATTTATGTTTTGCGCTTTTTTTGTTTAAACTAGGTTAGATTCTTCCATTTTTAACACTTTTACATCTTTTTGAATATCATTGGCACTGTGCATTCATTTTTATCTTGAGTGTCTTGTTTTTGTATTTCTTTATAAAACAAATTTTGATATACTACCTTGCATTTAATGACTCAAAATCTCCTATGTTGGAAACATATTTTGGGTTATTTATTGAAGGACTATGGTGTGATTAAGGAAATATTTGGAATATTTCTTGATTTGACCAGTTAGAATTTCATTATCAAAAAGAAATTTGAGGTATGGTTGATTCGTCCATTCCTTTTATCCTATATTTTATTTAACGCTTAGGTTCATCTAAAAATTTTGTAGTTGGATAACCAATAATGCTAATGTGACTATAGAATTAAAATAAATTATCATCATATATAGTGAATCATCCTTGTTGAGTGTCTTATCATAGAATAGGATTCAATCATCCATATTGAAGATGTCATTTTTTTAGAAAACAAAAACCATTAATGTAATCCATTTATCATTCATTAATTAAACTAAAATAAATATTTACACATTAGTTATAATGGAACATAATAAAATAAATATTTATCATTCACCCTCATAGAGTCTAATAAATCTATGATAAAACATTTGTTTTCTTTAATGGAAACAAGTTCACTTTTACCCACTTTTTATTTTTAGAATACACTAAACTCCCTTGTAATTTCACCCTTCTGGGAAGTATTAAACATCATTATATCCCTTTAAAAAATCTAAATGTCACGGAAATATCGTGCATCGATTTTGTCTTATAGGACTCTACTATAGATAAGTATACCCTTTTTTATATTATTAGTTATGATAAACACTATCATAACATCATTAATATATGTTTATAAAAATGGGAATATCACAATTCTCATGATTTTAGTTGAGAATAATGATAATGTTTTTTATTAATGATAATATAGACATGGGTAATTTTACAAAAAGAATGTGAACATGAATAATGAATGTTACTTATATGTATTTCACAAGATTTTTTGATTTTTTGTCACATAACTAATTGATGATCGAATACAGCAAATAATTGCACCATCAACTAAAGCAAAACTAGTGTATTTTTCTATTTTAGAAATTCAGGATTCAATCAATGAGATTTTGATTTATTTATTTTTTAGAGTTTCTTAATCAAGATACTAGATTCTATTTAAAATGGATATTTTTTTGTTTTTTGATGTTTCACGATTTTATTTGATGTAGGATTTTCTTTTTCATGGATTACTTCATAAAGTGGTCTCGTTTCATTTGATTTTGTGTTTACTTTGACATCATCCCCCCTCAATGACTATGATCTCTCATTGCTAGTTTTTCTCTAATTGTTCTCTCATAAACCTTTTGGATTTGATGGTTGATTACAAACTTATTTATTCAAATATTTAAGCTGGATTATATGCATTTTTTAAGATTATATTGCTATTTTATGCCACTTTATTTATTATTCTATCCAATACTAAGACCCTTTCTAGTAAGAAAAATTTCATAAGAAATACGATTGGACTCTTCATCATATTTCATGAAACGTTTTTAGTAATGTCACGTTTTAAAAAAAAAATATGTTATATCAAAAATGTGGAAACAGGTGGTGTCCGGGGGGTGTCCAAGGGGGTGGGTGGCTGTGAGTGGCTGTCCACGGGGGTGGGGGCCTGTCTAGAGGGATTGGGGGGTTGTCCGGGGGGTTGGGGGCTGTCCAGAGGGTTGGGGTGTCTAGGGGGGTGTTGAAGGGGTAGGGGTGGGGGTGGTGTCCAGGAGGGGTGGGGGTACTGTCTATAGGGGTAGGGGGCTATCCGGAGGGTTGGGGGTGTCCAAGGGTGGTCCAAGGGGGTGGGTGGGTGTGGGGGGCTGTCCAAGGGGGTGCGGGCCTGTCCAGAGGGTTTTGGGGGTTGTCCGAGGGGTGGGGGGACTCTCATATTTACTCCATTTTCTCCATTTTTCTATCAACTATGTAGGAGGCATGGTTTTCTTTGATTCAATGAAATTTAAAACTATTATTTCTAATTATATTTTGTTTTAAAAAAAATACACAATCATATTTGCTTAAATACCCATAGATTTGTTATATATTTTAAATTTTTTTACATTCAAAATATGATTTTTTCCATATAAACATATATTTTTCTTATCTTAAAAATATATATTTTTTGTTGATATTTGTTATAGGTAATAACGAGTCGAAGTAAGATTACGACACATCGAATGAGAAACAAATTTGAGGAAGGTGTGGATGCCTTTTTGGAATTTGAAAAACGAAATGTTCCAAGTAGGGACATTTGTTTTCTGTCCATGCCTGAAATGTTTGAATATGAAGAAGTTGAAAAGTAGAGAGATAAAAGATCATCTGATTTGTCATGGTTTTAATCCAAGTTACAACCCTTGTATTTGGCATGGTTAAACTGGATGGAATGTCACTAATGATGATGATTCGCAAGATGGTAACTCCGATGGAATTGAAGAAATGATTCACGATATTGTAGCAGAACAAATTGAGATAGAACCGACAGTTTTGCGTCTATATGGTGATGCTGAAAAACCATTATATCCTAGTTGTACAGATTTTACGGTTTTGTCGGCAGTGTTAGGATTGATTAACCTAAATGTGAAACATGGATGGAGTGACAAAAGTTTTACAGAGATTCTACAATTGATGAATGACATTCTTCCAAAAGATAACGATCTTCCAGATTCACATTAAAAAGCCAAGAAAATATTGTGACCGATGGGATTGGGATACAAGAAAATACATGCCTGTCTGAATGACTTCATTATATATAGGAAGGAATATGAATTTCTGTCAGAGTGTCCTAAATGCGGGACATCACGGTATAAGGTGAAAAACAAATCACAGGCTAGTGTGGAGATTACAAAGTTCCCTTCAAAGGTATTTTGGTATCTTCCTATAATTAATCGTTTCATACATTTATTTGCTAATTCACATGATACAAGAAGGTTAAGATGGCATGCTGAAGAGAGGGTATGTGATGGAAAAATACATCATCCAACTGATTTTCCACAATGGATGAAAATTGATGCGTAATATTCTACATTTGGAAATGAAATTAGAAATATCATACTTGGGTTGTCCATAGATGGAATGAATCCATTCCGAACCCTCAGTAGCACACACAGTTCATGGCCTGTTTTATTAGTAATTTAGAACCTCTCTCCTGAAGTTTGTATAAAGCACAAATATGTCATGTTGAGTATAATAATCTCTGGTCCAAAGAAACCCGGTAATGATATTGATGTTTACTTGTCACCCTTGATTGATGATTTGAAACTGCTATGGGCTGATGGTATTAGGGTGTATGATTCTTATAAAATGGAATATTTTCAACTACATGCATTGCTTTTGTTCACTATAAATGACTTCCTAGTGTTTGGAAATTTGTCTGGATACAGTTTTAAAGGGAATAAAGCATGTCTAATTTGTGAACAATAGACGTCATATTGTCAATTGCATCATTGGAGGAAAACAATGTACATGGGTCATCGAATTTTTTTGCCTATGGACCACCCTTACAGAAGACTAAAAAAGGCAATAAATGGATCACAAGAATTTATATTGCTCCAAAAACTTTATCCCCTAATCTGTATTTTGAGAGGGTGAAAAACCCTGATGTGACATTGGGAAAGACACAGAAATCTGGTAATGATAGACATATTTGGAAGAAAAGGTCAATTTTTTTTAGCTACCGTATTGGAGGTATCATGAAGTTAAACATAATATTGATTTCATGCACGTGGAGAAGAATATATGTGATTCTTTGATTGAAACATTGTTAGATATTAAAGGAAAGACTAAAAAGGGGTTAAATGCAAGATTAGACTTACTATCAATGGGAATACGTTTGGAGTTATCTCCCACTCCTAAAGTAAGATGAACATTTCATCACCCGGAATTTCATAAATTATCGAAGAGGGATAAAATTTTCATCTGTCAGTGTCTTCATGATACCAAAGTGCCTCAAGGTTATTTTTATAATGTAAAAATTTTTTTCTCATTGAAGGACTTGAAGTTGATAGGTATGATATAACATGATTGTAACGTCATGATGCAACAAATTCTACCAGTTGCATTGCATGTAATATTTCCCATTCGTGTCAGAATGACTATAATTAAGTTGTGTTATTTTTTCAATTAAATTTGTAACAAGGCGATTGATCTGAATGATTTGAACATTATGGAAAAGGATGCAATTTTTATACTTTGTCAATTGGAAATGTATTTTCCTCCACCTTTTTTTGATATAATGGTGCATTTAATGATTCATCTGGTTCGAGAAATAATGCTTTGTGGACCTGTATATCTTCGTTGGATATATCTTTTTGAAAGGTATAAGAAAATATTAAAGGGTTATGTTAAAAATCTATATCGACCTGAATCCTCCATTATTGAAAATTATATTTCTTAGGAGGTAGGAGAGTTCTGTACGAGATACTTGGATGTGGCACAACACATACATTTGCCTCCATCTCTCTATGAACGAGTTAATAATGAGGGAAACAGGATTCACGGCTTGAAAGTCAAATCATTGTCAGCTGAATAGATGAAGAAGTTATAATCATAATTCTTGAATAACATAGCTAATGCTCAACCTTATATCACATTGCATATTAATGAGTATAAACAATGTCATACAAAGAAGAAAGAAATGTCGATTTTGAATGAGAACAACATAACTTTTTTGTCATGGATTAAGAAGACATTGCTTGGTAGATCAGATGTATCAGAGACATTAAAATGGATAGTGGGTGGTCCATGTTTAAATGTGATAACATGGTCTGGTTATGACATTAATGGTTATAAATTTCATATGAATGCTCAAGACAACAGAAGTGCAGTTCAAAATAGTGGTGTATTGGTGTCTGTAGAAGCAATGAATTTTTCGAGTGCTAAGGACAAAAACCCAATTTATGCATCAAGTGCATATTATTGAGTGATTGAAGACATATGGGAGGTTGATTACTTTAAAATTAAAGATCCTGTTTTTAACTGTAAATGGTTTAACGGTAACAACAATATCAGACACGATGAATTTGGAATGACACTTGTTAATATGAATAGATTGGAAGACACAGCTGATTCTTTTATAATGGAAAAACATGCAAAACAAATTTTCTATGTAGTAGATCAATCAGATATGCAGTGGGATGTTGTTTTACAAAGGAAAAAACAATATGTTGGTGAGGATGAAGTTGATGAATATGCTGATTTATGTGAGATCACTACTACCATGGAAAGATTAACAGAACATAATGATGATCATGTTGAAGAAATAGTTTGTGCCATAAGGAACAAATCATGATGAATGAATTTGGGAAAACAATCCATTTTTACATTCCTAAAATTACAGGTGACATATGTTTATTTCTTCAATACATTTATTTTTTCCATAAATGTTAGATATTGTAAGTTATTTATTTTTTAAAACATGTTTTAAAACAAAATAAGTATATATTTTTTTTGTTTTAAGTTTGTTTAGTTTACTTTATAATGTTTATAACCATTACATGAATTATATATCTATTATTTTTGTTCACTGAGAATTATTTTACCATGTTTACTAGGTTTACCGTTTTTACCATGTTTACCATCTTGACCATCTTTACCATCTTTAACATATTTACCATTGTTTAATATGCTTACCATATTACCAATGTTTACTATTATGTAACATAGTACACTTTTCTATTTTCTGATTACATTAGTATTAAAATATTTGAATTTGTATATTTCTGAAATGATGTTTGTTTTTTTTTATGTGAAGGATAATGATAGATCATTCAGATGATCAACCACATGATACTGGAGAGGAGCATATTTCTGGTCATACCTCTGGGGATGAACATTCAAATGCTCCTATTACGACAAAGAGTTCAAAGGTTGGTAAACGTGGGTGCACACGTTCACCAAAATTATCACTTGCCCATACGCAGGATCAGAGGATAGTCGTTGAGATTGATGATGATGATATTCCTAGTGGTCCAAATGAAAAAGATTTTAAGAGTTTTGTAGAAACTCAGGCTAAGAGCAATGTATGCATTCTGTTTGATGATTGGATATGTGTGGATAAAGCGATTATCTCTCAGTTGTGGGAGACGATTTTGGTATGATATTTTGTCATTGTTTGACTATTATTTTAATGTTTCTAGTATATATAATATGATTAACCTCTTCTTTTTCAGATGAAATTTGAGATTCCTGAAACAGGAGGAGTCAAGAAGAAATGCTTATCGTTGGCTGTCAGGAGATGGAGGGATTTCAAATCAACCCTCTCATCTAATTTAATTTATGGTCATACGAGCCATGACAATCCATGTCGTATATATCCTTTTATAGATGAAGACACGTGGAGACAATTTTTTGAAAGTATAAGAAAAGAGTCATTTCTGGTAAGGGAAATGTAAACATTAATAAACATTATTATAAAAATGATTTTATTAATGTTTTGTTAAGGATTTATTATTCTTAAATTACAGAAAACATGGAAAGCTCATTAGGATATCCAATCTAAAAATGTATACCCTCATTGTTTATCTCAGGTAGGGTATGAATTATTGGAAGAACAAATGATGGCGGAAAAATTTCAAAAACTAAGAGATGAGTCGTCAAGCTCTACAGAGGTGGCCCCTCTATCCCATCCATCTAGACATGAAAAATGGAAGAGAGCTCGGAAGTGAAAAAAGGGCAATATCTTTTAGATGAATCGAGAATCGTAGCTAAGAGGAATGTAAGATATCTATTTTATTTATTTAAGTTAACTATTTTCTTCATATAATATCAATCATTACAAAAATGTTCAATTAATTAATACAGGACTCTCTTGAGGAGCAGAGTTCATAGGGGACAATTACTGCTACTGTGAGGGAAGATATTTTATTTTCAGCATTGGGAAGGCCCGAATATCCTTATCGTGTAAGAGGATATCTGGAAAGTGTATCAGTAAGAAAAGTGTTTCCATGTTCTTCAACTTCTAACATTGAGGGGGTTTATAAAAAAATAGAATCCTTGGAGGCTGAAGTTCATAATATTAATGAAACGATGGAGGACAAGATTATAGAGTCGGTGCAGTCTATGTTTATAGAAATGCAAATACAATTTCAGACTACAGCTCCCACTCCTCGACCTCCCCCTGCAGACCCCATTATTTATCTTCCACCTCTGCCAGTATCTCCCACTCCCCCACCTCAGCCTACGGACCCAATGTTTTATCATACGCCTCTGACACAGCTTCCTACTTATTGCGAGTTGTATGTTTATGATTCTCAACATCATATAGTAGCATATGGGTTGGTATATTATATAAGAGATACAGTTCATCATAAACAATTAGAGGTAGAGAATCAAAGGGTCACTGTACAGGATATTATAGATAGATCAGCTAGGGTGCCAATACCTACAGATGAGGTGGTAACAGTTGGACAGAGTATCGTCCATTTTTTAATTTGGCCATCCAGACTTCTTCGACTCATTACCATAGAGGTATGAATGTTATATCTTTTATTTTATTTTTTTGTTAAAGTTGTTTTATCATTTGAAAACTAATATATTTTTCAATTTTATTATAGGAATTCTTCAAAGGTAAAGAAATACTATATAGACAACAAAAAAGAAAAATGGTTATGACATTAGATACAGATTCAAATGGTCTTGAAAGATTGTCAAGATATTCACATTTGTTGTCGGGTTATTATGAGTTTCCAATGGAATGTCATGTTTTTGGACATGAAATAAGAGTGGGGATTATAATAACTGATATCATGGAGCTTGTTACTAGAGATAAGTTGGGCATCAACGTGGTGCAAATTCCTTCCACGTAAGTCTTAACACCTTTTCCTTGCATTATATTTATTGAAAATGTATACTTATGTATGTTTTGTATTAGGTATCATTATAAAATTTGTGATAGGAATGAGCTGACAGAAGTATATGGATTCATGGACCCTCAATTGATTTCCCCTGAAGCATGTGCATTGAATGAGGAACAAAGAATGGTTTATATTTCTGAAAGATTTGAAAAGAATATAAAAACACAATGTTGGATGATGCCTTTTTGTGAGATGTATGAAACACATTTCTCTCAAAGAGTTAATTATATTTTAACATAAAAACCCACTAATGTCAAATTTCCTTTTATCAGTGATCATTTGATGTTAGGGGTTTTTTCCCAAGGGAGAAAGCCCTTTATTGGATATGCTCTGTCCATGGTGATGCGCAGGATAGTTTTAAGAATATATTGGAAAAGTAAGTTTCAATTTCTCAATAGTTTTATATATTATAATGAATTTTTAATTTACCCCATTCGTATTATTTTCTAACAGTGCATGGGCCTACATTCGAAAAAACAAAATGAAAAGAGGTGCAAAGATCAAATATGTAAATGTGGAGGTAAATATCCATTTATAATTTATAATTTTTGATTTATTACATAAAAATAATATATTGAATTTACACTCATTCAAACAGAATATTCACGAACAACAAGGCCTCATCAAATGTGGATATTATATGTTAAGATTTATGTATAAAATAATAACAACTGGGACAGTTTTGAATTTTGACCTGGTGTGATTTCCTATTAAACTTTTCCATAATATTTCAATTTTATTTATTCATTATACACATTAACTACTTTCTTTTTCATTTTTATCTTTTTGATGACCCTAAACCCTATACTGCTGAAGACATCAAACACATACAAGTGGAGTGGTCAAATTATTTTACAGGTTTGATTGTGTTTTAGTTGATTGTAATGTAAAATGTAATTTTGAATATTGTCATTGTAATTGTGTATTTGGTAGTTATTTAGGTTGGATTTGGTTTTTTTTAAGTTGACAGTGTATGTTTTGAATGTTATATAAGTGAATGTTTAATTTTGCTCTGCTTCTTGTTTTGGTTTACTTATGATGGTTTCTTTGGTATGGATTTGGGTCTATGGGGGAGGGATTTAAAGGGTGTGGGGGTGTGTTCAGTGCGGTTGGGGGGTGTCCAACGGTCTGGGAGGGCTATTCGGTGGGGTGGGGGGACAGTCCAGGGGGGTGGCAGGGCTGTCCAGGGGTGTGGGAAGGCGGTCCAGGGGTGTGGGAGTGATGTCCAGGGGTGGGGGTATACATGAGGGTGGGGGGGGGGGTTCCAGGGGTGTGGTGGGGGCTTTCAAGTAAGATGAGGGGGTGAGGGGGTGTTGTTCAGGCAGGTGGGGGTTGTCGAGTGGTGTTTGGGGCTGTTCGAGGGTCGGGGGGCAGTCCAGGAGTGTGGTGGGGGCTCCAATAGGGTGGGGGAGGGCTGTCCAAGTGGTATACATGAGGGTGGGAGCTCCAATGGGGTGGGGGAGGGCTGTCCATGGGGTATACATGAGGGTGAGGGCTCCAACGGGGTGGGGGATGGATGTCTATGGGGTATACATGAGGGTGGGGGTTGTCTAGGGGGTATGTTTTATATGTTATCAATGTACAGGCTTAATTTTGATCTACTTCTGTTTTTGTGGTACGATTTCTTGATTTGTTTTCTGGTTGATTCTGGTGGAGAGCAGATGACTGCATTAAATTTTTCTAAAAAAATTGGGTTTATCACGTTGGTTATTTAATAACTGACGTGATAAAAGGCCTGGGAAATGGTTTATCACGTCAGTTATTTAATAACCGATGTGATTAAAGGCCTGGAAAATGGTTTATCAAGTCGGTTATTTTATAACCGACGTGATAAAAGTCCTGGAAAATGGATTATCACGTCGGTTATTTAATAACTGATGTGATAAAAGGCCTGGAAAATGGTTTATCACATCGTCTATTTATTAACGAATGTGATAAACCACCTCCCCCCATCTTATCACGTTAGTTATTTAATAACCGATGTGATAAACCCCCCTCCCCTCGGTTTATCATGGTGGTTATATAATAACCAACGTGATAAACCCCCCTCACCCTGGTTTATCACGGCAGTTATATAATAACCGACGTGATAAACCCCCCTCCCCCAGTTTATCATGTCGGTTATTAAAAAACCGACATGATAAACCCTCCGCCCCCCTGTTTATCACGTCGGTTGTTTAATAACTGACCTGATAACCCCCCTCGGTTTATCATGGAATTTCTATAATAACCGACGTGATAAACCCCCCGACCCCCAGTTTATCACGTCGGTTATTTCATAACCGACCTAATAGACCATTTCCGCATCATTTTATCACGTCAGTTTTTTAAGAACCAACGTGATAAACCATTTTCCAGGACTTTTATCACGTCGGTTGTTAAATAACCAACATGATAAACACTTCCAATTTTATTTATCACTTCAGTTCTAAAATAACCGACATCATAAACATCATGATTTTATGTTTTTTACGTCGGTTTTAAAATAACTGATGTCAAAAACATTATTTATAACGTCACCCGTATTAACGTCGGCTAGAAACCGACGTAAAAAATGAAAAATAACCGACGTAAAAGAATTTTATGAACTAGTGTTACTTTCATTTATATCATACCTTTATGGTTTCCATAATGTGTAAACATGATAATTTCTTTTGAGGAAGTGAGGACTACCACCCCCTCAAAGTGATAGGTCGCATTCATGACATACGTGGGATGTATAAATTATAGAGTTAATATAATTATATATTGTATTATATTGGAATTATAATATACCTATGTAACAATTTTTTCAATCCATTAAAATACTAAATATAAATAATAGTAGAGTTTATGCTTATGTACGGCTTACCGTCTCAATGAAAAGTGCATTTCACTTCTTATCTCCAAATTTTATATACTATTATAAATACATATAAATACTTGAAATATATTATATATGTGATATTTAGATAATTAATTTTATTCTGGAGATAATATACGTTTGACCACATGGACAATTTGTAATTATAACAAGTTCATTTTTTACAAATGTTCTGAACATCGAAAAAATGTCCTACATGAACTCTAATTATTATCTAATTGATGTAGAAAGATAATAAGTGATATAAAATGTATAATAAAACATGAAAAAATTTCTTATACAAGTGTAAATTAACTAATGTTTATTATTAAGGAAGAACATGGAACATACAAGACAAGCCGGACTTGAGGTAAGGGGTTTCTAATCTTGCTTTTAATTCTGTGATATTTCCATTGTTCACCACTTATTTATTGCATGTGAGGTATTATTTACTACAATTTTGTATATATTATCATTATTATATTAATATTCATGGTATTCTATGATTAATTTTTTGGTTGTTAATTTTTTTTCTCATGACTCAACTGATTACAACGTGGTAAAGGGTTTTCATCTCACTCTTTATTCCATTGAGATTCATGCTATATTTTCAAAAATTTCCTTTTGTGTGGTGTATGTACTGATCATGGTAGTATTATTTTTGTAATATAAATTATTTTTTTGTTATATACATCTTCATTGTATGATTCTTCTTTCATTGGATGTATGTTTAGTATGATACCAAATTAGTAAGTGAATTTCTAATTTCAATTTCTACTCAGTGGGTTTTACGCAAGCTTCATTGATTATTTTCCTCTAAGATTATGTGTCAAATAAATATTTATTTATTTATGTAGTAAATTCCACTCCCCTTCATGTGGATACTATAACGACCCATACTTTACATACATTGTTAATACTTCAAAATTGAAGCACACTTATTACAACATATGACAAAACCACAAAGGACCGTATAGGTATAGTGTCTTTAGAAACTGGGAAACATAAACAACTGGTTCATAAATCTTCTACAGTGTCTCCCATTTATTTCATCATATCTAGGGTCCCTTTTAGCATATTCTACTTAATATCCATCTTCCTAACCTGGGGAAAAGAAAACATAAAAGGGTGAGCTCAAATGCTCAGCAAGGGCAAATAAAGGAAATAAAAATCATATCATATCTTTTTGAAAATCATAACCTGCAAAAGAGATCATAATATATTAACATGGAATAAATCATAGAAGTGAAAATGAGATCACCATAATCATAACATGATACTTGAAACTTTGTGGCATGCACACATAATCATGGAAAATCATTTCTTGTTAGTCATGACTCATTGCCAAGACTATCTTAGTGGACAAAGTCCCTTTCTGAATCGAGTAACCCTCGTTTCAGTCCGGTTTCACTGAACCGGTATAACCTACCATTCCAGCCCTGTCTATCTCATGAGATATAAAATCTTTAACCAATGCATTGGAGGGAGATATAGGTCCCACCCATCTTATAATGAATCCTTTCTTATGTGTGCCACATAATCATAAACCATACATCATAGTGTAACCCATGTAATAAAAATGGAATTCCTAAACAACATGACATCATAAAACCATTCATATAAGATAAAGGAATTCATAAAAATATTTCCATCACAACATAATCAAATCCATGTAATAATAGGGATAAAAACAGAACCCTTTTATTATCTGAGATGGAAAATAATTTTGATAAAATACTGGAACTCCATTCTTGAGGAAAATATCCTTTCTACTTCAAAAACACTTTTCTTTTCTTAACATGTCATACAATTATAAACTAAAAGAAGATGATTAAAAATAAACTTGAAAACTTATAAAGGAAGATTCTTGGAAATAATGTTTAAAAATCCATTCTTGCCGTATAAGTTAAAAAAAACATTCTTCATACTTTTGTCAGAAAAGTCAAAAAGTACCTCGTACGACAAAAGAGTCCTTTCATACATATTACTAAAAACTCACCGAAGGGTAAAAATGGATTTAAACAATTGTAGGTGGATGGAAATAATATTACATATTGATGAAACATGGATGTGGATGATAAAATACACCCCAATAAATACTTACGAATAAACAATCTCGGATAAAAATGAGATTGTGATATTTCCCTTACCTTAGGTCCGATTTACTTTGTATGTGTCCAAATCTCCTGTATAATGGTTTAAATAATGTTATCGACTTATTCCAGAATCATACATATTGATATGATATCATATATGGTCATATTCTTAGCTTCTTATTAGTAATATTTCATTGTTACTTGTTACTCCGGTCTTTATTGCCTTTTGTTCTTATGCGTGTTTTGCCGAATAAATTCTTATTCTTCTTTTAAGGTTATAGATACCTTATATCCAGAATGGAATTAGTGTATCATATATCATATTTATTCATTCAATTCATTTATATAATTACTATGTAATGATGATCATGTAGAACGAGTCGCATCACATCGTGGAGACGGTATTCTGTACGTACGCACGAGTGATGATATCGTTACTATGATCGTGGAATTGTATTGGAGTATATATATATTATTTCAGTATCAATATTACTTTATAATAATGTTAAATAGTTAAACATTACACCATTATACCCATCCTTGTAAAGTGGTGGTGGAAAATAGATTATACCACGGCGTGGAGACGGTATTCCGTACGTACGCACGCGCGGTGATTTCATTTTTCCGTAGGATGGATAGAAGGTGAATTAGGGTTGTTTCATATTTATAATAACATATCAGTATGTAAGTAATACTGATGTTATTACTTTATCATGAAACAACTAAAGAAGAAGAAGTTGAAGAAGAAAGAAATTGAAAAGATCGGTAATGGATATTACCTCTTCTTTGGAATGCCTCTTTGAATTCTCCACTTAGGGAACTAAGATTGGTCTTTGAAGAAGACCAGGAACTCTAGTATTATTCTAGGTAAGTGGAGAGGAGAAAATGGCAGGGGTTGGCCGAGCTTGAGTGCTCAAATTGGTGTGAGGAGGAGGGGAAGGAGGTGCCCTTTTATAAAGGAGGAGAGGGGCACCTTAGGAATATCTCAAAATATTTTTTTATATTAAAGTCAAATCGGTTTATAATGGTTCCAAAGGGTCTTATTTAGAAGCTAAAGTGGGGAAGGGTCTAAATCCTATCAACCAATAAGATTTAGACAAGTTTAGGGTATTATTTTAACCTTATCAATTAGATTTAACTCTAAGTTAAATAATTTAACTTTTACCATGTCTTTTTGTTTTCTTTCACTATATGGTTAATACACTTACCATAACATGCCAAACGAACCCGAAATTGTTTATTATTAATATATATATCCTTATCTAAGTCATTTGGCCGAACCTTAGATTTTTAGGAATAAAATAACAATTAATAATATAATATTTGATTTAAAAACTATTTTGTGTCAATTTTGACACTATTTGATATATGATTTTTGTGAAAGTCATAACAGAATTATATGTTCGAACCAAGTTGATTAAATCAACACTAATATATCATAGTAACCTATAAAATTAGTGGAATTCATAAAAAGTCTCAAATTACATTTATTTTGGTGTTTATAACATCAATTATGTCAATATTTCATTAATAAGATAATTACTGCATCATCATTGTGTCATAAATAAATTAAATTATTTAATGTCTAAAAATTACAAATAATATACCATTATGTAGGAAATCTTTTTAGCTTTCTAATGAATATTTACAATCGAATTTATCGTATGTATAACCCCATATTAAAAATGATTTACTTATTAAACTTTGATTTTACCTATTTTAATTCTTCTTTAAATAAATTAATAATAAATGTCCTAATCTAATCCAAGTGGGCCTAAATGGTCATAATTTATTCCTAAGTTTGTTTTTGGTCGAATTAAACTTGTACAATAGAATTAGGACATGTGTTAGGGTAATATTGATATGATATTTACCCTTAGTTACCCTATTTACTATTAACCACGGTAAAAAAATAAAAAGTTACTATTCACCAAAAATTATTTTTATCTCATTGAACCACATTTTACTTACTGATATCAACCGTGTCTGTCGGATTTTTGAAATTCCATTCACGGAAGCGGTAAAATTAAGTTTTATGCAAAATTCAGTTTTTAACCTACCACTTAGTGGTTTAACTATTCATCAAAAATTGAAAGTTTTCAGAAAAATACCGAAATTTCACCCTAGGCTAATTTCGATATTCTGAGTCCAAAAAAGAAGTCCATTTTGAAAAATAAAATTTATAAAATTTCAAAAAGTGGTTATTACTATTCATAACGGCTAGTTTTAATAGCATATTGTTGTTTAGTGAAACTCGGTATTGCGTACGACACAAGCTATCGAGGAAGGTCGCGATTGCGTGTAAAGCAAGCCAAGCAAGTGTTGTGTAGAAAAAGATTCCTTTGATGATTTATATAACATAAAAGTCTCGGGTGTTACATTCTACCCCCCTTAAAAAGAATTTCGCCCTCGAAATTCGTCACTTTGTAACAAACAGATGAGGATACTTCTCCCTCATCATATCCTCAAGCTCCCATGTAGCTTCTTCAAGTTGGTGGTTCCTCCATAAAACATTCACCAATCGAGTGGTCTTGTTTCGTAGGACTTTTTCGCTACGATCTAGAATCTCTATCGGTTGTTCTTCATAAGAAGGATCTTGCTCCAGCGGTACAACTTCTGAGCTAAGTACATATGAAGGATCAGGTATGTACTTTCTCAGGAGAGATACATGGAACACATCGTGAACTTGAGAGAGATTCGGTGGAAGCGCCAATCGGTAAGGTACCTTCCCAACACGATCTAGTATTTCGAAAGGACCGATATATCTAGGGCTCAACTTCCCCTTCTTTCCAAATCTCATAACCCTCTTCCAGGGAGATATTCGTAAGAACACTTTATCACCCACTTCAAACTCTAGGTCTTTTCTTCGGTTGTCGGAATAACTTTTATGTCGACTCTGAGCTGCTCTTATGTGTTGTTGAATAGATCTAACCTTGCCTGCCATTTCATCAACGAGATCAGGTCCTAATAGCTTTCTTTCCCCAACTTCATCCCAGCAAGTTGGAGTCCTGCATTTCTTTCCATAGAGAGCTTCATAAGGAGCCATCTGAATACTGGAGTGAAAGCTATTATTATAAGAAAATTCCACCAAAGGTAGGTGTTTATCCCAACCTCCTTTGAAATCAATAGAGCAAGCTCTCAACATATCTTCTAGGGTTTGAATTGTTCTCTCAGACTGCCCGTCTGTCTGAGGATGATAAGAAGTGCTGAAACTCAACTATGTATCCAGAGTATGCTAAAGACTTCGCCAAAACTTCGAGGTAAATCTCGGATCCCGATCAGATATAATAGAAAGTGGTACTCCATGCAATCTTACCACTTCCTTTACATATATCCTGGAAAGCTGATCTAGAGAGAAATCCTCTCTAATAGCAATGAAGTGTGCAGACTTTGTAAGACGATCAACTATGACCCAGATAGCATTATTGCCTTTGGATGTTTTAGGAAGTCCTGTGACAAAGTCCATAGTGATGTTTTCCCATTTCCATTCGGGTATGGGTAATGGTTGTAACATCCCCTTAGACTTCTGTCTCTCAGCTTTAACTTGTTGACAAACCAAGCATCGAGAGACATATTCAGCAACATCTCTTTTCATGCCATCCCACCAGAAGTACTCTTTCAGGTCCCTATACATCTTCGTGCTTCCAGGATGAATAGATAATGAAGAACTATGAGCCTCATCCAGCAGCTCCTTCTTTAATTCGGGGATGGGAGGAACACAAACCCGATTCCTGAACTTTATATCCCATAACAATCATGGTTGAATTCAGGAACATTTCTCACCTTCTTTTGTAACTCGACATCTTCTTTCTGTGCCTCCTTAATCTTCGCATGTATAGATGGTTGAACATTCATTTGAGAAAGATAAGATTTTTCCCCTTCCATGATACTTCCAAGATCCATCCTTTGTAAATCCATAAATATTGGATCTTTTGTGATCCTCATCATGGATAAACTAGCATGGTCTTGTCGACTTAATGCATTTGCCACCTTGTTTTCTTTCCCAGGGTGGTAATGGATTGAGCAGTCATAATCCTTAATCAGCTCCAACCATCTTCTTTGACGCATATTCAACTCCTTTTGTGTGAAAATATACTTTAAACTTTTATGATCAGTATAAATATCACACCTTTCACCATAAAGGTAATGCCTCCAAATCATTAATGAAAAGATTACCGCAGCCAACTCCAAATCATGTGTTGGGTAATTTTGCTCATGGATTTTCAACTGTCATGAGGCATAAGCTATCACCAAATCATTTTGCATAAGAACACAACCCATTCCCTTTCTTGATGCATCACTGTAGATCACAATCCTTTCTACAATACAAGGCAGTGTGAGAACAGGTGCACTGGATAACCTTCTTTTCAACTCCTTGAAATTATCTTCACATTCCTCTGTCCAGACAAACTTAACTCCTTTCCAAGTCAACTTGGTGAGTGGATTATATAATCCTGAAAAATCTTTTACAAAACGTCGATAATATCCAGCCAAACCAAGAAAACTTCGGATCTCAGTTATTGTGGTTGGTCTCGACCATCTTTCGATAACTTCTGTTTTTGCTGGATCAAGAGATATCCCCTCTTTTGAGATAATGTGACCCAAAAATGCAACTTTTTGAAGCCAAAATTCACACTTGGTAAATTTGGCATAAAGCTTCTCCTTTCTCAGGGTCTTCAATATAATTCTCAAGTGATCTTCATGATCTTCCTTGCTCTTTGAATAGACAAGAATATCGTCTATAAAGACTACCACAAATTGATCAAGATAGTCTCTAAAGACTCTATTCATTAGATCCATGAAGATAGCAGGGGCATTAGTAAGACCAAATGGCATCACTATAAATTCATAGTGTCCATAACTTGTACGGAAAGCCGTCTTTGGTATATCCTCCCTTTTGACCCTTAATTGATGATACCCTGAACGAAGATCAATCTTGGAAAAGTATTGAGCTCCGCGTAGTTGGTCAAATAAGTCATCAATGCGTGGGAGAGGATATTTGTTCTTGATAGTGATCTTGTTAAGTTCTCGATAATCAATGCAGAGTCTCATTGATCCATCTTTCTTCTTAACAAATAGAACTGGTGATCCCCAAGGTGATGCACTAGGGCGTATGAATCCCTTATCAAGATTCTCTTGGAGTTGCCTCTTCAATTCCTGCAACTCAGTTGGGGCCATTCTATATGGTGTCTTTGAAATAGGCAAAGCACCCGGTACGAGTTCTATTGAAAACTCAACTTCACGATTTGGTGGAAGACCCGGTAATTCCTCCGGAAAGACATCATCAAACTCCCATACAATGGGCATATTCTTTATCGTGAGTTTCTCACCAACCATTTGAGATAAATAACCTTCATTTAGTGGAATCAATAACCATAAGATGGATGAAATTTCCACTGGAAGGTTATGTTCAGCCTTGCATTGGTATACGATCGTAGATTGATCTGGAATATGAAATGTGACTTCCCTTCTTTGGCAATTGATATGAGCTCCATGTAGAGAAAGACAATTCATGCCAAGAATCACATCAAATTCCACTAAAGGAAGGATCACAAGATTTTCAGGAAGCACTTTCCCACAAACTTCGATCGGAGAAGAATTATAAACTTTTGATGCGACTGTTGTGCCATTAGGTGTTGTCACAGCTAACTCAACATCTAATTGTTGAGGTAATACGGTGATACCCTTAGAAAATTCTTTAGAAATAAAAGAGTGGGTGGATCCAGAATCAAATAAAACATTTGCTACTTTAGAGTGGATGGTAAGTGTACCTTTCACCACATCGTTATCATACTGCACATCACTGATAGAAATTGCATGTGACTTTCCTCTGTCCTTAGCCTTAAGATTTTGTTGACGTCGACCATCATCATCAACCCTTGGATTTGGGCATTGATTGTCATAATGCCCCGTCTCCTTGCACTTGAAACATTGAAGTGTAGTAGGTTCATTCTGTGTATCTCTTCCTTTGTTTGCGTCATTAGACATCTTCTTCCCATTATCACGGCATTCAAATGCCCGATGACCTTCCTTTCCACATTTAAAACATTTACTTGTCCATTTAAGACAACTCCCTCCATGTTTCTTTCCACACTTTGAGCATAAGGAAAAGCTCATCTTCTTTTCCATGTGCTCTTTTGATTTTTCTTTGAATTCCATCTTCCTCTTCTTATCAAACCCATGTGACTGATGGGTTACTCCAATATCCATCTCGACTTTGAGAGCACATCGAACGATTTCCTCGTAGCTATTGAAGTCCCTTATGGCTAACGCCCTTCGAAGACTTGGTTTTAAGCCACTAAAGAATCGATCGATCTTACTCTCAGGTTGGATAATAATACCAGAAGCGTACCTTGAAAGTCTTGTAAAATTTCCTTCATAGGTACTAACAGATTCATCATCCCTTTGCTTCAGTTCAAGGAACTCTTTCTCCATCTTTATTCGGAGAATACGAGGGAAGTACTTATTGAAAAATAAGTTCTTGAACTCGTCCCATTCCATAGAATCAATTTCATCCCTTTGCCTCGTATTCTTAATAAGATTCCACCATTGATCAACATCTCCTTCCAAACGATACACTGCTAGGATGACTTTATCATGCTCAGAACATTGAAGAACTGAAAATATCTTTTCAGTATTACTAATCCATTGTTCAGCATCTAATGGATCAGTAGACCCGCTGAAAGAAGGTGGACATTGCCTCATGAAGGATTCAACAGAATGTTTCTCCTTCCTTTTCTCGTTTGGAAGTCCTCCATGATTCATAGCTTGAGAAAGTTGTGTGAGCATGACTACAAGATTTTGTATTCTGGCTCCCATATCGTTTGGTTGCTTAGGGGGACAATCATTGCATTGCCCATCGCATTCCGTATTAACACGGTTCCTTCGGGTTCCAGCCATTGACTAAAACCAAGAAGAATAGTGTGAGAAACACTAATTATAATAGGAAAGCCACATAATTCAAGAATAAAATTTTCATGCTTAAGGTCTTATCTTAGGTTATTCAAGGCCATTTCTAAAACACTAAGACTGTGTTCTATGCTTAGACTTATCCTTAGGGTTCTTACTAAGGCTTTCACATCCTAGATTCCAATGGTTGACTATACCTTTCCTCTGATACCAACTATAACGACCCATACTTTACATACATTGTTAATACTTCAAAATTGAAGCACACTTATTACAACATATGACAAAACCACAAAGGACCGTATAGGTATAGTGTCTTTAGAAACTGGGAAACATAAACAACTGGTTCATAAATCTTCTACAGTGTCTCCCATTTATTTCATCATATCTAGGGTCCCTTTTAGCATATTCTACTTAATATGCATCTTCTTGACCTGGGGAAAAGAAAACATAAAAGGGTGAGCTCAAATGCTCAGCAAGGGAAAATAATGGAAATAAAAATCATATCATATCTTTTTGAAAATCATAACCTGCAAAAGAGATCATAAAATCTTAACATGGAATAAATCATAGAAGTGAAAATGAGATCACCATAATCATAACATGAAACTTGAAACTTTGTGGCATGCACACATAATCATGGAAAATAATTTCTTGTTAGTCATGACTCATTGCCAAGACTATCTTAGTGGACAAAGTCCCTTTCTGAATCGAGTAACCCTCGTTTCAGTCCTGTTTCACTGAACCGGTATAACCTACCGTTCCAGCCCTGTCTATCTCATGAGATATAAAATCTTTACCCAATGCATTGGAGGGAGATATAGGTCCCACCCATCTTATAATGAATCCTTTCTTATGTGTGCCACATAATCATAAACCATACATCATAGTGTAACCCATGTAATAAAAATGGAATTATTAAACAACATGACATCATAAAACCATTCATATAAGATAAAGGAATTCATAAAAATATTTCCATCACAACATAATCAAATCCATGTAATAATAGGGATAAAAACAGAACCCTTTTATTATCTTAGATGGAAAATAATTTTGATAAAATACTTGAACTCCATTCTTGAGGAAAATATCCTTTCTACTTCAAAAACACCTTTCTTTTCTTAACATGTCATACAATTATAAACTAAAAGAAGTTGATTAAAAATAAACTTGAAAACTTATAAAGGAAGATTCTTGGAAATAATGTTTAAAAATACATTCTTGCCGTATAAGTTAAAAAACATTCTTCGTACTTTTGTCGGAAAAGTCAAAAAGTACCTCGTACGACAAAAGATTCATTTCATACATATTACTAAAAACTCACCGAAGGGTAAAAATGGATTTAAACAATTTTAGGTGGATGGAAATAATATTACATATTGATGAAACATGGATATGGATGATAAAATACACCCTAGTAAATACTTACGAATAAACAATCTCGGATAAAAATGAGATTGTGATATTTCCCTTACCTTAGGTCCGATTTGCTTTGTATGTGTCCGAAGCTCCTGTATAATGGTTTAAATAATGTTATTGACTTATTCCAGAATCATACATATTGATATGATATCATATATGGTCATATTCTTAGCTTCTTATTAGTAATATTTCATTGTTACTTGTTACTCCGGTCTTTATTGCCTTTTGTTCTTTTGCGTGTTTTGCCGAATAAATTCTTATTCTTCTTTTAAGGTTATAGATACCTTATATCCAGAATGGAATTAGTGTAACAAATGTCATATTTATTCATTCAATTCATTTATATAATTACTATGTAATGATGATCATGTAGAACGAGTCGCAACACATCGTGGAGACGGTATTCCGTACGTACACACGAGTGATGATATCGTTCCTATGATCATGGAATTGTATTGGAGTATATATATATTATTTCAGTATCAATATTACTTTATAATAATGTTAAATAGTTACTCATTACACCATTATACCCATCCTTGTAAAGTGGTGGTGGAAAATAGATTATACCACAGCGTGGAGACGGTATTCCGTACGTACGCACGCGCGGTGATTTCATTTTTCCGTAGGATGGATAGAAGGTGAATTATGGTTTTTTCATATTTATAATAACATATCAGTATGTAAGTAATACTTATGTTATTACTTTATCATGAAACAACTAAAGAAGAAGAAGTTGAAGAAGAAAGAAATTGAAAAGATCGGTAATGGATATTACCTCTTCTTTGGAACGCCTCTTTGAATTCTCCACTTAGGGAACTAAGATTGGTCTTTGAAGAAGACCAGGAACTCTAGGATTATTCTAGGGAAGTGGAGAGGAGAAAATGTCAGGGGTTGGCCGAGCTTGAGTGATCAAATTGGTGTGAGGAGGAGGGGAAGGAGGTTCCCTTTTGTAAGGGAGGAGAGGGGCACCTTAGGAATATCTCAAAATATTTTTTTATATTAAAGACAATTCGGTTTATAATGGTTACAAAGGGTCTTATTTCGAATCTAAAGTGGGGAAGGGTCGAAATCCTATCAACCAATAAGATTTAGACATGTTTAGGGTATTATTTTAACCTTATCAATTAGATTTAACTCTAAGTTAAATAATTTAACTTTTACCATGTCTTTTTGTTTTCTTTCACTATATGGTTAATACACTTACTATAACATGCCAAAAGAACCCCAAATTGTTTATTATTAATATATATATCCTTATCTAAGTCATTTGGCCGAACCTTCGATTTTTAGGAATAAAAGAACAATTAATAATATAATATTTGATTTAAAAACTATTTTGTGTCAATTTTGACACTATTTGATATATGTTTTTTGTGAAAGTCATAACAGAATTATATGTTCGAACCAAGTTGATTAAATCAACACTAATATATCATAGTAACCTAGAAAATTAGTGTAATTCATAAAAAGTCTCAAATTACATTTATTTTGGTGTTTATAACATCAATTATGTCAATATTTCATTAATAAGATAATTACTGCATCATCATTGTGTCATAAATAAATTAAATTATTTAATGTTTAAAAATTACAAATAAAATACCATTATGTAGGAAATAGTTTTAGCTTTCTAATGAATATTTAAAATTGAATTTATCTTATGTATAACCCCATATTAAAAATGATTTACTTATTAAACATTGATTTTAACTATTTTAACCCTTCTTTAAATAAATTAATAATAAATGTCCTAATCTAATCCAAGTGGGCCTAAATGGTCATATTTTATTCCTAAGTTTGTTTTTGGTCGAATTACACTTGTCCAATAGAATTAGGACATGTTTTAGGGTAATATTGATATCATATTTACCCTTAGTTACCCTATTTACTATTAACTGCGGTAAAAAAATAAAAAGGTACTATTCACCAAAAATTATTTTTATCTCATTGAACCACATTTTACTTACTGATATCAACCGTGTCTGTCGGATTTTTGAAATTCCATTCACAGAAGCAGTAAAATTAAGTTTTATGCAAAATTCAGTTTTTAACCTACCACTTAGTGGTTTCACTATTCATCAAAAATTGAAAGTTTTCAGAAAAATACCAAAATTTCACCCTAGGCTAATTTCGATATTCTGAGTCCAAAAATGAAGTCCATTTTGAAAAATAAAATTTATAAAATTTCAAAAAGTGGTTATTACTATTCATAACGGCTAGTTTTAATAGCATATTGTTGTTTAGTGAAACTCGGTATTGCGTACGACACAAGCTATCGAGGAAGGTCGCGATTGCGTGTAAAGAAAGCCAAGCAAGTGTTGTGTAGAAAAAGATTCCTTTGATGATTTATATAACATAAAAGTCTCGGGTGTTACAGATACACTTTTGATAGATATAATCACTCCATTGATAAATTCTCGAGTCATCTATATGAACTTGATAAGAGTAATCTTAACGCAATTTCCATTCCTTGAGTTAAACATCCAAGTCATTGGTGTAGTTTTCACAAGAATATGTGTGAATGTATACTGATTGATTTAGACAGAATATTCAATCACATTTTGTGTATTTATATTATCCACACTTAATTATGTCATTTATTTATCCACAACCAGAGGATATGGTCCTTATAAAGGATTTCTTCACAATTTACATTCCATTTAGACTTCATTGTTGTTATGTGCCAATTCACTTTTATATGATGTTTATACTATCATTTGACATATTATATCCTTAACCACTTTATTCTTGTGATATAATAACTTTTGATAGATGTTATTCATCGATTATTTGTATTCAAGAGTCTCCCATTTGTTGTGGATCTCTTTAACTAAAATATCATTTTAAATGTTTTTAAGATTTAATCTTCTAAATATTTCTCATTAGTGGGAATATTTTCAAAATGGTTTTAAATAATTATTTATATGGTCATTAATGTTGAAAAATATTGATTCATTTAAAACTTTTAATGTGGTATGGGACACATTGATTCAAAAATATCTTCATTAAATGTTTTAAATGGTTTTGAAAATGGTTAGATGAAGAATTGATTTTGTCAATATAAAGAAATCCATTATTTTGATTTCAAATGAAATGTTATTAGTGAAATTTATATATTTTATATATTCTATGTGTTATGATTTTTTAATGGTACTTTGATATTTTATGCATGGTTACATGATAAACCAAATGACGGGTGGTGCTGTAATAAACCAGGGTGGTTGGTTAAGTTATAACCTCCAATGCATTGGGTATAGAAGTCAGGAATGTTGATATTCCATTTAGTGATATGTGTGGAAGTAGAATGTATAGTTATTCCATTTATGTATGTTTATGTCACATGTTACCTTTATATGTTATGTGTTCATCCTATTGGGTTTATGGTAATCTTTTTGTTACAAAATGTTATGAAATGATCTTTTATTAATTGAAGCATATTTACTACATCATAAAGGTAAAAAGTATTAATTATGATAATGTATTCATGGTTTACATGTAGTGTTGAAAAACTAAAAGTTTTAAATCCTTGGGTATCCTTTACGGATCGTTTTATGCTCTTCCCATATCTTTTAAATGGGTTTCATATGTCATAATTTGGAATAGGGTCAATGATGGGATTAATGAAATGTCGTGTTGTCTAAAACATGAAACTATACATGACTCTATTTTTCAAAGAGTTTTTATTTTATGAAAAAATGGATACTCAAAAAAGGTGTCTATTTATAATATTCAAGATGTTATGATTATATTATGACCTATTTCTATAATTATCTAAACTATAATAGATCCCTAAAGTGAATTCTTGATTTCACTCAAGATTATATAATGTCTTCAGATTTGGCCTTATAGTTGGTATCAGATATCAGTTTTGACAAATTTATGGATTTAGAGATTTTATTAGACACATGGTTAGCCTATACATCTACTATTTAAGTTAAATTGTTATTTTTTAACTCTTTATGATAAATTAATGTTTGTTACAAATGGATGGAGGAGTATATAAACGGCATTCCTATCACTTCCTGATGATTTTCTTGCAATAATTATTGAAAAGTCTTGTCTAGACCACTTGGAAACATTTTCTAACATACAAGTTACATGAAAATAATTGTGTGAGATTTGTAACACCTCCATTATGCCTCGATATCATCAAGGATCATGGACTGTATGTAATCAAATCTTATTATCGGAATATTATCATATTTTCAAGAAATCTAAATATTTCAAGGAATTTTCAAATATTTTACATTATCAAAAGATTTTGATGCATATTATGATTTTTAAAAGGTTAAAAAGAAGGATACCCTTGAAAAACATATTTATAGTTTTCTTTTTAAATTATAGTCTTTCATCACATACTTATTGTATTTTAAAAAGGACCATTGATTGAATGTTTCAACTTAAACTCGATCTGACTGTTTAATAAAAATCATGTTTTATCAGATGTTTTGAAATTATATGTCATACATGATTATTTTATGAAACAGTTTTTCTATGAACAACCATATAATGCACGTTTTACAAGGAGTATTTGGATGAAGGAATAAAATTCTTTTGAAGGAACTCTAAATCATTTTTTGAATTCATAGACCTTATACCTACATGAAAAAGATGATGATGATACCATATGGACAACATGATCAAGGAATGATGTTCTATTTATTAGGAATAGTTTTATTTTATTATATAAAGGTGATAAAATATAATATGATTAGGTCTTAATGTATTGAGATGGAAATGGATGTTATAATAAAACCTTTGAGGTTAAAACATATTAGGGTTATTTTTGAGTTTTATAAAGAGGACAACACATAATATGTTTGAAAACCTATCATGTATAGCAAGGATTTAGGAATCAAAAACAAAATTGAAGGGTGATAAGGGTGCATCACCTACCATAAGACTACGTGATGTCCCTAGTTAGAATGACTTATTTATTTTAGTTAAATGATATTAAGTATTAAGAATAGTTTATTTTGAGAACATATATTTTGTTAAAAATATATCCTTAATGTAGGGAAACTTTTTAGTGATTTGGTGATAATGGTTACTATGGCAAATGTTCTCTATTTTAGGGAAACACTATATGCCTATGGAAAATAGATTACTTTGTGGTTTCAATTGAGGAGTAATATTAGAATTTTATTTTGGAAGAATCTGTGTTTTTATTGTGGACTTATAAGTTTTTTGGGTTAGTTTAGGAAATCATTAACCTATCTTTGAGAATATTTTACTAGGTTAATTACACTTTATTATGAGACTTCAAGAGTATTTGATGTTATTTAGAGACAAATGTTAAAAATTAATGTGGAAGTCTATGAGATTAAGTCCTTCTCAATTTTGGGTTTCAATATTAGTTTGGATTTATTTGAAGGATTTTAAAGAAAAGTGTATATTTAATGGCATTTTTTTAAATATGGGTAATGTTTGTTGAATTTTAGAGAATAAGAGTACTATTTTTTAAAATTAGTAATCGTTTTTGGTGATTATATGATCTTATACTAACCTTTTTGGTTTTTGTTGGTGTATAAATACGGGGGAAATAGATCTTTAATCTTTTGTAAATAATTTGATACTCTCGAATTTGATTCTAGCACTTTAGGTCTGACCAAGTCATATAGAACACTCATCGTTTGTAGAATAGATGAGTTTGTTATAGATAGATAGTAATGGATGTAGGTCTACATGACATATAAGTACATTTCCTTATATTTTTAGTAAATCTCATAAAAAAATTCTTCAACGGTATGAAATCTAAATTAAAACAAAAACGTTCTCTTTTAAATTTTCCTACTAGGGAATCTAAGATCGTTTAACCCATCACAAGTTTGTTATTTTCTGGTGGTTAACTTTCATCTAGTCATTTTTGTTATCACTCTCTATAAGGACATGACACTTATTTTCTCATCCATATCCAAGTCTTCATGGAATCCTAGTTTTTTTATCTTGGGTAACCTTTATATATATCTTTTTTATTTTAATTTTATTTTATTATTTATTATTTTTCTAATACGGGACATTCAATGATGTTTCCAATTCCAATTTCAAAATTGCAAGTACGCTATTTCTAAAATGCGGAAGGATGTAACATCCCAGGGAAATAAAGAATATAACATTTTTCATATTTATTAATATTTTTAAATTAAATATTATGTTTAATTTAAAGGGGATTTTATTATCGATGGCAATCTTGATATGATACAATGGTTTCTTTCAAAACATATGTTGCACGCAACAATGATTTATATAGAAAAATAAAATAATAATATTATTAATTTAAATAGTATTTAACCCCTAGCCATTATATTTTTTAGAGTGAATAGAACAAACTAAAATATGATTATATATGTTTGTTAAATGTTTTTAATTTTATCCAATAAATTTTAGAGGATTAAAATGTGAATGAATACAATTATAAGTATAAATACTCTTATATTCCTTTAGAGTTTGATTTGTCGCATTTTAATGCCGAACACTTTTATAATCTATTTATTTCACTATTATATGTTCCATTTGACAAAATAAGATTCTTATATATAATTGGGACATCAATATTTCATTTGGGTAAATTTTTGGTATTTTTCTGATAAAGTTCATTTTGAAATGACTAGTGAAAAATATTGTATTTTAATTCAAAAATGATTTTTAATCCAATTTATTTATATAGTCATATTGTTTTTAAAATGGGTTTATTGCGTAATTAAATAATTTTTTACCATTTAATCCAATTTTGCCCATTGTAAGTAATTTCACTTTGAATTTGGACATAAACAAGTGTCAATCTTTTGATAACTATTATTTCATAAAAACACTCTTTTGGTCTTGTCCAAGGGATTTAATTTTAAATTAATTAATCAATCGTTTATGATTTTAATTTGGTAAAAAAGACATCATTTTTGTATTCAAAATATCAAATATAGCTTAGGCTGAATTTTTGGTATTTTTCTAGAAAATGTCAATTTTTTATGAATAGCGAAAACACTGAGTAGTAGTTGAAAATTTATCTTTTTCATTTAAATATTATTTTACCACTTATGTGAATATAATTTTTAAAATCCAACACCTATGGTTGTTATTAGTATATAACATATAGTTCCATAAGATTAAAATAATTTTTTGGTGAATGGTAACTTTGGACTTTTATTAACCACTTGTAAAGGTAAGTAAGGGATTTCAAGGTAAAATAAATATTATAAAAATATTAAATTATCATAACACTCATACTAACTTTATTTTATGAGTAATGTTTGACTAAAAAAAATCCATGGGTGAGACGTTTGGCATTTAAAATCTATTTGGGTCAGATTAGGACATTAATAACTTTTTAATTAATGTAAAAATAAAAATAACATAAACTTGTATTGTTTTTATAATACAATTTTAATATGGGATAATATAATTGTTATATCTGACTATAAATATTAATTCGAATGATAAAAATATTTCAAAAATCATGGTATTTAATTTTATATTTTTAGACATTATATAAATGAAATTATTTTTGACACAATATTGATGAAGTGTTTACCTCATTAATGACTGATTTAAATAAATAAGATTATAAAAATTAAAAAAATATCTAAGACCTATAAAATTATTATTTAATGATTATATTTAGAACATGATATATCTAATCATATACTTTAATTATTTTTGGACCTTTAAAAACAGAAAATAATTATATAACAAAATAATATTTTCTAACATTCTTTAATATCCCCTCCCACCCCGTATAAAAAGTCCCCACCTCTTTCCCATTACACAGAACTCTCATGCCCCCTAGCTCATCCAACCCTTGCACAAATAATCTCTGTATATCCATCTCTTCTTCATAGAATCCTTAAAGTGGGCATAAACCACTTCAAGTGAACATTTTGGTTCAAACCAAATGGAGTAACCTGATTTAAAGGTATCGTCTTTTTTAATGTTCTTTTATTTTTTATTTTACTTCCCCATCCCATTAAATATTATTATTACTTTTTTTATAATAAACCAGTATCCTCAATATACTAGGTTGTTTTTATGATAATTATATGAACTAAACTTATACACGCCTCCATTTGATTGGTCAAGAACACACTATTTCTGTGGATGACAAACTACTGCCTCATGAAATAATGATTGTTCTATTATATCCTACCACATCTTATGGTAGCCATTATGATATATCTGTAATTAAATGTAATATATATTATATTATATTGTTTCTATGATTCTTTATTTTTCATTTACATTATACGTTTATGATTTCCATTATTGGTAAACATGATACTTTCATTTGAAGAAGTGCCGACTCCCATCACCTCAAAGTGATATGACTCATTCATGCTATACGTGGGACACATAAAGTATAGATTTTATGAAGTTATGTATAATATAATAATGGATTTATAATATACCATTTTATAATTATTTTTTTCAATCCATTTAAAAACTAAATAAAAAATAAATGTAGCGTTCCTGCGTACGTACGACTTATCATCTCCATGAACAGTGCATTTCATTTTTTATCTCCAAATGTTATGTACTATTACAAATAAATATATATTCTGGATTTATATGAAATATATGATATTTAAATAATGAATTTAATTATGGATAAAATATTCTTTTGATAGCATGGACAATTTTTAATTAAAACAAGTTCATTTTTGACTCAAGTTTCGAACATCGACAAAAAGTACGATATGAACTCTAAAAATTAACTAATTGATATAGAAAGATAATATGTGATATAAAAGGAATAATAAAACATTAAAAGGATTATTAATAAAGTATAAATTAAATTATTTTTATTATTCATCTTGAACAAGAATCATACAAGACAAGTCAGACTTGATGTTAGGGGTTTCTTATCTCACTTTTAATTCCACGATATTTCCATTGACCACCACTTATTTATTACAAGTGGTGTATTGGGTACATCCATTTGATATATATTATCATCATCATATTTATTTTCATGATATTATCTAATTCATTTTATGGTTATTAACATTTGGTCTTATAACTCGATTGATTACAATGTGGTAAGAGGTTTTCATATCACTTTTTATTCCTGTCAGATTCATGGAATATTTACAACTATTTACATTTGTGTGGTGTTGGTACTACCCATGGATATATTTTTTTGATATATAATTTAATTTATTTGTATTTACATCTTCATTGTATGATCCTTCTTTCATGGGATTTATGTTTCATATGTTACCAAATAGGTAAGGGAATTTATAATTTCAATTTCCACTCAATGGGTTTTACACAAAAATCATTGATTATTTTTCTCCAAAATTATGTGTAAAATCACTATTTATTTATTTATGTAGTAATTTCCACTCCTGTTTCTATGAAAATAATTTTTATACATATAATCACTCCATTGAAAAATTCTCAACATCCCTATATGAACATGATAAGAGTAATCTTAACTAAAATTTCCATCAATTGAGTTAAACATCCAAGTCCATGATGTGATTTTTACAAGAATATGTGTGAATGACCTCTAATTTATTTTCACTGAATATTCAGTCACATAGAGTATTTTTATAATTTATACACATAATTATCTAATATATTTATCCATAACCAATGAATATGTTCTTTTTAAGGGATTTTATCTCAATTTACATTCCATTGGGACTTCATTGTTGTTATGCACCAATTCACTTTTATATGGTGTATATACTGTCCTTTGACATATTATTTCATGAATCTTTTTATTCTAATGATATTATAAGTTTTGATTGATTTTATTCATCAATTACTTGTAGTCAACCATCTCTCATTTGGTTACAAACTCTAACTAAAATATCATTTTTAATGTTTAAATGATTTATTCTCTTAAAATTTTTTCCATAATGACCATTATTAAAAAATGGATTTAGTGATTTATTTATATGGTCATTATTGATGAAAAATGTTAATTCTTTTAAATGTTTCAATGTGGTATGGGACACTTTGATTAAAAAGTCTCTTTAATTAATGTTTTAAATGGTTTTGAAAATGCTTTGCTAGAGCATTGATTCTGTCAATATCAGGAAATTATTTAATGTGATTGAAAATGAAATATTATTATTGATATGTTTATATTTGAAATATTTTATGTGTTATGATTTTATAATGGTACATGGATATTTTATGGGTGGTTACGTCATAAACTAAATGACAGGTGGTACCATGATAAACCAGGATGGGGGTTATGTTATAACCTCCCATGCATTGGGTATGGAAGTCAGCTATATAGATATTCATGTTAGTGTTGTGAGTGGAAGTAAACCATATGGTTATTCAATTTAAGTATGTTTGTGTCCCATGTTACCGTTATATGTTATGTGTTATTTCTATGGGTTTTATGGAAATATTTGGGATAAAATAGGGTAACAATGATCTTTTATTCAGTGAAGAGTATTTATTACTTCATTAAGGTGAAAAGTATTACTTATGATAAAGTATTCATGATTTTATTTTTTAAAAAATAACTAACAGTTTTCCTTATTTGTTTATCCCTTAATGAGATTTTTATGCTCCCCCACGTTTTTGGAATACTTTTCACATGACATTAATTTGAATAGGGTCAGCGCTGGGATCATGGAATATTCATGTTGTCTAAAACATGGAACTAGATATGACTTTTTTTCAAAGGGTTTTTATTTTATTAAAAAAATTGGATACTTATTATAAGTGTCTTCATAAATATTCAAGTTCTTATGTTTATGTTATAACCTAATTATCTAAATCACTAAACTTAAAAAGATCCACAATTTGAATTATTTACTTAATACAAGATTATGAAATTTTTAAGTCCATGTCCTTAAAATACGAGCTCTCAAATAATTGAAAATAATTATTTAACTCAGTATGGAATTTAATGTAATAGCTTCTAGAGATTTATAATTTTTTATTTTTTCTGGTAGACAACATAATGATATAAAATTAACTGAATATTTAATGTTTTAAATAAGGATATGAAATTTTTTTCAATATTTATACTTATTTAATTTTTTTATTTTAAACAAATTGCACATCAGTTTTAGAATTTTTAGGTCATTATGTTTTATAAGGTGGATCATAGAAAACAAATAGAGTAAAACAAACCTCGATTTTGAGAATATATGAAATTATACATGATTATTCTATTGTTTACCTTATTTATTTATTGTATATATATAAAATTAAAAATCATTTTTTATATTAATTGGGATTACAATAGTGGAGACATGTATTAAATGATGATAGGTTAGTCAGTCCAGAATATAAGAAGACCCCTATATGTAGTTCCCCTATATGTAGTGCCACACATCCCGTGGATCTGTAGACACCGAGCCACATTCCTCCCACAATTCCCCCTCGATATACCATACACATACTAGTGAGGATATCCTTTCTATTAATTTCTTCTTATTACCATGGATTGGTGGTCATTATCCTTCCATCCTTCAGCATGTTTCCCATTTCCACCATTATATATATAGGGAAAACCTCCATTTTATTTCCCCTATATGTTCACACTCTCCTAACCAACATCAACATATTCATTCTACTACAGATTTCACACCTCATGTTGTTGTCCCCTAAATATACTGTACAAGATCTAGTATTAATAAGAAGAGATTTTTTAAATATGTAAAAAGTAATTCTGTGAATGATTTTTTATTATATTTTAGTTATATATGTCTAAGGAATATTTGTTTTTTTATTTAAGACCATCTTCTATAATAATACGTAGTTGTAAAAAGATAAATACAAAGTGGAATTGACACACACCAACCATGGTTCAATATAACGAGGACCTAAAAACAATACGAAAAAATAGTAAAAAATTGTCATGATTCACAGGGACAGTTATAACACATAATAATATCATTCCAGTTTTGGTATACTAGTAGAGATAATTTGGATAAAAAATAATATAAAAGGTTGTTTCAATAATTTTAGTAATTTATTATGGAGATTAATATTGGATATATCTAAATTTATAATTTAATTTTTGTTAATATTCATCTCTAATATAACTTATTAGATGGCCTACACGAAAATGTAACAATGTTAATGAAAATGTTTGATATGTGGAGGTCCTAAAAGAATTAATTGTATGTTATATAGGGAAATAGAAGTGGTATTTATATTTAAAATATACCAGTCTTCAACGAATGTCAACATTCACAAAAAATCATAATTTCATACTAGAATATCTCCCATTCAATGGTAATTTACTAATATTTATATTTATTTTTGTCTTTTATTATTATTCACTAAATTATTAACATACTAGAAAGCTATTTATGTTTTGAATTAAATAGTGATACATGTCCTATTTCCATGAATTCCCTTTTATGAATATTATTATAATTACACAGGTATATTTTTCTATATAATGAGTTTTTATGATATTAGTAATTTATCAATTCTTCAAAATTCATGAAAATGTGGTTTTCATTCAAAAATATAATATTCAAGTTCATATTTTCATCTTTAACAAACCAAAATTAATATATATTGAAGTCATATTGTAAAGAGAAAAATATTTTTAGAATGAATATCCCATATTCAACATAAAATCAGATAAAGCCCTATATATGAATTATCATGATACTTAATGCCCTAAAAATTCTTAAGGGTCTCACAAAAATTTCTGTTTTCATGCCTACTTGTATGGTAGTGGTATATTGATTTTCACTGACTTATTTAGGCTCTCTTCTCCTTTCCACATCCATCTTGAGTGACCTAATTTTAAGATAATCCAAATCTCACTAATATGAGGCTTCTTGGGATGTTCTAGATTAATTGTTTAGAAAATTATTGGTCATACCCTTATACATACCTTTATCAAAATATCATTCTAGGTATTTTAGAATGCAATAACATATTTTATAGCTAGACTCAGCCCCATCCTTCCCTATTCCTTTTTGTAAACTCATTAACATCCTCTAATCATTATTTTTTGAAGTATTCTTTTTCTCAAATCTGGTAAATATAACGATTGTACTTCACATATTTTGGTTTTAATTATAAACTATCATTTATGAATAACTATTATAATGAACATTATCATGGGATGGTAAGTAGATTAAGATAAACTAAGGTACCAAAATAATTTACAACCAAAATTTAGAAATTTATTTAATTTTAAATATAAATGTCATAAAATTAAATGTTTTAAATATCATATATTTGGGAATATTTTATCATAATACCCTAATATAAATCCCATTATTATTTCATAAGATAGATATTTTGTTAGTTCATTGTTAATGGAAGATGAAATTTCATCCCTCGATGAGTATTAAATGTGAAAATAAATATATATGTACATGGAGAAATAGATTTGGAAACATAATGTTTTGTTGATAACCCTAAATAATAAAATGATCATTAGGAAACAAGCCCCAAATGAGTAATTTGAAATCTTATAATAGTCATGTGAGGATTGTGTAATGTTTTTATGGTGCATTATAGAGATTGTATGTAACACTTGTAATGGAGTTCAATTGAAATAGTGTTTACCAATTTTAAAATTTTTATTAATATTATCTTCTATGACAAATTATATTCATGATCCTCTTTATAATTTATCTCTTCCACGTCAATATAAAAAAAGTAAAAAACAATCTAGAGAAGAAATGTTTTACAAGTATCTCCCCAATGATGTCTATCCATATTATTTTTGTGATCAAGGAAATTTGAGGCACAAGTTATCCACTAAATTTGAAATCATAAAACCATATATTAATTTACCATCATTACGATAGAATTTTTTATCAACAACTTAATTCTCTCTATAGTTATTATACAACCATCTTGACTAGAATAACTTAATAAAACCCAATAAAAATAATATTTATATGATGTATTAATCACATCAGTTCATCACATAAATGATAATTATATATAGAGTTCGGTCACAGAGTATGATAAATAAATATCCAAGACCTAATAATAACTCACAAGGTGTATCTGTGTACTCCTAAAATGCATTTAATTCATATTTGGTATCATAAAATATAAATTGTGAGTTTTTGATTGAATAAATAAAATTAAAAAACTAATAACAATTGGAGTGGGATTAAATGAATATTAGAAATGAATTTAGGGTTATGATAATCCTTGAGATAAATGAATAATAAATTACCAATAAAATATTTATAACTATTAAATAATCCCTAAAATACACTCCCAAGGTAGCTATGGACTTTCTTATAATGTCAATAGTCCGCATGAGGTTTTTCTATTCCATTATATGTAGTTTTTATTTACATTATATGTGACTATGTTTCCACTTCATCAATGTAATTCAAATTCTTTAGGATGTAGAAACTAAGATTTTTTTTTCCGGATTTGGGTTTCGACTCTAACTCTACAACCCCCAACCTCTAATAAATTAACATTTAGACTAACAAAAAACCATTAAGTGTAAAAACATAAACTATCACAAACCTATTTTTCAAATGGTATGAAATATATGATCTCATAGATCCAATATCTTTCATTCCCCCAATATTACATAACCTATCACTCATATATAGAACCATTAAATCAATCCACCATAGTCTCACCACCAATATATATCTACCAAACAAAATCCCAATAATCCAAATGAATGAAAAACATCAAATAAACCAATGAGTGAAATAAATATTCACCATAAAAAATATTAATCACTACAACCATGCACAAAAGGTGCATAAAACAAAACATAGTAAAACTGCTAACATATTTTCCTTGAATCCCATACATATAAAACATTCAAAATCCACCAATACTTTATCATCACATCCTTCCATTTTTTAAAAATAATTTAAATACTCTTAAATATAAAATTAATACAATGTACCAAAAAACTAATTTAAAATACACATATAACCTTTTATAAGGATACCCTATTATTTTAAAATATTTAAAACTATTACATAAAATGATATTTTTATTTATTTTTGAAATCAAATTTTTTTAAACAGTCACTTGATTTTATACTACTCATTTAAAAAAAATAAACACCATTGACCACGTTAATAAACATCATCAGAAAAGTAAAATATATACTAATTACCCTAATTTTGGAACATAAAATAATTAAAAAATACATACTTATGATGTGTGAAAATAAAAATTTCATACTCATACGTTTTGGTGAAAAAATTTACAAAATAAAATGAAATTGTATTGAGCATAATTGAAATGTATCTAATATACTTTTTTATAGTTCACTAGTTCACTTTTATTTTTATAATATATTAATTATATCATTATTTTTAGTGTTTAATTATAGTATAATAATAAATTTTTATTGTTAATTTTTCCATTTTTGAGCTAATTTTTTTAAATGATTAAAATATAAGATGATAATTTTATGGTAGATAATAATTAATTACTTATTCTATTAAATTAATTAAATTTAGATCCTTTGAGTTTTTTTTTTGAAATTATCCAAACCTATTTTTTAGATTTATGTCCCAAACTCAATAAATTATTAAGTTCCAATGGTGATGTTTTATCCCATATGACTTTATAAATAATAGTATATATTTTTTACTAATATAAAATATCTTAAATGGACATATGAAATAATTGTACCATGAAATATATTCACAAATTTTTTAACACTTGAATGAAAAATCATGAAACTTCACAGGTAATATGACATTTAACATTGAATATATATTTGTTTTCCATTGTATTATGTTTAATTTTAATAAAAAATTTGTATTGAATATTGATGGGTGTTTTCCTCAATCAATATTGTTTGGAATAAGTAGAAAAAATATATATGGATGCATGATGAAGTTTGGAACACAAGAAAAATTACAAGATAGTTTATAAATTTTATAGTTTGATTATGTTTCATTTGGTAAAAATATTAATTTGGAATAACTTTAAAAAATTTAAATCATGTTAAAAATAAATAACTTTTAAAAATAATTGGTCCATTACTTCACAATTAAATAAACTCATTCATTATTTAAAAATAATTTGTTAGTATATATTAGATTAAAAAAAATGAATACTTCTGCTATTTTTTTTATTACTAGAAATTCATGTTACATCTAAAACATCCATCAACCCTATATATTACATAAAGGGGATTCAATTTTTCATAATCATTAATACATATAATGAATTATTATATATACCAAAGTATAAATAAAATTAAATTGTAAGATAATTTTGAATTTCCATCCTCATACTATAAAAAATATAATGATGTTTATTTTATGAAATTTCATTGTGAAAAATTCAACTCATTCAGTTTCATTTAATAAATAATTCCAAACTATATTTACATTTATTTAATACCAATATTGTATATTTTGCGTTATGGTATCTTGACTATATAATTTTTATATTCCCTTTAACATTATTATGGTTTGTCATAAACTACTTATATTCTTACATTCAAACCTGTTGTATGTTTTAATTCTATAAAACTAATTCCATACAATGTCTAAATTATACCTAATTATCTTGATTTTTTTATAACCCAAACTATAGTAAAATATTAAAACTATTTGAATTTTAATATAATCTATGTGTTTTATGATCAATTATAAATTTATCCATTGAACACAAATGGTTGAATTTATTTTTTAATAAAACTATACTGATGAAATTTGAACTAGATATATATGTTATTAATGTTAATTCTATTACCTGAATTTGAAGTCCATTAAGATATAAAATAATATGTTATATTGGAGGTTTTAAATTAATTTATCAGTGAACCAATTTAATTCATTTTTTAGTCTATACTAATTTTATTGGTTTCAATGAATTAATTTTACTAGTAAGGCGTTATAAATGGTGTTATATAATATTTTAAAATTTGATTCATTTGATTTTATTCATGTTCAGAAGTATAATGTTATTCATTGCAATTTCAAATTATAGTCTAGAAAGATGAATTTTTTTCATATTCTATAACGGAGTAAATTATTGGATTGAGTATTGAAATTAAATATAAATTAATATACATTAAACTTCTTATTTGATTATATGGGTAATGGTTATGAACCCATTTAACAGAATTGAACATGATTTTGGCAACAAAATTATACAAGAAGTGGTTACACTCATAAAATATTATATTTGATTATATTTTATATGTTTATATTTGATTATATTTTATATGTTTAATTCATAATTTATGTTATTTAATTTTATAATTATCTACTATAATAGTAAAACCCTTTTACATGATTCCTTATAAGATCTATTTGAGAAGGAACGGGAAACATTTTGACCAAACCTTAATTTACATCAGTATATAGGTGATGTTAACTATGGAAGAGTTCATTTTTAATGTAGAAATAAAATTATTCCATTTACATATTATCCTTCAGGTATTTAATTTTTTAGAATCATTAAAGAAATAATTTAACAATTACTATTGAATTTCATTATCAATACCAAAAAAGGTTAAAAAATAGTCTTAATAGAAGAATGGAATGAAAAATAACCAATTTTTCAATGTTATATCATCGATATTGAATTCACTTCTAAAAAAATAGTGCCAAAATATTGGATGGATATTTATTAAGTCATACCATGATTTAAGAGGATAATGTTGATTGTGAATCTATTTATGATGATCCTCTTGGAGAAGCTAATAATTATAGAGAGTATGTTGGTGGTGATGGGAATACACAATGTTATAAAATTGATTCTAGTGTTAATAATAGTGGTGTTGGTGGCACACATATTGATAATTATTTCACCAGTAATGAGGATTCTAATAGAACTATTGAGATATATTATTTAAATTTTATATATATTTATATCAATCATTTTTATGTTTATATTGATTATAAAATGATAATATTATATGTGGTGTATTAGTTTTTTGCTATTATATTCATTTTATTTTGGTTAAAATGGTTTAGGAATAGGGAATTTCAGCTTTAATTTGGTGAAAATGAAATGGTATTTGTGAATTTTTCTATTGTATGCTTAGATTGGTTTACATGGTTTAAAACATGTTTGTTACAGTTATGTTCCATGATTTTAACCATGGTAATAGAAATTAATTTCCATAATTGCACATTCACTTTATTCAAAAAATTTGTTGTTTAAACTGTGGTTATATGAATAAATTTCCATGGTTTATACAATGGTATTAAAATCTAATTTCCATGAAAAAACTATGGTTTTGAAAATATAATTTCTTACTATAAAATATGGTTATAAATATTCTATTCCCATAGTTTATAATATTTCATTTATAAGACCATACATCAATGGATTTAGAAACCATTATTTAAAAAATGTTTCTACACATTATTGCCACATTTTTTGGGCTAGAGATGGGGATCAAAACTATGGTCGTGGGTGCCTTTTCATTTGCAATCGTAGATCATATGTCATTTATAATTAGTATTTGTCTTTATCTTTTCACTTGAACATTATAAATTTCTAGAATATACAGTGTACACTTCATTTTATGACTTCCTATCTATTTTAAATTCATACGGCATAGAGTAACCCACAAAGATAGGCTTATGAATTCACATTTAGACTTTATGAAATAATTATTTGTATGAAAATGTGTAATACTTCAAAACATTTCCAAAATATTGGAGTTTCATCAGGATGAAAAATTTGTGTCTCCCAACTTAAATTTGATGAAGATGAAAATATTTTGATTAATGGTAGGGCTGTTATATCATGATACAGAACATCAGAAACACCTAATTTTGTGTGTGACCTATGTTTTATGAGAAGGAAAAGATGGTATTTGTTCATTAAATGAGAATTTCAAAACAATATGAAGAAGAAAATAATTAAGTTAATGCAAGATATATTCAATCATGGTATAAAATTAACAGTAACAAAAATTTGTATGTGATACAATCATGATAATAAAGATAAAATAATGTGATTATTCCTAAAAATGGATTATCAATGAAATAGAAAGAAAATATGTTTCCACGATTTATTAATTATGATGATCTTTAATTATTATGATGTTGAAGATACTCTTTCATGATTAAAAAATCACAAAGATTTTTTAAGAAATAATTTGATCTTGTTTGATGAATTAAAAAGTTAGTATTTTACTAAATGAATTTATTGATGTGAAAAATTAATTTATTAGGTTTTATATAATATTGAATATAAATCTTATTTAATTATTTCTTATTAATAAGTGCCTCAATTCATTTATAAGGGAAGATGATTGAGAAAAATAACAATAAATTTAAATGGATAAGTTACTAATATTTTTTAAAAATATAAAACACATTATTTTATTTTTATAATTAAAATTATCAAGTAAAAAAACTATGTTCCTTGAAAAAAACATGTTTTTTTATTTTTAAATATAGTTTAAAATATTTATATTAAGATATTAAGATGGTATATTTTTAAGATGTTGTTTCTTTCCCCTAGAAAAATATAAAATTACTGTATATTCGACTGTGTTTCAAATAATGAAAAAGAATAAATGAATTTTATTTCATTGAAAACACATTGAGTTGAATAAAATCACATTTAAATCATGGGATCCCAAAATGGGTATTCAATTGTAATGATTATAGGATTGAAGCTGCCATGAATTCTTAATATAACGTTTTTGGGTTTTTTAAATTATTAAATATATTTAATGTGTCATCACATTCATGTGATAATCATGGGTCGTGAAATGTGTTGAGACAAAGGGTCCATGCATGTATATAATAAATAATGATAATTACATATTGGATATGTAACAATAAGTTTTTAAAAACTATAACAGGAAACATGAATAGAATAAATCTTTGTGAAGAAGAAAAACTAGAATTAATTCCATACTATTGTGAAGAAGAAGAATATGATTTAATCAGGACATAAGAATATGTATCGTCTTGAAAATGTTCATGGAAAATCGGTTAAAATATGAATCATCTATGAAAGAGATATAGAGATTCATGAGCTTGGTTCGAACACCAAAAGGTATAAAGTGATTCTATGATTAAGGAAGTGTATTTTTATTATTGGTATAGATACATCCCCCAATAGAGTATGATCTACTTTAAGAATATTAATTTTTAATAACATGTGTGAGGAAGTTAAAAAATAAGTTAGGGTAGACCTTTTCACCTATATAATATGGTGGTAATAAATTTTTGTTATTGAGTGAAATTGGTTACAGGATGATCCCTGTATACCCATTCTATTTTTTCATTCCATTATAGTGGGTAATATTTTGTTTTATGTGATTTGACATTGTAATGAGTTTGTTACCATTATTATAGAAAAATTTATAATAATATACAGTGATGGTCCATGTTTAAATATTTTCATTTCATTTCATTGTGGACTTAAATATAAAATATAACAACATCCATACATTCTTTGACGAACAATATTGTTTCAAATATAAAAGTGATTTAGTTAAGATGATGAATTGATATTTCTAAATACATTGTATTTTGGAACACTAAAAGTGGTATAAGAACAAAGGTTCAATCTAATTTGATATTTTGGATTATTTTAATTTTAATATAAAATATAAGGATCCCTACGAAAATGATGCCCACTTTTTTTAGTAGATATATATGATTTTTAAATTTTATATATGTGTAGAATTTTATTATATGGTATACTATACTTCTATTACTACCCAAATAGATTTGAATATCCTAGAAAAAACATGAGTAATAAAAAATGAACTAGGAAATAAAAAAATTCTTTGAAGAATAATGTAGAACAAAAAACAGCAATATATATCTATAGTGGTTAGAATCTTAATAAATATATTGTTATTTATTCATCTAGTTCATATTTATCATTCTATAAAAATGCTTTTTTAATGAGTCAATTAGTTGATTTTATTATAAATTTGTGTAATACTAAAAAATACCCAAAATAATTTATTGTATATTTTATTTCATACATCATGGGACTAATTCATGAATGCCTGTATTAAGATGTAGAGGTTGATATATGTAAAAAATCATTATCCAAGAATAGGAGTTTTTAAAACACAGTCACAATGATAGAATAATCAAAGTAAAGCTCTATCACACTTTAATATGAAAATGATTTTTTAGTAGATGAATAATTTTAAAAAGTTTTTTTAGTGAAATTTATATTTAATAATGTTGTAAAAGAGTTATTCCATTCATTGAAAGGTTTGAAAAAGTCTCCATACATGTTGATACTAGCCAACTAAAATAAAATAAAATAGGTAAATTAGTAGTATAGTTTTTTAAGTGAGTAAATATATATGAAACTATTTAATTTAAAATATATATGGTGATGGTGAATATGGGTTTTGATCAATGAAATATTAAAATAACACTCTTAACATAAGCAGTCTAGGGATGGAAATCCAACCGAATAATCTTGAAGATAAAAAATATAAAAGATCATGATATATTGAGAAATGATGTTTTTCCATAAAAAATAATAATTGATACTTACCTAAAGAAATCTCCAAATATTTGTAATGTGATCATGAAATTATATGGAGAATAGTAATGATCTATATCTTTGAAAAATGTAACTCTTGAACCATTGAATAAAATTTTCACTAAATCTATCTCTTGCGGTAGTGAAAATTTTAAATAAAAACAGGTAATAATTCTTATGTCTCGAAATTTTGTGGTATCCACAAATATTTCATTGAATGATGATATGATTTATAAGAATAATTATTCCCTAAAAAGATACCAAAAGGTTTGGGCTCAATCAAAATAATAAAAATCATTATGATCTAGATAGACTACACCTACAAAAAAAATTTGATTAATTTTTGGTTTTTTTTTTCAAATATTTTTGAAAAAGAGATTTTGATTTCTAAACTAATGTAAATATATGTGTCAATAAGTATTTCCTAAATCAAGGGAGTTGAAGGATTTATAAATTAAATATCATTTTATAATGAATTATACCTCACAGAATCTGATATATCTATCTATAAAGAAACAAATTTGAATGATCAATGAATTTTGATGATATGTGAAACATTGATGGCTTTTTTTATAAGGAATTATGCAATAATACAATTAGATATAATCCAATTATTTATAAAAAGATATTGTCATAATATGATGCGATGTAGGTACTGAAACAAGACAAGTTTTCCATGGGATTCAAATTAGTTAATGAAAGTTTTTCCAAGAAGGTAATGAATAAAATTAGTCTGGAGGACAGAAAAAAAGAGAAGAGATTATTATATTATGGTATAAAAGCATAAATCATCTATAATTGTAAAATATAAATATATTTCAAAACCAAAAGGAAATCCATTAAATATAGATACTATAAGATGGGATAAGTAGTTGATAATCCTTGTGAAGAAATAGAGAAGCATCCCCATAAGGTTATGTAAAAATATAATAATGTTTTTTATAGAAGGTTAAGGAAGGATATCCATAGAGATTTCAATTTTATGATATGGATAAATCAATAAAAATGGTTGATTAAACCAAAAGGTAATAAACTAGCGAGTTTAATTTTTAAAAATTCTATTGTAATAATGGAATCCATGCCCAAGAGAATGTATATGAATACATCAAATATTTATCAAAACATATGAAAAAATCAGTTGGATTTGGATAGAAATATAAAAAAAACCAAAAAATAGTCCTATATTTTATAGAGATAACAATACCATTAAAAATTATATAAATTTTTCATATTGAAATAAAACATTGATTTTAAGTAATTATCCGATCTGAAAACCCAGATTTGACAAATTCAATATTACATATAGTAATTTAATCTAATCAAAATATAGAGTTTCCATATTCGGAAATCAATATTATCCCAATTTATCAAATTTATTTGTATTTTAATGTCCATGTTATTTCCAATTTTACTACATTTGAATTCCAATGAAGATAATTTAATGTGACCAATGCAAATGAGAATCCCTTGAGAGGGATACCTCTAAATGGTTGAAGCTTGTAAAGATTTAAATTTTCTATTTAGTTTAGAAACCTAGATAAGAGCATTTAAATTTTAAATGTTGGGTATGATTTTAGTCTCCCATCACTTTTAAAAAATATATTTATTATGGGTTTTAAGGGGGAGTTAATATTAAATAATTGAGGAATACCTAACAGTAAATGTTTTTATATTTATCTGTTCAAGGGAGTGTAATTTCCTATGATTTATTGAGAAACTATATTTGGATCCCCCATCATTTAAATATATGAATTTCTATCATAGGTATTGAAAATATAGATATCAATGGTTTCTAAATATGTCACTGATGTTTTATATAAAGGGTAATTCCACCTATATTAATAGTTCATTAGTTGGGGATAAATTTTTTAATATATATTATAAAAAACTTTTTTAAATAATGAAATGTTTAGTAGAATATCATATAATCATTTAAATTTAGTGAGAACTAATTATTTTTTAATTCCTTATCTCATGATATCATTGGACGACTAAAAAATTGGAATAAAAAAATGAACATTGGTATAGGATGATTTTCAAAAAAAATATATCATTTTTATTTAGATTATACTAGATGGAAATCCTTAAAAGGAAAATAATTTAGAGAAAAATATTTCTTGAAATTACATGTTGAATCCAACTAGGATAAAATATTAAATTATGGAAGAATGAAAAACATGAACCCAATGGTGTCAAAAATGGAAGAGTATCTAACCATTTTCATTTTGTATCGAAAAATGGAATAGTGAGTAAATTACATAATTATAATATTTGTTTTAATAATATACATAATGGGGGAGTTTATTATTTAAATAGGTTGTGTTTGTTGTTTTTGTTTTCAAATGTGAAGTAAGTTATTTGTTGTTGAATAAATTAGTAGAATATTGGTGAAGAAGTGAATACACTCTCTTAAAAGAGAGTTGTTTCCATGATGAATAATTAAAAAACGAGATGATAAAAGGTTCATGAAATATTTATATAAAAAATTCTTTTAACTACCACATCTATCCATTGTATAAATTGGTATTCATAAAAATAAAATATGATTAAGGGTAAGATACATTATCATTAATAGTTTGAATGATAGAGATTGAAAAAGATTATCCAGCATCTAAACCTTTAATTGGATCACATATATCCATTATGTGAACTGGTATTCATAAAAATTTAATTTGATGAAGGGTAAGATACATTCTCTTTGATAGTTTGAATGATAAGGATTGAAAAAGATTGTACGGATTCGAAACCATTAATTGGATAGATTGTACATCTCAAAATAACTAGTATAAAACATTTTCATGGTGTTTGATAAAATCCAACTAATATTAGAGAAACAATCCTTGGAGTTTATAATATATCATCTATTTTTATAAAAATATTAACACTCAAAGAAATTTATATATGACTAGAGATGGTGATGGACACAGTGGTGTTCTCTTTTAGAATGGAAGTATGGTTTGTGTTTTTCAGAATCCAAATTGGTTTGATCAAAGAGTTTTCCAGACAACGATTATAATAGTATAGGATGAAGAATCATTTATGGACCGTGAAACACAATTCACATACCACTAAGATAGGTACTCACAATTGGAATTCATTTTAGAATCAGGTTATGTGGACCAAAAATGAAAAATGGTTCACGAGACGGATATGGTTCAAGGGAAGGTTTATATTATGAGAAATTAAAACAACTCAGAGGATAGCTCTTATTTTTCAAAATAAAGTCACTTATTTGTGAATCCATGAAGGGAGGTAGGTAGTATGGAGATCTCATAATGAAAATGGTTTTCATTATTATAGTGACTCATGAAAGATGCACAGTGTGCGATGAAGGCCATACCAAATTGAATATTTGGGAACTTTTGAATTAATGGATTTTTCTGATCTATTTGACTATATATAGAACATTATTAAGTTTATTAAAATATAGAAAATTAGTTTAAATATGAGTGGAATTCGTTGATTTCTAGAAGTGGTTCGCAGGTAGACAACCCCACGATGGAGAAAAGGTTCACAAGGATGATTCTTTTAAAGGCGAAGTGCTCCGTGAAGATAGTCCGTGAAAGGGATTTGGCGTGGAACTGAGTCCTTCAAAGTAAAAAGACTCATGTAAGGTGTTTTGTGGAAGACTGTTTGGGGAAGAAAACTAGTTGTAGAGGAGTTGGTTTGTAGATAAGAAATGATATGTGAAAGTAGTATGTAGAGACATTTTGCGGAGGCAGTATGCAATGGTGGTTTGCAGAGCTATCCAATTTTCAAAAGAACCATGATAGTTTGTGGAGGAAAAAATCATGAACTATCAGTGTGTGGAAAATTGGAAAACATCTATGGGTAAAATTAAGACATCAATATAGAATTTATATACAGTTGGGGATGCATGCTTTAATGAAGATGACGGTAAATACTAGTCATTAAGCTATGTTTGGATTCCTCTCAAAGTAGAGTGCTTGGTGGTGCTTACTGATGTGTTCTGTGTCATCAATTAAGCTATACATAAAATATTTTAAATGATGTGTTCATGGTTAAAGAGGATGTGATGAATCTTTTTAACTCTAGAGTGAGTGAATATCAGTGAATTTAGGTATGATCGAAACATTTTAGGTGTATTCTACTTAGACTATCCCTCAGTGGTGAACCAAGTAAAATTGGTTTGTTGCTTCTTTGAATGTGAATGTTTGTTTACTTCTTGTTCTCATCAGATTGGTTTAACAGTTTCATACCAATGTGTGAACAATATTCCTCTTTAGATGAATCCTTTATCACCCTGATTCACCCCTCTCCTCTCCCTATGTTATAGTTCCCTTTAAATGGTCTATAATTTAATATTTAAAGGTTTGACCGGATCTAGAATGTGATTTGGTAATAATAGGTTAATAAATAGTATATTATATTCAATGAAATCCCAAAAAAAATTATTTAAGGAGTCTATAATTATTTTAATTATTCGATTATTTATTTGAATAACATAAATGATGATTTAATTTGTTTAAAGAACTCCTTGAATAAGTGGATGTTATTCTGATGTTTTTTTTGGAATATGCAATTTTGGAGTATAATAATTTTAATGAAATACTTTTCCTATTATATTTTATAACTTCAATATGATTGTTTATATTCAAATTCGGATCATAATACATTGAAGTCAGTATATAACATTGAGTTACCATAATATTAAAATTTTAAATTATGGACCATCTGCCTTCAAAATGTTCTATCATATGGATTCATGATGAATATATGCTTTTGAGCACTAGTGTATGCCTTGATTATAATATTTCATTCACATAAGTATTTATAATTCTGTGCATATTAAATAAATTTATGAATTTGAATATATAGGGATTTCAAGACATATTATTCAGATTCACCCACATATTTGAGAATAATACATCATCATAAATCATTGTGGGAAGGGGTAATCATAGTTCCTATTGTAAGACAATACCACTTAAAAAATTAAAAAGATGTAATTGGTTGGTAAAATTGTGTTTCGAGATTTAAATATGATTAAGATGAAACTATTTTCTATGAATCAAGATCTATTTTTTCATGGTATCAATAGAAATAATTCCTATTGTTTGTGACCAAGAATTAGAGGAAATAAAAAAATTGATTTGTATCCATGAAAATAGAATATAAACGAAATATGATGTTGAAACACTTGTTGATGATGAATGATTTCTCTGATCCTCATATAAACATCATGATCCCCAAAATTTATATATGATCCAACAATGAGAATCAAGGGAAAATAATATCTTCATCCATGAAAAGGGAATATTAGTGAAATAGAAAGAACGGTAGATTTTGTTATTTTTTAATTTGAAGGAAATAAAATTATAATGATGTTGGTGTTGTTTTTTCAAGACAAAAACGTCCTGAATATTCAGAAAACTATGACATGATTTTATTTGAGGGAGACTAGAGGAGTCCCATTTCATTTATTTCTTAATAATGAAAAATAATTAATTTATTTCTCATTTTTAGTATAGATGAAATTCCATCGAGGATTAATTTTTATTTATATCATTAGGTCATTTATAAAAGAAACTATTTGAGAAGAAGAAACAAAGAAAAAAGAATTTGTTAATATGATTATATTTATATAGATTTAGAACTCCTAGTTGTAATTTTATAATTATAGGATTCATGTTATGAGAGTGATTTATATGCTATATATATGATTGTGGTATATTTTTAATATTGTTATGAATATTGATATATAAGCATTACACAAGATTCTTCTGAGGAAGAAGATGTTTATCTTAGAGAAGAATAAAAGTAATTTTTTAATCATATTATTTTAAATTAACGATGAAAAATTATTGAACAGTAATATTGTAAAACCCGTTTAGTAGGAAAAACAGTGTAGGAGAATCATGTAAATCAATATTTTATATTTTATTATGGAGATTTTGGGATATCAAAATATTGCCTTCACAACATAAAATTTATTATACATAAAAATAATGAACATATTATATTTTGATGCCCATTCATGTTAAAATTTTGGATCTATAAATACTTATACATTATGTATCCATGTGACTTTATAAAAAATAAGAGTTGTTACAACTATATATGTAATGAGAATAGTGTCAAGTCTGTAAGGAGATCTGAGAATAAAAAAGATCACATTGGGAAGAAACGAACTATAAACCACAATATGATATATTGATGATGAATAAAAACAATAATCCACCATATTATACACTGATGAAGAAGAAAAATATTAAACCAAGCTAGTCAAATATTAATGGTTTCTATGTAGGTGAAAAGAAATATGATGAGAGACAAAGCATCTAAGAAGTTTAGACCTTGTTCGATGAGATATGTTTGATTACCTTAATATAGGCAAAGATTATCTGATTTAGAAAGTGGAGCAGTATTGAGTATGTAGATACATCTGTGGATAGATTGTGATCTACTTCAAAATGAGGATGTTACAAGAACTCATTAATGTAATTATAATGATCCTTTTCGAGTGGAACAATCCAATTATGTTATATAGATACCACACATGAGTAATATTATTTGTACTTGCATAGAGAATGAATCATAACCACCTATTTAAATTAATGATTTGAATTTAGTAGATATTTCTAGACTCAACATATGTCAACACGATAATGAGTATGTTACCCACATCGAGGAAAAACCAAGAAAAATTAAGATGTGTTGAATCATGATTGTATATTTTCGTTGTAACTAGTTGTGTCCTACCAATCCCTGTTAACATATCATCATTTCATATATTCTTGTCCTACTGATTAAAATATAACAATATCCATACATTCATTAAACAAAAATCTAATTTCAAATACTAAAGGGGATTAGATTAATAGAAAAAGTTTCTTTGGTTAAAATAAATTGGATACACCTACCCCATGCTTATGTGTCTCTACATCATCTACAAAGAGCCAATGTGATAAACTAGTTACCATAATAATAATTCATAATTTTAGCCATACTAAAATAAGATTCCAATAGAATTAATTTTATATTTTTGGAATTTTCAACTCATGCAAGCATGTGTTACATTATATCCACAAACAAGTTCCATTCCTATTATTTTTGGAATTTCATACCAAAAATTATAACATTCATCTCAAAATAAATTACATAATAGTGATTGTTAGAACCATATTAGCATCCCAAAATAACCAAACTTGTTTCCTTGATGGAAAAACATATCTGTTTAAAAAATGATTAATAAATAGAATAGTTTTTAAAATTAGTAAATATCCATTTTTTAGATCATTTAAATAAAAAATTAATTTCAAAATAACAAATTATTTTTTATTTATTTAAAATATAATGATATTTATTTTAAATCAAGATGAAACTTTGAATTTTTATAAAAGGAAATTAAATTTTATTTTGAAATTATAAAAACAATTTTTTTGTTATTATATATTTTAGGAAAATAAAATATTTAAAAGTATCTAAAAAAAGATATTTTATTTATTGTTCTATATAAAATATGTATATATTTTTTGTTGTTTAGGGATATTAATTATTAAATTTTATTCATTTCCTTTTTTGATATTTTATTGAAATGAAAAAAGGGTCTTTCTTTTAATGAAAATCTAATAATTAATATTTATTTAAAATAATGTTTGGTGCATTAATTTTTTAAGAATAATGAATTTGTGGTATTATATTTTAATTAGAATAATAGTTTTATAGAAAGGAATTATTATATTTGATTATTTTCGATTAAATGTTTTACATAAAAAATAGATTTAATTTAAATATTTTTAAAAACTAAATTTTAATAAAATAAGATTTGTCATCCACTTGAATAGTGGTTTACTTTTAAAATTATGAAAATAAAAATTAACATTCTTTTAAATTAAATTATTTCAATTATTTAAATTTAAAATTTTTTTCATTAGAAAAGTATATTTTTTACAATAAATTTAAATCAAAAGGTATTATAATATTATTATTTTATGTATTTTTACATTTATTTAAAGAAAGGTAAAACAAATATGGCTATTTTCTATATTTAAGAAAAATATTATTTTCTGAAATGAAATATGTTTTATTTTTTAAATTATTTCCAAAATTATTATTTTTTTGTCTTCAAAAACCATTTTTATTACTATTTTAAAGATTGATATTCTTTTTATTTTTTGAATTTATTGAAATATAATATTAATAATAATATATTATTATTATATATTAATCTAATTATTGTAAAAATGAAAAATTTTAATTAAAAAAACACATTTTTATAAATTCTTGAAAAAAATAAGATTAATCTACAATTATCAAATAAATATTTTTTTTTATATTTTAATGAAAACATTATATTTTTAATTATTTTTAAAATAAAAAAAAATCTGTTAAAATGTTATTTTTTTGAAAAACTTTAACATGGAAAACAAAATTATGTAAAACATTAAAAACTATTATATAAAATATTTTAATAACATGTATATTGCTTACATGTTTAAAAAATATTAATATTTTTATATATATAATTTAAAAAAATGGGATATTATATAATATTCATAATTAATTTTTTTAAAAATTTTAAAATTAATTAATGCGGGTTTAAATTTTAAATAAAGAAAATATGAGAATTTTATAAGAAACAGATATAGTTTTTTTTATTTTTTAAAAATATTATAAATTCCCAATTATCATCCATTAATGGGAAGATATAATTTAATAACAGGAAAATTTTCAATTTATGAATTTTCAATCGACTATTTCAAAATAATGAATAATTTTTTATAATTAATAAAAAAATTATAAATTTAAATGATAAGTATTTTTTATAAATATCATATTTTCATATTTGGAAACTATAAAATAATAGTTCAATTTTATTCAAGTTATTTTCTTTTAAATTTTTTTAAATGTTAAATAATTTTTAAAAATAAAATAATGTTTTTTTTGAAAAAACGAAATCGTTGTAGTTGATATAAAATATTAGCTAAAGGAAAATGAAATATATTTATTTTAAATTTTAAAAAAAAGATTTAAAAAATAGAAAATATTTTTTATATAGTATTTATTTAGATTTTTTCATGAATAAATTATTTTTAAAATGAAAAAGGTATTTTCTTTTAAGTAAAAATAATAATTTTGTTTTTTTACATGATAAATATTTAAATAAATACTAAACTAAAAATTTATTTATTTTAGTTATATGAACATTTTCATTGTAGATAAAGTTCAATTCATAAATATTTAAATGAAATAGACATCCTTTTATTTAACATCAAAATCAAAATCTCATACGTTTTTAGAAATACAAAAAAATAATTTTATTTTTATAAAAAATAATTTATCAAATATATTTTAATTTTTTTTAATCGAATATGCTTTTCCAATAATATTTTTCTTATTCAACATAAAATAAAATAAAAGAAATGAACATGTCCATAGTTCCTCCATAAATATATTTAAATACACTATTACATTCTATTTTAAATTATCATTTTCTTTTTAAAAAAATAAATAACAATATAATTATAGAATGAAATATTCATGAAAAAATACAATACCATTACATTCCCTTAAATAAAATATTCTTCTAATGTATAATTATTTTTTAAAAATATTTATAATGATTCATTTTTTAATTTTAAATAATAATAAAATATTCTTTGTTATTGAACAATTTTAATAAATGTTTTTATTTAATTAAATTATATATTTTTTGAAATTATTGTAAATTTTTTAAATCATCATTTTCTTTAAAATCAATCTTTTTTCCCCTTTGAGAATTTTCATATATTTACGCACTCACACGCATACACAAACACTCACAAGTATATATAAGATACATTTTCCCATAAAATATAAAATAAATTGAAATAAAATTACAATATAAAATTTGATTAAAAAATAAAATACAATTAATTGTAAATATTTCAACAAAATAAATTAAAAAAATTTATTTTATATAAAAAAACATTTTATTTTTAAATCAGTTTTTTTCATAACGATTTATAATCCTCATTGTGAAAAAATTATATTTTCACTTACAATAAATATAACATTGTCCTTTTCAAAATAAAATATCCTTTACATAAAATAACTATTATTCATAAAAAAGCTAAAATAAAATCTTCTTAAAAATATTTAAAAATGACTTTTAAAATTTAAAATATTATAAAACAACCATTTAAAAATAAATGTTTTCAAAAGAAGAAATAGAAAAATAGTGACTTTATTCATAAAAAATTATATTCCTTAAAAATTCTCAATTTTGAATTAGAAAAACAAAACAAATTTAATTAATCTAATATTTTTGTTTATTTTCAAAGAAGATGCTTCTTATTCAATAAAATATAGAAATAGAATCTTAGTTTTATAATCATTTTCTAAAAAATAAAATGAGTTTTTCCAGATTAAAACCCTTAATTTTTTAATTAAAGAATAACATTTTCTATAAAAATTATTTAATTTTTACTAATAAAATATATCATTCAATAAGTTACTTTTCAATTTAAAAAATATATATTGAATCTCATAATTTATAAAAAATTATTATTTTTAATTGTTTTAAAAATTACAAATATTATTAAATGAGTTGGAACGACTAATTTTTAATAAAAAACAAAAATTCCCTAATTTTTATATAAAAACATATTTTCGGGAAGTCCATTCTAGCTAGTGAAGAAACCAAGACCTAACATATAGATTCATATATTGTATACTATGACTTTCAATAGTATTCCTTCCTAGAAAAGATGATTTACTAGAAACCTTGATCTATCATGAAGAGGAATCTCGCCCAGTCACCAATTCATATTATATAGGTATAGAAGTATTCTCATTCCATGACACCAAAAGACCGCCTATAATAGGCACGGGGCTTGAAAAGAGTGCCAAGAGAGTATATTACAAACATGGTATGCCTTAAACTGTGTACCGACACACAGACACACAAACATTACTATTCTCAAACAATGAAAAAATTTAAAAACAACTGAACAACCCTGCATGCATAAAACTAAATCCTAAAACCATAGTACGATAAAAATAAATGAAATTAAGTAAGACTAGATACAAGACTACTATAAGGTGTCTAAAAACAAGTCCAACCTATATGTAAAACTAGGACAGAATTCAAGATATATCTAGAAAACTCTTTGGTTTGTCTAGTCTCGTAATGAACCATTTGGCCATGGTCCGTCTAGGAGTATGACAGAAAGTTAACCATCTGTATAAGATATGACACAGGTGGGATAATCCCATATAGGGTTGAGTATAATAATATCCAATTGAACAAACCAAAATTAGAAATCTTATAACAAAATTAAAAATTCATCTCTACCAAGTTAAATGTCTACAACACATATAAAAATAATATCCAACCATACTAAACAAAGAAACACAGTTTAAATATAATTTATTACTATAATTAACAACTAACATTACAACTATAATGAGGTACAAATAACTCATTAGGGAGAGCACACACCTATGTCTGATAACATGGATGTATTCCATATGAAAGTTAATTCTTTTTTTGTATCACCATTATAAATACACATAGAATGTCTAAAGACTTATAATACCCTGATGATGATTGCACCCAAATCCATGGGGTATACCAACAACTCAATCTGGCATAGCCCACTAAGTAGAAGATTAGGACCCTCATAGTGTTGGTCATGATTATACCAAAAAATTAACCTAGCAAACATAGATAAATTGAGGATCCCACTTTGAGCACATAGAAGGATTCAAACAAATATATGAAATAAATATTACATAATGGATTGGTTTCATAGGATTAGGAGGTGATTCCATACTAACCATTGGTGATATGGTATAGGGAATAAACCTTAACAAAAATTGTACAAGATACCGAGGGAAAGGGATTTAATAAAACTTTTTAGTTGTACATACTGTGTACTATGGTTATACACCAAGTATCATGACATCGGGTTCTACCCATATAAATGGCCCATTTTTTGTGTGAGTGTCTGTGTATTAGTACATGTTGTGGGTTCTTTTCATGTACTCTACCCACGCTCCAGTACACTTATTGAACTAGTTATATTATTTAATTCCATGCACATGTGGGAGTACATGACCTTTCTATGCCCATGTACTTAAATCCATGTTTATTTACCATATGAATAACATTTTGATCTCACCAAAGTGGACCACATGATGATTGGAAATGTGTCATTTCATGTGATACTTGACTCCTTCCAAAACCCTAACCACTACTAAAAGGTTCCCAAATATTGAATGACTCCATGTAAAATGTCATGTGTTGAAGAACATTATAGATTCACAAATCTATTATTTTATTTGTTACCATGCCTCCATTATTCGATCTTATTATCATCTCATGGAGAAAATCAACGAACCACCTCATCCAAGCCTCAATTTTTACAAACAACAGGTTCGGGTAATCTAATCTATTCAGAAAACTCCATCTTTTATCCTTCTTCATTTCACCCTAAGGAACTCGAATCATGGTATAAAAACTATCTATTTCATTCCTTATTCTATTTTTTCACGATAATCATATCATACTAATCCTAGATCTACAATATCAGATTTTTATACCAATAAACGGGTGAACAATGATTGATTCATTGGGATATAATGAACCACAAGCCAGACGGAGAACATATACATTGAGAATGGTATTGTGGGAGAAAATTCACAAGAACAATCATGTGGAATGGACCACGACCAATGTTCATTTTGACCTCAATTATTTTCAATAAGAATGATTAATTAATAGATGATAATAGATCAAAAATAAATTCTCCAAAAAATATATCACTGCAATAAATCCCATCCACCAAAACAAATCATCCAAAAATCAATTCTTTAGTTGACTAATTCACATTCATTATAGAAATTAATAATTGGGAAATAAATCCAATATTAATAATTTCATACCTCAATTAAGATAGAAAATTGACAAATTAAGGAGTTGTTCCATGATCATTTGTGAGATGTTCTGATTCTTCCTAGCACCAGTCATCGATCTTTGATTCAGTCATTTTCCTATAATGGAATATCCTCAAATGGATATTTTCAAATCACTAGCTTATGCGTATAAAAATAAATATTTTAAATAATAATGTATTCAAATAATTAAACCATGTTTCTACATAAAAAAACAAAAATTATTTATTTTCTTATTTTATTGATTTTATGCCTACGATGACATTTCTACAAATTTTCTATGATGACAAAGCTTATATCGCTACTAGGAAAAGACACTTGTTACAAACTCCATAGTTCCCTTATATTTCTAATTTCAGCCCCCATTTATATGGTATCCCACTTTTTGAGGAAATGTTTTCCATGTTACATTTAATAAATTTAAAATATTTCATGAATTTTTTCAGGCACATCAGACCTTAAGAATTTCACTACGTCTCAGCACCTAGTCTAAAAACTAACAAATATAATATGAATAAATAATACATAGAAAATACCTTTTACAAAATTCTCCCAACTTTGGAGCTTTACATTCCACCAAAATAAGTAAAACAAAAATAGATGTGGGTACTGAGTACAAATATGAAGGTAAAATTCCCAAGTGCTCTCGAGAAGATTCATGTCATGCCATTGATTATTCACAAAAGAAATAGATTACCCCAAAAAGATCATATGTTTTTGATCCTCAATATCTTTTAGGTACAAGAAAAGGTATCATAATCCTTGATTTTCAACTATCTCCAGTGGATACCGTGTGGTATTTCATGCATGTACCTACTAAGTTGTGACACATGGAAGATGTCATGTACCCGATCTAACTACAGAGGTAGAGCTAATGGTATGCTATCTCACTAGCACTATGATGCCCCTGTAAAGGTACAACTAATATCATATTTAGATTTCTACCCCAAAAAAAATACATCTAATCTACATGAAGGTGCAACCCATAGGAATATATGGTATTCCTCCTCATATTCATGTGGCCTCTATTATGCATTCACATTATACATATGACAGTTCTGTAAAGTCTTAATAAATTCCAAGATGATCTTAACCTTCTTCATAGTTTCTTGAACTAGCTCTAGTCTAATAAATGATAAATCTCATATGTTAGTCCATGTATCTGTTGACTTATAGGTTCTCCCATATATAGTGTTCATTAATACCATACAGATGGTCAAATGGTATTTTTTCTATTTTATTAAAACTCCATTAGTGGTAGTTGATCCTCATAACTATGACCAAACTCCACCCTGAAAGCTATTAGAATGTCTTCCAGATCCTGAATGGTTAGCTATTTTTTCTATTAGTTTTGGGGTGAAATGTTATGCTCATACATAATAGTGTACCAAACACATAATTCAATCCCTTCAACAATCGAGATGTGATTTGGTAATCTTGTTCATAAATTATTATTGATGGAAATCAATGCAGTCAGGCTATCTCATGTAACTTGAGGTGACCTAATCTCTCTACTGAACACTTCTCTTAGATTACTACAATGGGGGATGACTTGGGGAGTCAGTCAATGATCACCCAGAAGTAATCAGGCCCCATGTATGTACGTGGTAATACCATTGTGAATTCCATGGATATCTAATATCACATCCACACTGGCACCTCTCGAGGTTGATCAACCTGCTTGAACTCATTTCTCAGCCATCACTTTCTGACATGAAATGCATGCCGAGACGAACTCTATAAATACCATTATTATTTCTATCCACCAAAACTAATATCAGAGATCCTAGTAGTTATTTTCCATTCCTGTATATACCAACAAAGATATGTATGAAAATATCATAGAACCTCATCCCACATATTCCATGGAACCATTGTGTGTCCTCTAAAAAGAACAAAATACTCCCCACCGATAGAAATTCCATCAAGACATGTCTAGTAGATATCTGAATATGTATGGTCTTACAATATACATACACATGTTGTACCTTCATTACTTACTATAAAATAATTCTGAAAACAACCATCTACTATAGGTAAGATCCTCTATCTCCATCCATAAAGCATGGTTGCAACAAAGGTATCTGCTGTGATTCCATGTTCAGTAACTGCGAAAAAGATCTCATGCTGATAGAATATTCTATTACGTTACCGTTCCTAAGAGTATAGATAATTTTAAAAGACATAATCATCATATATATCTATCCATTACATCTATCATACGTTATTATACAAATGAGATATGATATATATGAGACTATTTTGATCATAATATACAGTATACCACATTCTCATCAGTTATTGTTGCCACATTTTTCTAGTGGGAATACCACCACTAGTAACTCATGATCATGGGTCATGTATTTATTCTCATGTAATCTCAAATGACATAAAACATAGGAAATCATCACCTTACTCAACTTTAGAACACAACCATTATTGGTTCCAAATGATTCAAAGAATACTATGTACTTGAGACCCTCCTCTGGAAATCTCAAGAGGGGTGTAATCATCAATATCCACCTCAAATGATGAAAATGAAACTAGAAACACTCCCTCTACATGAAACACTACCCCTTTTGGTCAAAGAAGTCATATTTTGTAATAGAAAAAATTTCCCCTTCTCTCCTATGTCCACAGACGTTTTCTTCCTTCCCCCTTGGTGTTGGTCTCAGATTGGGTTTCTCTACGTTATTTTTTCTCATCAGTATTCCAGGCATTCGCTATTTGTTTCTCTTGATCTCAGTGCTAGGTTCCCTGGCAGCGAGGTCCTCTATTATCTCTCTTCTGTTCTTGTTGGCCTCTCTCAACGCACCTGACCCCATCTTCATCTGATGCGATGGAGCTTAGGAAGATTTGGTATTGTGATGGGTGTAGGGTGGAGGATGTGTTTTTTCTTCGTCGTGTTCGTTTCTGCGGTCGTGCCCCCTGTCAAAGCCTGAGTTTGGTCCTTATTCTGCTCTTACTTTCAGATCTGTCATTCTAGACCCCATATTGGTCTGTTAGGACTGTGTTTAGGGGAGTTTTGGGATGTGAGGCTGACCCATCGATGGTGTTCTAGGGGGTTTTGTGTAGGATTCATTCTTCCTTTGGTTTTAGTTTCTCTGGTGGTGTCGTTTCAGCTTCGTCTTTGCTTCAGGAGTGCTTCCTACAGATGGCGCTAGGGGCTCATGGTGGTGATCGACGATGGTGTTTCCCAGATTTGGAAGATGATGACGTGGCTTCAATTGGCAATCTATTTTTGTTTGGATTTCATTCTGTTACTGGGTGATGTTTGAAGGGGCATGGATGAAGCGATTCTGGAGTGATGATGTATGATTTCTAGTGGTATTCTTGTGGGTGAAGGTATTGATGATGACAGTGATCAGGCACGTCATGGTGCAAGGCTTGAGGCACCAGTCACCTCGTGGTTCATGGCCTGAGGCGGTGGCATGTTTTTTTGTTTCTAATTTGAATTTAGTGGAGTTGTGCGATGGGGAATTTTTTGTAACTTCATATTCCATTGAAATGATGTTTCTGTGATGTTTTTATTTTGGTATCCGGTAATTGTGTGCTTCCCACTAACCCTAAAGTGGATTCTTTAAAAATGAAAAAACGTTTTTGGTGTGTGTAATAGATAAATTACGTATGAATATTCATTAATAACATTCTGACCCAATGAAGCCCCTCGCCTATTTATGATCTTGGGTGGATCTGAAGCTGACACTGCCTCAACCTTGGCCCAGTCTACTACAACTCCATCTACTCAGATAATGTGTCCCATATATTACACCTACTAAATATTGATATGGAGCTTAGGTAGATTCACGAAAAGATGGTTCTATCATAGTACATCAATAAAAATCATCAAGTGTATCATGTGCTCCTCCATGTATTCCATGTATACAAGGATATTATCGACGAAGACTACCATGAACCAGTCGATGTAAGGTTAAAGGATTTGGTTCACGAGGAATATGAACACTTTTGGAGAATTCATCATGGTAAATATAATAATCAAGTATTCAATGTGATAGTACATACGTCATAATTTAATCTCATGTATATACTCATCTCATACATGGAACTAGTGCTATCCTAACACAAGGTCAACCTTCAAGATCCATCATTCCCATATAATGTAGTAAAATAGGTCATTGATCCTCTATATTGAATACTTTTTCTTTTCAGTCAACTAGTTCAAGAATCTATAGTCCACACAGAACCTCAACATCTCATTATGCCTCTGAGAGAACAACGTCGGGGTTAAAAAGTATGAAACACTAGTTATAATGAAGACCTTCCCCTGAACGTACTCTAACTACACCCTCCACTCGCAAAGATGTATGAGAGATATCCAACATGTTGGCATTGATATCAGTGTCATCCTTGGGTGTAGATCAATAAAGATGTATATTTCATAGTGCATAGGTAATCCTTGGACATCCTTAAGGAATACATCCTCATACTCTGCCACCACAAATTGGAACTGAAAACTCATATCATACACTAAAAAAGGGTCTGTCTAGATTATTTATGATTAATAGGATGAACCCTCCTATGAATTAATCAATCCTAAACTTCCTCGGTGTACTTTTCACTGAAAAAGTATAACGTAGTTTCATAAATATGGAATCACATCATCCTTGACCTAAAAGAATAAATATTTTCATGAACTATGGTTAACCAATCCTTGTTTAAGGTGATTCCAAAAGGCCTCATCACTATTACAATAAGATCCAAAAAATAGCTCACCTCTAAACTATAGGATACACTATAGGCACTAGTGTGTAATCGCTAGGTCTTCTCTAGTAGAAGTCTCCAGTTGAAAGGGTCGATCGAAGGGCTCAAATGGAATATATATGTCTGAAAACAAAATGTGGAAGGAAATCATTTAATAGAACATATGTGTATCAATACTATGGATAATATAGAAAATATACATATCACGCCTACAATCATTTTTGGAGCCTCTAGGTCATATTCTTTGACCACATGCAATTGTCCATAAAGTTATCATTAAGCTCCCTAATCCTTCTGTGGACCACCTACAAATGGTGGTGGTAACAAGTTAGTGAATATACCACTTCAATATTCTATCCCAACCTATCTTCCACATCTACATCCATATGGAACCGTATGTTCCTATAGCTACCTCTTCCTTGATGACCTATCCATGTTCTCTCTGTCAACTATATAGAGGGTCAAAGAATCTCATGAATTATGTCCCCTACCATCACATGAGTAGAACTTCCACTTACTATGATTACAAGACCCATCTTATGAGACATGAAACATAGAACCTATATCTTGGGGAATCCTCATGAATCCTCTCCCATGTCCATGTCTATGGGACTAACATTGAAACCTTGGTTCTGAGGTCCCTTATCTTGTATTAACACTATTAGAAACAACTGGCTATTTGTTATAAGCTAAGAATCTATCAATTAAATAAATGTCAATCTACCACCCCATCATAGGTAAGAATTCATAGATGGATAACTCTAGCTTTGATGACTCTACATAGCCATCACTTAAAGGTATGCACCCCGAATGACTAGTGATGAACCATATCCATCGATTACCAATAGAGTTAGATAAACCTTCATGAATAATTACATACTATCATAAACCCCTACTGAAGGTGCAGAAGTTCCGAGATTCATACAACCCTAAAAATAAGATAGAGAGAACTCCTCTCTAAAATATTCTGAAACTTGTAAAATGCAATATTCTCCTCATCCTTTTACTAGGTCACTATCCCCTACCACTATCCTTCTACGCTATAGAGAGGTATCAATGTAGGGACGACCATTTGATCTATTGGTGTCCTGACTCGATAGATAACTTGAGTCATTCCATCAAGCCATCCTCCAGTTTCACGTGATTTTGTCTCACCTCAGAATCAAAGGGCTCTATGTCACTAAAACTCATTAACCTGTCTTAATATATTACCCTAATACGATGGTACTTCGGTTACCATGTGTAGATATATGGGTGGTTGAATATCTAGAGAACCAATTGGATGTAGCATCTATGGAACTAGTCCTTGTATCGACACCTCATAACTTATAGGATTCTGCTCATCAACCTAGAGCTAAATCCTAGCTAGAATACGTCACAGAGGCATTATGAATGTAAATAATGATTTACCATCACGAATGCATGTATATGGATAGCTAACTCAAGAAATACATGGAAATGACACCCCATTCTGGAATGATAAAAGTACCATTATTTTCTCTATTAACATTATTCTCATGTACAAAGTGAAAAAATGTGTGATCAGTGTCCTAGAGTATAGATATGTCAGCTGCCACACTATTAATGGTGTCCCTATCCTTATAGTCGAACTGGAAACACTTAACACTATCTCCCCAAACCAATCTTAAAGACTCTAGTCCTAAAGTAGTACTGACATCTCTTATATCACTCTCTAATTACAATTCATAATGATTCCCATTCAGCATCTCTCCAAGACCACCTCCAATAGGATATGGCATGGTGAATTGGGCCGATAGGAATATCAATAATATGGGAGGCTGAATACAAATTACATTTACACATGCACACATTTTCAAACACATAAAATATTTAAATATATAAAAAATGAAAATAAAATAAATCCATAACTTAAAATCCCACTAATAGAGTATGGTAAGATGTAAAGGATATTATAAAAGGCTGAATACAATCCCACTATAAGGAATCTATAAAGAGTTCATCTTATAAGTAAACATGTGGTAGTTGTAAAGATATCAAATGAACAGACCCTAGTCTTTCCTGTCTCGCTAAGAACTGTTTGGCCCTGTTCCATCGTGAAATTTTTAAAATTGATGATCATCTCCATAATACATGACAAGTTCTTTCAAATCCCATGCATGGGTGAGTACAAAAATACCAATTAGGACACCATGAAACTAAAAAACATATAATAATAGTTCACAGTCATCCCTACACAACAATATTTCTTCCAAACAGATAACAATAATATCCATATGTACTCAAGAAAGACGCAAAACCTAAGAGTAATTCATAACTATAGTTTCCCAATAGGTTTCCAGATTGATGATTTCACAAAAAAAATCATCTAGGAGAACACAATCATATGTTTGATAGAACTGATAATGTTTGTCTGAGAGGTAATGCTCACAGGGTTTTACTATCAGTATTACATGTTGAAATTCAAAATATATATGATACACAGATGAGGATCACACCCAAGGTCGTGGGGTATACCAACAAACCAATCTGGATTAACCCTTTATATAGATAATTGAACCCAATATATATTTAGTCGCAGTGATACAACGAAATCCACATATTAAAGAAATAGGAATATAAGATCTCACATAGGGAATCACAAAAATATTCCAACAACTCAATCCAAGATGACATGATAAATTTATCATTGTCCAAGGAAACATCTTAACAGTACACGGTGTGTAGTAGGGTTGCACGTCGTGTCCCTTGACCAAATTTTCTACCCATGTAAATGGTTCATGCCCCATTCCTATTTCCATGTTATAGTACACTATGTGAGTTTTTCCCTTGTATTATGCTCGTTTAATTGTACATGTCTTTTCTAGAGTACATTAACCCAATACATGTCCATGGGGTAGTATACAACCTACTTTTTCCTGATGTTCATGTACACTCTAAGGTACACAAAGATCTCCCTAAATGGAACCAAATTCCATGTGATAAGGTCACACTTTTGGTGACACTTATCTCATCCCCCACACCCTAGCCACCACTGAGAAGGGCCCATGTGGAATGTGGCTTTGAGTTACACATAGTGTATCATCGCATTATCCAAACTCTCAGATCTAGTTTATACATTAATTTTTGTGCCTTTTGAAATCAATTCAATGACTACCTATTCATATAAATTAATGAACCTTCTTTTTTTGATACCCATACTCAAAAAATCATAGGTTCCAGACATCATGAACATTCATAAATCACTATCAAACAGCATTGATAATTATCAACTGATGTAAGTGAAATTAGGTATAATTTTTTTGATTAATCAATACATACATTGTCAAACCACCATCATGTAATTCCAATACCAGATCTATAATATTGGTTCACTTTGAAAATAAAGAGGTTCAAAATGATTGAATCACCTGTATATGTCGAACCACTAGCCAAACTAGGAACACAGGTGAAAAACATATAACTGGGGAGAAAATTTCAAGAACAATCAAGAGTAATGGATTTTTTTATATTTATGTTAACATCATTTTATTGTCTTCAGACCGAATTATGTAGAGATGAAAAATGAATCCCAAATAAATTAGCACAAACAATATCCCCATAATAAATCACATCCAACAAAATGACTTATACACAAATATATCTGGTAATCAATGGAATCACATTCATCATAGAAATTATGAATGAGGAAATAAATATAATCAAACAAACATCCTACCAAGATATAGATTGATTGATAATTAAGAAAGTAGATACGCCATGATCATTGTAAATATCCTCTAATTTTTTCCTACACCGTTTATAGATCTTGTATTCTATCTCTGTTTTACAATGAAATCTATTCCAATGGTTTTCTTTACTTTTGAGGCCTATGTGAATAATCCAAAACATTTTCCGTAATCCTGTATTTAAATAATTAAATAAGTTCATTTCATTAGAAAAACAAATAAAATAATTTATTTTATTATTTTATTCATTTTATTCATTTCAAAACTATTATGAAATTTCTATAAATTCACTACATCGACCAATGTTTTGTCAATCCTTGGGTAAACCATGCGTTATGAACTCAATTGGGCACTTATATTTATATTATATGACAAACTTTAAAATTTATTCCACTTTTAATGGAAAATAAGTGTTTGAGCTATTTAATATATTCAACATAATATATACATATTGTTTGGGTATAGTGGTACTTGGAATCTCATGTCGTCTCAGCTCCTGGCATCGAAAATAATCCATAAAATTTTCAAAACTAATTCTTGTAAAAAAAGTCACTACAATTATGATATATTAAAATACTATAATATATTTTAATATTATTTTTTATATAATCTAGGTAAGTGTTTTTTATAATATATATATATATATTAAATTATAAAATTTATATTTCAAAACTGCAAGAATAATTTTTAATTTTATAATATATTTTATTATATTCGTTGTCAAAATTAGTTAGCGAAATAATTTCAATATATATTTATAAATAATAAATAGAGTAAAGGAATATTTAATAATATATAATATTATATGTAATAAAAAAATTTATGTTACTGAAATCCTAAGTAATACCTAAAAAATTCAGATGTGTTTGTAAGTGTCCACTAGTCCCATAAAACAATGCTCTGATTAAACATCTATATTGACTATTCCATTATATAGGTTATGTGGTGTGCTTGGATATTTTCCCTGATGTGATTTCCTTTTCAATGAAAAAACCAAATTAACTAGAAATAATATCACATAGACTCTATAGTTGTACAATGAATTAAAATCTAGAATAATCAAGGATATGAAAATCATTATATCCCCCTCTCAGTTCCAAAATTATAGAAATTTAACACATCAAGAGTTGTAGAGTGAATAATGGTTAGAGTATCAAACATAGATCCCAAACCAGTGGGGGTGAAATAGGATACCCAGTGCCCTAGTCGGTGCCTCAGTATGTGTTATAGTCGGCCCCCACTATTAGTAATCTTTTTTGGGGAAGGTATCATGTGGAACCATGAATGATATGTAAGGTGTAATAAAGGAATGTTAAATAGTATTTCCAACCATTTGAGTAGTGGTAAGATGTTGGGTAAATCTAAATTAAGGGTTTTTCTTTAAATTATATGACATATCAGGTGATACTTGCATTGAATAGGGATTGGAGGAACTATCAGAATACATAGATATTCTCTTGAAAATTTATAGTGCACTTTTCATCGACTGGAGAATGGAATCAAACACATAAAAACTAAATACATCTCATATCTAAAGTGTGATCGTATCATTTATTTTATGATCCCATAACCCTAGAATCAAATTGTTTAAAATTACAGAAATATTGCAATAGATTAAAAAATTAATAACAATGAACGAAAAAGTGTGTTAAATTTAAATTACCATAGTATAGTATGACCATCCATGTCAATTGAAAAATTAAAAATTCTCTCTCATATACCAATGCATGTACTTTGAACAGAGGTAGTGATGATGATGTCCTATAATATGTCTATAGAAACAACAGTTCAAACCTGAATCCCATATGGATATATATATCATAGATAATATTTCAATTTGGATCCTTATTTCTTATAAGTGATATGGTGTTCACCTTGGAAACCTACCAGAGTGGTTCTAGAATAGGATGTAGACACCTGAAATACCCCCAGATACTATTGGGATGGTGCAACTAAATAATATGAGAATTTATTAATGGATTCAACAATGTATCCTCTATGTAATTGAATTTTCAATTTATGCAATAATCTCACCTACATATGGAATGTCATAAATATATAATGGAAAAGACTTATTTTGGAATTATATTAAAACAATACCATAATTATGTCAACCATGATTCATGAATACCTCTAAAATAAATTTTTTTTCAAATTACATAAGATAATATGAAATGAAATTTTCATAGATCCATTTATATAATTTAATGATGATCCATGAAAAAATAATTAATTTTTATAAAATATATACTTACAATATACAGTTGGAATAATAGTGTGTATTAAACCACTAACAGCCCTATGAGATAGATGACCCATATAGAAAGCATCAACATATAAATCAGTAATATATTGAGTTGAAAGTGAAAATAATTGACTTTATGTCCCCACTAGTATTACTAAAAAAATACAATTATTTCTCTGGATTTTATGTGCGATACTCTACATGGTTTTCTATGCATATGGGAATGACATGTAGAAACCCAATCTATATCGATTAACATGCTCAAAATCCCTAGGTAGAGGTAACATTCTTAAATGGACATATAACCTAGAGTGATTTCATAAAAAATGGAACATTAATAATACATAAAATATATTCTCCTTCATATATATGAATTATAATACCATCTTCATCTAGATTAATATGGAAAAAATGGGTGTCCAACCATGCATCCATAAACTACCTCCTCTATGAGCCCCACAATTTCTAGAAAGAGTATTTCTAGTCATATATGTAAAATATACACTAATATTTTCATCATATTACCCAAACAACATACCCATCCACAAGAAGACCCAAAAATAAAGTTACACCCTATATTTGAATGGTCATCTCCACTACGACATAAGAAATGTATGTCTCCAGTGTTCTTCGCTAAAACAAATAATAAATATGAAATAATTCAATTGTTAAATACCCAAAGATAATAAACACATTGATTCTATAAATATATTAATAATAGGTTAAATTATATGTTGGTACATCATGGTTAATGTCATGGTCTTTTTATACTATTAGTACACACTCTTCTCAACTATACCATAAATTGTATTATATTTTCTCACTATGTGTTGTAAGAAGTAATGGATGCTTAGTTCCTGGATCTAGCTTTATCGAGGTGATCATTATCAGTAATTATAAAAATTTAATAAAATAAATAAAATAAATAATTTATATTTGTTTTTAGTTAAACTATAATTTAGAACATGCTACTTTTCATCCTATAAAACAACAAACATAATGAAAACAATTAAAATATGTATCTAATCTTAAAAAAATAATGGGTGCAATGATGAAACCGTAATGTTATACTTTTGATAAAAATATATTTTATTATTACTCTTATACCTAAACATACCACATATCTATTCCAACCATTTATATTATGACAAATCAATTTCATTTCACTTTCATGAAGATCTGGAATTTCTTTTTCCACCAAACCATGATAAATTCTAGAGTAAAATTCAAGTTCCTATAGTGTAATTTAATATAGATACATATACAATAATAAAAAAAATTTCACAATAGGAAAACATAAACAATAAATGTGTATACACTAAATATACACAACACTCCCATTATAGGTGAATATGGCCACATTATATAATAAAACGCGAAAAATATTTCCTATATGAATGGAAATGAACACAAAAATTGCATTGTCCAGAAAAACTATCATCACCCAAAAACTAACACCCATGAGTGGATCTTTACCATATTCTAAATCAATATGACTTCTCTTAATATTAACTAATTTCATATTTCATGATGTATTTGTTGGAACCATGGCTATTCTATGAATTAATTGGAGTATGGTTTGATTTTTTTTCAATCCTCAGTGGATGTTCAGAATGTGTTCTATTATTGTGATCATACTGTTCAAGTAGACCACATTATTTAAGTTGGCACCATTTCCCAGTGTTTGCCTAATTTTTGAGCCTCAAAATCAGAAAATGAAGACATGGGTTTTTGGTAAAAGGAGGTGCGCGCAAAGAGGAAGTGGTGTACGAAAAAGGAGGGTTGTGTGGGAAATATTTTAGTTCGGAGTGAAAAATAGCGTGCTGTGCGAAATAGGGGATATAGTATTTTTATGAAAATAGTGATTTAGAATGAGAACGTCAAAAAATGGAACATGCATGGGTTGTGCGAAAAATCTGGAGAAGTGTGCGAAAAATAGTACCTTGTGGAAATATTATGCCCCAAATGAGTGTTTTTTATTGCCACAAGGGGGTTTTGTGCACGGGGGTCGGATATGCCTATAAATAAAAGGTGACACCACTCATTCCGCACAAAAAAAGACTGAGAGAAGATCCGAGGTCTAATGCGCAGAAAAGGTTTGTGTAACGGGGCTTGTACGAAAAATTCCAAGATGCGCGAAACATTCCGGGTTGCGTGAAAAATTCCATGTACATGAAATATTTCAGTTTGTGCGAAAAATCCAAGTTGCTTGAAAATTTTTGGAATGTTTGAAAAATATAGTGTTGCACGTAAATGGTGAGGCAGCATTCAAAAGATTAATTTTCATGAAAAATGGTGTTGTTGTGCGAAATATTTTTCCATGCAAAAAAGGAAATATTGCACGCAATAGTAAGGTCTTGCGTGCATAGGGCTGATGTTGTGCGTAATTGTCGGTGAAACTTTTTTGCACGTTCTCGTTATTCGTTTTAGTGTTTTAGTGCGTACAAGTTCATCATATCCGAAAATCGATGCAATTAGAGTCTCGTGCAAAGAAAAAGAAAAGACTTCAGTGTGAATCTATTGAAGAGACCATCACATCTATAAACTGATTGGGACTTCACCAAAGGCTGTGAGCCAGGGGGAGTCAATGGGAGTTACCCGAGGGATGCAGTGAGCTATCCATGAACTTTAGTAAATTTAGTGTGCCTAGGATAGAGTGACTTTACCTGAACATTGTAATCCACATCTAGTGAAGTTTAGTGGAATTAGGTACAACCGACAACCTATCGGCATATTCTCCTTGGATGTAGCCCTTTATGGTGAACCAAGTAAAAGTGGTGTGTCAACATCCTCCTTTTATTTTTTGGATAGGTTTAACAAGTTGTTACCAACATGGGATCAAGATCCACACCTTTAAAAAGAAAAATTTAACACCCTGATTCACCCCTCCCCTCTCAGGGTGTTCTGTGGTCCTTCTGTATTGATAGTTTGACTTACCTAAATATTATTTCAAAATATTTTGTTGTAAAGAAGGAAATGATATTTTTTTTCTCCACATATTCTTATAAGATAATACTTTATTTATCAAATTCAGAAAAAAAAATTAATAAAACCATGTGATTAGTATTTTTTGACCCATGAGAATATATAATTTATCAATTCGAATGATTTTGTAGTCATGTTCCGATATATATTCTCTTAATAAAATTTTAATAATCATTTATACTTTAGAGTGAGCATAATTTAATCATGTAAATCATCATTAACACATTTTATTTATTCCAATATCTAAGGAAAAACATGTTTTCTTGGATCATATGTTGTAAAAGCATTGGAGAAAATTTGAAAACATATCCCATGTCAAAAAAAATTATTATAAGGAATGAATATTTAGAAAAATTGATTAAATACCTAAAATCATGATTTATTCTTTCACATTTCCCTGATAAAAATTGGTCTATACAGTACTAGGAACATGTATTACTTATTAAAGATGATTGGTATTGAGTGGTTGTCAACCACGAACATTGAAATCCACTATATTCAAAATAACATGAATAAAATATGAGATAATTAATATCTCTTTACAATCAATAATGTGAACAGAAAAAAATATAGGAAAAATACCATTGGTACATATTCACTTTATTTACTCTTAAACATTCTAGTAGTAAACAATATATACATTTTAATCCTTACTAGACATAATCAAAAGAAAACCATTATTCATTCCATACAAGAAAGTGGAATCCACTATTATATTTTTTTTAGTGAGATACAATTTTATTCATGGAATGAAGTCCCAAAATATCATAAAAAATTGAAACTTGTCTACAGTGAAATTATTGCTCACCACTTTATCAACTATTAAAAATTGATAAACTTTTTGACCAATTTGAACGAGCAAATTGATCCAATAAGGTTACAAGTAAGATGATATTTTATAGTAACCAATAGCCTTCTCAATAGCATTCTATTATTTAATACATGTCTTCTTTTATGATATTTTGAATCCATACACACCCTCCATGCATTTCTATATCAACACAAAAGATAAAATTAGTCATAGAAATAATAATGGAACATATAAATTCATTATCATAATGTCTAAGTTATTTTATCATGCTTGGATTAAAATAAGTATATATTATTGTAAGTTTTGTAATTTTAAAACTTGTTGAATTTCTAACAGAAATGGATCCAAATTGAATATTTCATGCTTCGCCATGTTATTAAGATTTTATTGAATATTTTGATATCATATGAACATCGGAAAAATTACTGTAATGCCACTTCACATGGTAATGATTTATAATTTCATAAAATTCAACATTTCACTTCAATTTTATTATCTCATATAATTATTCATCAATCCCAAAATATTTATTTCATAAAACTTTTTTTCAAACCTTTATGTTAGTGTCGTTTCATCTCAATTAAACTCATCCACTAGTTGGTTAACATTATATGAGGTTTTCATCAATTATATATATTCTCTTTCTAGATCATCCACATATATCAAATAATGTTCTATTTTATATACTTCCTCCTCAAAAGATTTATTTCCATTTGCATCATTGATTACAATCATAGGTGAATGATCTATAAAAATAGACATCATAGAAACATTCATAAGAACATTCATTTAATATATTTTCACTTTAACATATTCATATGATTCACCGAATCCACCATGGACAACTAGATATGATGTAATCATATACTCCTTATAAATCCTCTATTTTCAGTAATCTTGTTCTAATATTGGTGGTATATTTAGTTATACCCCACTAAACATATAATTTTATCTCCCTTATCCTTCCATATTCTTAATTTTTATGATAATAAATAAAAAAATGTCATCAATCAAATAATGACACTGGTAATGCAGATGATCCTATGTTTAATGAAATCTATAACCAAAATATTATATAAAATGATTCTCAACAACATCAATCAATTATGAATTTTAATATTAACCATTTTTATCTTATCTGTAATGTAATAAAATATTCATGAATTTATTTTTATATTTATGAGTCTTGGATATGTTGTGAGAGAGTTTTCTTGTGACCTTGTTTGTTGATGGTAGTGTTTTGGACATTCATGTGGAATAATGGCTTCTAAAAATGGCTAGAATGCCATGGTAAAGGGTGTTTTGTCTGATTTTTCATCTTGAGTGCCATAGTAAAGTGGAAATTTCTTGATGGGGGAATAGATTCCAGCATGGTTCTCTAATAGAGATCCTATCTGAAAGATGAAGAAAATATTACTATGTCGTAGCCTTGAGCATAGTGAAGGTGAAACCACTATGTACTAGGCACCATTCCATTTTGGATGTATATAGAAAAATAATGAATACAAACCATATATTGAGTCACACCATGGTCAGGATAATAGTGGAAATAAAATTCAATTTTTAAAACAAGTGTTAAATGTGGATCTCATGTGAAGGATTCATATATCCTATTTACTGATGCCACTAAGGGTGTTTTGTTGTTTCACTATGTTGTGGTAAATTCAATGAATTTATTATAAATTTGAGTTTGGTTCTCTTTAATTTCAATATTCAATACCACCCCTCATATTTTTAAAAACCCATATTCATTTATCTATTCTCCAGTCACACCATTTGGAGTTTTCCAACCCCTTGATTCATGTGGATCATTCAGTTTTTTTTACAACTGATCATGTTAACTCTCCATATTTCCATTTATATATTATTTTTAATTATATTTTATCATGGAGTTCAATGTGGTATTTATACCCTATGTATCAAGTTGTTTTTGATGGATTATTTCTAGGCATATGAATTCAGTTTTGATTACATCAATATTGGTGGTTGATGATTCATGTGTTTTGTTTATTTTATTTTTATTTCTTTAATCTAGGTTGGGGATCCTTCGTCCTTCTTCATTTAGTTGTAAATGTGGGATTATCTTGATTTTATTTCCCTTTGTGGAGGTTTAAACACTTTCATAAGGAAGATAATTAATTGGTTTCTTGAAATTGAAGTCTAAGGGAATAAATCAAATGAGTTTAACTTGTTATAGTGATTTTTCCTATATGTGTGGGAGCGAATGAAATTCATTCCAATTTTTAATTATGGTGAGAGTTTTAATATTGTTTTGGAAATTTAAATGAAGAACTATATTGTGCATATTGATTTAATATCTCCTCAAATGAAAATTTTTAATAACATATGTCAAAATATTAAATTGGTAGACCATGGAATTACATTTTGTGTGAGAATACCCTTGAAATACTAACTTATGATGAAATTACTTTTTTACATTTAATGAAGTGATGTTTGAAGGTGGTGATGTGATGTACTAGTTGTGATATGTGGTGGATATGTTGTATAATAGATATTTTTGTTTTTGATGAGTGTTTAAATCATTATGTTGAGAAGAAATTTTGATGTGTTGTGGTTATGTTGAGAGTTATTGTTATGGTTAGTGGTTAATATGAATGTTTATTTTTATGTATGGTGGTTGTGATTAAAGGTTTAATGACATGAGGAAGATAAACTATTTTTGTTCTATTGTGCTGTTTTTTCTTACTAGTAATGAAATGAAATAGTGAAACTGATATTGAATGGATTTGAATGACTAATGAACTATTGAATTAAATTTTGGAGTGAAACTAAAGTGTTTTTATCAAAATATAAAATGAAATGACATATATTAATGATAATTGTTGGTAATTTTTAAAATAATAACATTGATTAACATTAAAATATAGTAGAGAAAATTTCATGTGATGGAGGATTTGTTGTGTGGTATATTTCTTAAAGTGGATGAATATAAAGTTGTGAATGTTTTGATTCCTTGTGGTGGTGCCATGTAATTTAATGAAACTTTTTATTTGTACCAGAATAATGTAATATTGTTTATGACTATTATATATTATATTTTAATCCTAATTTCTACACACACCCTACCAAAGTTGAGCACTCTATGGTGAAACACAAATTTTTTATGGGGTGTTTTCCCAATATCCAAGATAGTGAGGATAGATATATAGATACCCACTCTTCCCAGCTCACTTATAGGAGAAGTTCAAATGCACAGGTTGTAATGGTTTCTAGACATTGTACACCTACGGTTCAGTTGAAAAGGTGGTTCAATGTGGTGGTAATTCCTATTAGTAGGAGGGAAAAAGGTCATTGTTCTTTATATTAATGACTCCTTACTAACTTTTTAATGGAAGGGGTTATGAAAAATTGTGGATGTGATAGCCAATTTCAGATGTGGTCCATTGAACAATGTGGTGAAATATGTTTCCTCAGGTGGGATATAATTTTTATTTTCATATGGGTTTCTTGGTGCCATGAAATTTCCATGGTATCCTCAAACTATAATATTGAATTGAAGACATGTGATCCCCATTTTGTATTGTGTTTGGGTGTGATAAAGGTATATCAGTGGTAATGTGGTTTCTAGTACCTTTTTATCGATATGAATTTTATTATGTTATAATACATGGATCTTATTTTTTACTAGAATTACTTTGTGTGGATTATATTGGTATGTTAACCAATTTATATTCATGTTCGTATTATTATTTTCTCATTGGTTCATTTATATACTCTTTCCACATGTTCATAGGAGACCATGGGTATAAGATCACAGAAAGAGTATATTTTATTCATATAAAAACCATTCTGTTTATTAAATATCATTCCATGATTCATTACAAAATACTACACTTATTAAAAATAGGATGATTGATAATACAAGTGCCTTTGGGAGATTGGTACATTACATAGAAACATAAATATGGAATAAAAAACTTTATGGAAAACATCATTAACATGCTCAAAATACTCTGTTAAACATCAAACTTCATGGGATTACCTAGGGACATTCGTAAAAAAGGGGTGACCTATAAATCCAAGAATGGGAATAAACATGGACTAAGTGACACATGTTATACAATTGGCATATCAATGAGGAATAAAATGAATATTAATAACTATGTATGATATATCATGATAATAATAACATGTGAAATGTGGAAACAAACTAAAAATGAATCATAAACATAGATCATGGATAATCCCACAATGAAATCGTGGTGCAACAATTCCCATAATGTAATAAGGTTCACTCCTTATACCAACATAATATATTAAGATACGAAACATTACCCAATGCATTGGAGTGCTATCTGGGTGCAGTAATCATGTAAATCTAATTATTTTTCTTATGTGTGTCACATAAATCACAAAACATTGATTAATTCAACATCATAATTTATTCCATGATCATGTAAGGTATTGACGATGACAGTGATCTGGCATGTCAGGGTGCAAGGCTTGAGGCACGAGACACCTCGTGGTTCGTGGCCTGAGGCGGTGGCATGTTTTTTTGTTTGTAATTTGAAGTTAGTGGAGTTGCGTGATGGGGAAATTTTTTTATCTTCATATTCGGTTGAACTGATGTTTCTGTGATGTTTTGATTTTGGTATCCGGTAATTGTGTGGTTCCCACTATCCCTAAAGTGGATTCTTTAAAAATGAAAAATCGTTTTTGGTGTGTGTAATAGATAAATTAGGTATGAATATTCATTAATAACATTCTAACCCAAGGGAGCCCCTCACCTACTTATGATCTAGGGTGGATCTGAAGATGACACTACCTCAACCTTGGCCGAGACTACTACAACTCCATCTACTGAGATAATGTGTCCCATAAATTACACCTACAACATATTGAAATGGAGCTTAGGTAGATTCACAAAAATATGGTTCTATCATAGTACGTCAATAAAAAACATCAAGTGTCTCATGTAATCCTCCATGTATTCCATGTATACAAGGATATTATCGACAAAGAATACCATGAACCAGTCGATGTAAGGTTGAAGGATTTGGTTCATGAGGCATATGAACACTTTTGTAGAATTCATCATGCCAAAGAGAATCATCATGTATTCAATGTGATAGTACATACGTCTTAATTTAATCTCATGTATATACTCATCTCATACATGGAACTCGTGATATCCTAACACAAGGTCATCCTTCAAGATCCACCATTCCCATCTAATGTAGTAAAATAGGTCATCGATCCTCTACAGTGCATAATATTTCTTTGCAGTCAACTAGATCAAGAATCTATAGTCCAAACAGAACCTCAAGCTCTCATTATGCATCTGAGAGAACAACGTTGGGGTTAAAAAGTATGAAACACTAGTTATAATAAATACCTTCCCCTAAATGTCCTCTAACTACACCCTCCACTCGTGAAGATGTATGAGAGATATCCAACATGTTGGCATTGATATCAGTGTCATCCTAGGGTGTAGATCAATAAAGATGTATATTTCTTAGTGCATAGGTAATCCTTGGACATCCTGAGGGGATACATCCTCATACTCTTCCACACCAAATTGGAACTTAAAACTCATATCATACACTACAAAAAGGATCTGTCTAGATTATTTATGAGTAATAGGATGAACCCTCTTATGAATTAATCAATCCTAAACATCCTTGGTTTACTTTTCACTGAAAAAGTATAATGTATTTTCATAAATATGGAATCACATCATCCCCGACCTAAAAGAATAAATATTTTCATGAACTATGGTTAACCAATCCATTTTTAAGGTGATTCCAAATGGCCTCATCACTATTACAATAAGATCCAGACAAAATATCTCACCTTTAAATTATAGGTTACGCTATAGGCCCTAGTGTGTAATCAATTGGTCTTCTCTAGTAGAAGTATCCAGTTGAAAGGGTAGACCGAATGAATCAAATGGAATATATATGTCTCATAAGAAATACGTGGAAGAAAATTATTTAATAGAACATATTTGTAATAATACAATGGATAGTATAGAAAAGACACATATCATGCCTACAATCATTTTTGGAGCTTCTAGGTCATATTCTTTGACCACCTACAATTGTCCATAAAGTTATCATCAAGCTCACTAATCCTTGTGTGGACCACATAGAGATGGTGGTGGTAACAAGTTAGTGAATCTACCACTTCAAGCTTCTATCCCAAACTATCATCCACATCTACATCCATATGGACCCGTATGTTCCTGTTGCTACCTCTTCCTTGATGACCTATCCATGTTCTCTCGGTCAACTATATAGAGGGTCAGAGAATCTCACTAATTATGTCCCCTACTATCACATGAGTAGAACTGCCACTTACTATGATTACTAGACCCATCTTATGAGACATGAAACATAAAACCTATATCTTGGAGAATCCTCATGAATCCTCTCCCATGTCCATGCCTATGGGACTAACATTGGAACCTTGGTTCTGAGGTCCCTTATCTTGTACTAACACTATTAGAAACAACTGGATATTTGTTCTAAGCTAAGAATCTATCAAGTAAAAAATGTCACTCTACCAGCCCATCATAGGTAAGAATTCATAGATGGATAAATCCATCTTTGATGACTCTACATACCCATCACTTGATGGTATGCACCCCGAATGACTAGTGATGAACCATATCCATCGATTGCCTATAGAGTTAGCTAAACCTTCATGAATAATTACATACTGTCATAAAACCCTACTGATGGTGTAGAAGTTCCGAGATTCATACAACCCTAAAAATAAGATAGAGAGAACTCCTCTCTAAAGATATTCTGAAACTTTGAAAATGCAATATTCTTCTCATCCTTTTACTAGGTCACTATCCCCTACCACTATCCTTCTATGCTATAGAGAAGTATCAATGTAGGGATGACCATTTGATCTATTTGTGCCTTGACTCGATGGATAACATGAGTCATTGCGTCAAGTCATCCCTCAGTTTCACGTGATTTTGTCTCCCCTCAGAATCAAAGGGCTCTATGTCACTAAAAATCGTGAAATAGTCTTAATATATTCCCCTCATACGATGGTACTTAGGTTACCATGTGTAGATATATCGGTGGTTTAATATCTAGAGCACCAATTGGATGTAGAATCAATAGAACTAGTCCTTGTATCATTGCCTCATAACTTATAGGATCATGCTCATCAACCTGATGCTAAATCCTAGCTAGAGTACATCATAGAGGAATTATGAATTTAAACAAAGATGTACCATCGCAAATGCATGTATATGGATATCTAACTCAAGAAATACATGGAAATGACACCCCATTCTGGTATGATGAAAGTACCATTATTTTCTCTATTAACAGTATTCTCATGTACAAAGTAAAAAACTATGTGATCAGTGTCCTAGAGTATAGATATGTCAGCTTCCTCAAAAATAATGGAGTCCCTATCCTTATAGTCAAACTAGAAACACTTAACACTATCTCCCCAAACCAATCATAAAGACTCGTGTCCTAAAGTAGTACTGAAATCTCTGATATCACTCTCTAATTACAATTCATAATGATTCCCATTCAGCATCTCTCCAAGCCCACCTCCCATAGTATATGGTATGGTGAATTGGGATGATAGGCATATCAATAAAATGGGAGGCTGAATCCAAATTACATTTACACATGCACCCATTTTCATGCACATAAAATATTTAAATATAAAAAAATGAAAAAAATGAATCCATAACTTAAAATCCCACTAATAGAGTATGGTAAGATTAAGGATATAATAAAAGGCTGAATACAATCACACTACAAGGAATCTAAAAAGAGTTCATCTTATAAGTAAACATGTGGTAGTTAATAAGATATCAAATGAACAGATCCTAGTCTTTCCTGTCTCGGTAAGAACTATTTGGCCCTGTTCCATCGTGAACTTTTTAAAATGGATGATCATCTCCATAATACAAGACATGTGATTGCAAATCCCATGCATTGGTGAGTAAAAAAATACCATTTAGGACAACATGAAGCTAAAAAACATATAATAATAGTTCACAGTCATCTCTACGAAAGAATATATCTTCCAAACATATAACAAAAATATCCATATGTACTCAAGAAAGACACACAACCTAAGAGTAATTCATAACTACAGTTTCCCAATAGGTTTCCAGATTGATGGTTTCACAAAAAAATCATCCAGGAAAACACAATCATATGTTTGATAGAACTGATGATGTTTGTTTGAGAGGAAATGCTCACAGGGTCTTCCTATCAGTATTCCATGTTGAAATTCAAAATATATATGATACACAGATGAGGATCACACCCAAGGTCGTGGGGTATACCAACAAACCAATCTAGATTAACACTTTATATAGATAATTGACCCCAATATAAATTTAGTCATAGTGATACCACGAAATCCACATATTAAAGAAAGAGGAATATAAGATCTCACATAGGGACCACAAAAAGATTCCAAAAACTCAATCCAGGAAGACATGATCAATTTATCATTGTCCAAGGAATCATCTTATCAGTACACGGTGTGTAGTAGGGTTCCACGTCGTGTCCCTTGACCCCATGTTCTACCCATGTAAATGGTTCGTGTCCCATTCCTATGTCCATGTAACAGTGCACTATGTGAGTTTTTTCCATGTATTATGCTTGTTTACCTGTACATATCATTGCTAGAGTACATTAACCCAATCCATGTCCATGGGGTAGTGTACAACCTACTTTTTATTGATGTTCATGTACACTCTAAGGTACACAAAGATCTCCCTAAATGGAACCAAATTCCATGTGATAAGGTCACACATTAGGTGACACTTATCTCATTCCCCACACCCTAGCCACCATTGAGAAGGGCCCATGTAGAATGTGGCTTTGAGTTACACATAGTGTATCATCGCATTATCCAAACTCTCAGATATAGTTTATACATTAATTATTGTGCCTTTTGAAATCAATTCAATGACCACCTCTTCATAAAAATTAATGAAACTTCTTTTTTTGATACCCATACCCAAAAAATCACTGGTTCCAGACTTCATGAACATTCATAAATAACTATCAAACAACATTCATAATTATACACTGATGTTTGTGAAATTAGGTATAATTTTTTTTATTCATCAATACATACATTTTCAAACCACCATCATGTAATTCCAATCCAAGATCTATAATATTGGTTCATTTTGAAAATAAAGAGATTCAAAAGGATTGACTCACCCGTATATGTCGAACCACTAGCCAAACAAAGAACACAAGTGAAAAACAAATAACTGGGGAAACATTACAAGAACAATCAAGAGTAATGGATTTTTTTATGTTTATTTTATCATCATTTCATTGTCTTGAGAACGAATTATGTAGAGATGAAAAATGAATCCCAAATAAATTATCACAAACAATATCCACATAATAAATCACATCCAACAAAATGACTTATACACAAATATATCTGGAAATCTATGGGATCACATTCATCATAGAAATTATTAATGAAGAAATAAATCTAATCAAACTAACATCCTACCAAGATTTGTATTGATTGCTAATGAAGAATGTAGATACTCCATGATCATTGTAAATATCCTCTAATTGTTTTCTACACCGTTTATAGATCTTGGATTCTATCTCTGTTTAATAATGAAATCTCTTCCAATGGCTTTATTTACTTCTGAGGTTTATGTGAATAACCCAAAACATTTTCCGTAATCCTATATTTAAATAAGTAAATAAGTTCATTTCATTAGAAAAACAAATAAGATAATTTATTTAATTATTTTATTCATTTTATTCATTTAAAAACTATTATGAAATTTCTATAAATTCACTACATCGACCAATGTTTTGTCAATCCTTGGGTAAACCATGCGTTATGAACTTAATTGGGCACTTATATATCTATTATACGACAACCTTTAAAATTTATTCCACTTTTTATGGAAATTAAGTGTGTGAGATATTTAATATATTTAAAATAATTTATACATATAGTTTGGGTATAATAGTACTTGGAATCTCATGTCATCTCAGCTCCTGGCATCGAAAATAATCCATAAAATTTTCGAAACTAATTCTCGGAAAAAAGTCACTACAATTATAATATATTAAAATACTATAATATATTTTAATATTATTTTTTATATAATCTAGGTAAGTGTTTTTTGTAATATATATATATATATATTAAATTATAAAATTTATATTTCATAATTGAAAGAATAATTTTTAATTTTGTAATATATTTTATTGTATTCGATGTCAAAAGTATTTAAATAAATAGTTTCAATATATATTTATAAATAATATATAGTGTAAACGAATATTTAATAATATATAATATTATTTGTAATAAAAAAAATTATGTTAATGAAATGTTATCTAATACCTAAAAAATTCAGATGCGTTTGTATGTGTCCAGTAGTCCCATAAAACAATGCTCTGATTACGCATCTATATTGAGTATTCCATTATATAGATTATGTATTGTGCTTGGATATTTGCCTAGATGTGATTTCCTTTTCAATGAAAAAACCAAATTAACTAGAAATAATATCACATAGACTCTATAGTTGTACAATGTACTAAAATATAGAAGAATCAAGGATAGGAAAATCATTAAATCCCACTCTTAGTTCTAAAATTATAGAAATTTAAAACATCAAGAGTTTTAGAGTGAATAATGGTTAGAGTATCAAACATAGATCCCAAACCAGTGGGGGTGAAATAGGATACCCAGTGCCCTAGTTGGTGCCTCAGTATGTGTCATAGTTGGCCCCCACTATTAATAATCGTTTTTGTGGAATGTCTCATGTGGAACCATGAATGATGTGTAAGGTGTACTAAAGGAATGTTAAATAGTATTTCCAACCATTTGAGTAGTGGTATGATGTTTGGTAAATCTAAATTAAGGGTTTTTCTCTATATTATATGACATATCATGTGATACTTGTGTTGAATAGGGATTGGAGGAACTAACAGAATACATAGTTATTCTATGGAAAATTTATAGTGCACTTTTCATTGACTGGATAATGGAATCAAACACATAAAAACTAAATGAATCTCATATCTAAAGTGTGATCGTATCATTTATTTTTTGATCCCATAACCCAAGAATCAAATCGTTTAAAATTAAAAAAAATATTACAATAGATTAAAAAATTAATAATAATGAACGAAGAAGTGAGTTAAATTTAAATTACCATAGTATAGTATGACCATCCATGTCAATTGAGAAATTAAAAATTCTCTCTCATATACCAATGCATGTACTTTGAACAGAGGTAGTGATGATGATGTCCTATAATATGTCTATAGAAACAAAAGTTCCAACCTGAATCCTATATTGATATATATATCATAGATAATATTTCAATTTGGATCCTTCTTTCTTATAAGTGAAATGGTGTTCACCTTGGAAACCTACCATAATGGTTCTAGAATAGGATGTAGACACCTGAAATACCCCCAGATGCTATTGGGATGGTGCAACTAAATAATATGAGAATTTATTAATGGATCCAACAAAGTATCCTCTATGTAATTGAATTTTCAGTTGATGCAATAATCTCACATACATATGGAATGTAATAAATATATAATGGAAAAGACTTATTTTGGAATTATATTAAAAAAATATACCATAATTATGTCAACCATGATTCATGAATACCTCTAAAATAAATTTCTTTTCAAATTACATAAGATAATATGAAATGAAATTTTCATGGGTCCATTTATATATTTTAAAGATGATCCACGAAAAAATAATTAAATTTTATAAAATATATACTTACAATATACAGTTGGAATAATAGTGTGTATTAAACCACTAACACTCCTATGAGATGGATGACCCATATAGAAAGCATCAACATATAAATCAGTCATAGATTGAGGTGAAAGTGAAAATAATTGACTTTATGTCCCCACTAGTATTACTAAAAAATCCAATTATTTCTTCTGATTTTATGTGTGATACTCTACATGGTTTTCTATGAATATGTGAATGACATGTAGAAACCCAATCTATATCGATTAACAGGCTCAAAATCCCTAGGTAGAGGGAACTTTCTTAAATTAACATATAACCTTGAGTGATTTTGTAAAAAATAGATGGCTAATAATACATAAAATATACACTCATTCATATATATGCATTATAATACCATCTTTATCTAGATTAATATGGAAAAAATGGGTGTCCAACCAGGAATCCATAAACTACCTCCTCTACGAGCCCCACAATTTCTAGAAAGAGTATTTCTAGTAATATATGTAAAATATACTCTAGTATTTACATCATATGACCCAAACAACATACCCATCCACAAGAAGACCCCACAATAAAGTTACACCCTATAATTGAATGGTCATCTCCACTACGACATAAGAAATGTACGTCTCCAGTGTTCATCGCTAAACCAAATAATAAATAAGAAATAATTCAATTGTTAAATACCCAGAGATAATAAACACATTCATTCTATAAAGATATTAATAATAGGTTAAATTATATGTTGGTACATCATGGTTAATGTCATGGTCTTTTTATACTATTTGTACACACTCTTCTCAACTATCCCATAAATTGTATTATATTTTCTCACTATGTGTTGTAAGAAGTAATGGATTCTCAGTTCTTGGATCTAGCTGTATCGAGGTGATCTTTATAAATAATTATAAAAATTTAATAAAATAAATAATTTATATAATTTATATTTGTTTTTAGTTAAACTATAATTTAGAACATGCAACTTTCTATCCTATAAAACAACAAACATAATGAAAATAATTAAAATATGTATCTAATATAAAAAACATACTAGCTGCAATGATGAAACCTTAATGTTATAATTTTGATAAAAATATATTTTATTATTTCTCTTATACCTAAACATACCACACATCTATTCCAAACCTTTATTTTATGACCAATCAATTTCATTTCACTTTCATGAAGATATTGAATTTAATTTGCCACCGAACCATGATAAATTATGGAGTACAATTCAAGTTCCTATAGTGGAATTTAATATAGATACATATCCAATAATAAAAAATTTCTCACAATAGGAAAATAGAAACATGAAATGTTTATACACTAAATATACACAACACTCCCATTATAGGTGAATATGGTCACATTATATAATAATATGTGAAAAATATTTCCTATATAAATGGAAATGAACACAAAAATTGCATTGTCCAGAAAAAATATCATCACCTGAAAACTAACACCCATGATTGGATCTTTACCATATTCTAAATCAATATGATTTCTCATAATATTAACAAAATTCATATTTAATGATATATTTGTTGGAACCATGGCTATTTTATGAATTAATTGGAGTATGGTTTGAGTTTTTTTTCAATCCTCAGTGGATGTTTAGAATGTGTTCCAGTATTGTGATCATAGAGTTCAAGTAGACCACATTATTTAGTTGGGAGTGAAAAATAGCGTGTTGTGTGAAATAGTGGATAGAGGATTTTTATGAAAATAGTGCTTCAGAATAAGAACGTTGAAAAATGGAACAGGCATGGGTTGCGCGAAAAATCTGGAGAAGTGTGCGAAAAATAGTACCTTATTTAAATATTATGCCCCAAATGAGAGTTTTTTATTTCCACAGGGGGATTTGTGCACGGGGTCCCGATTCTCATATAAATAAGAGGTGACACCACTCATTCCGCACAAAAAAAGTCTGAGAGAAGATCCGAGGTCTAATGCACATAAAAGGTTTGTGTAAAGGGGCTTGCACGAAAAATTCCAAGCTGCGCGAAAAATTCCGGGTGGCATGAACAATTCCACGGTACATGAAATATTTCAGTTTGCGTGAAAAATCCAAGTTTCATGAAATTTTTTTGAATGATTGAAAAATACATAGTTGCGCGTAAATTGTGAGGCAACGTTCAAAAGATTATGTTTCATGAAAAATGGTGTTGTTGTGCCAAATATTTTTCCATGCGAAAAGGAAATATTGCGCGCAATAGTAAGGTCTTGCGTGCAAAGGGTTGATGTTGCACGTAATTTTGAGTGAAACATTTTTGCACGTTCTCATTATTCAGTTTAGTGGTTTAGTGCGTACAAGTTCATCATATCCAGAAATCGATGCAATTAGAGTCTCGTGCAATGTAGAGGAAAAGAATTCAAAGTGAATCTATTAAAGAGACCATCACATCTATAAACTGATTGGGACTTCACCAAAGGTTGTGAGCCAGGGGGAGTCAACGGGAGTGACCCAAGGGATGCAATGAGCTATCCATGAACTTTAGTAAATGTAGTGTGCCTATGATAGAGTGACTCTACCTGAACATTGTAATCCGCAGCTAGTGAAGTTTAGTGGAATTTGGTATAACTGACAACCTATCGGCATATTCTCCTTGGACGTAGCCCTTTGTGGTGAACCAAGTAAAAGTGTTGTGTCAACATCCTCCTTTTATTTATTGGATAGGTTTAACAAGTTTTTACCATCATGGGATCAAGATCCACATCTTTAAAAGGAAAAAGTTAACACCCTGATTCACCCCTCCCCTCTCAGGGTGTTCTGTGGTCCTTCTGTATTGAGGGTTTGACTTACCTAAATATTATTTCAAAACATTTTGGTGTATAGATGGAAATGATATATTTGTTTCTCCACATATTCTTACAAGACAATAAGTTATTTATCAAATTCAGAAAAAATTAATAAAACCATGTGATTATTATTTTTTTGACCCCCAAGAATATATAATTTATCAATTCGAATGATTTTTGTAGTCATGTTACGATATATATTCTCTTTATAAAATATTAATAATGATTTATACATTAGAATGAACATAATTTAATCATGGAAATTATCATTAACTCATATTATTTATTCCAATATCTAAGGAAAAACATGTTTTCTTGGATCATATGTTGTAAAAGCATTGGAGAAAATTTGAAAAAAATATCCCATGTCAAAAAAATTATTTTAAGGAATGAATATGTAGAAAAATTTATTAAATACCTAATATCTTGATTTATTCTTTCACATTTACTTGTTAAAAATTGGTCTATACATTACTAGGTACATGTATTAATTTTTAATGATGATTGGTATTGAGTGGTAGTCAACCACCAAAATTGAAATCCACTATATTCAAAATAACATGAATAAAATATGAGATAATTAATATCTCTTTACAATCAATAATGTGAATACAAATAAAAGATAGAAAAAATACATTTTGTACATATTCACTTTATTTACTCTTAAAAATTCTAGTAGTAAACAATATATATATTTTAATCCTTACTGGACATAATCAAAAGAAAACCATTATTCATTCCATATAAGAAAGTTGAATACACTATTATATTTTTTTAGTGAGATACAATTTTATTCATGGAATAAATTCCCAAAATATCAAAAAAATTTGAAACTTTTCAAAAGTGAAATTATTTTTCACCACTTCATCAACTATTAAAAATTGATAAACTTTTTGACCAATTTGAACGAACAAATTGATCCAATAAGGTTACAACTATGATGATATTTTATAGTATCCTATAACCTTCTCAATAGCATTCTATTATTTTATACATGTATTTTTTATGATATTTTGAATCCATACACACCCTACATGCATTCCTATATCAACACAAAAGATAAAATTAGTCATCGAAATAATAATGGAACTTATAAATTCATTATCATAATGTATAAGACATTTTATCATGCTTGGATTCAAATAAGTATATTTTATTGTAAGTTTTGTAATTTTAAAACTTGTTTAATTTCTAACATATATGGATGCAAATTGAATATTTCATGTTTCTCCATGTTATTAAAAATTTATTGAATATGTTGATATCATACGAACATCGGCAAGATTACTGTAATTCCACTTGACATGTTAATAATTTATAATTTCATAAAATTCAACATTTCACTTCAATTTTATCATCTCATATAATTATTCATCAATCCCACTATATTTATATCATAGAACATTGTTTCAAACCTTTATGTTAGTGTCATTTCATCTCCATTAAACTCATCCACTAGTTGTTTAACATTATATGATGTTTTCATCAATTATATATATTCTCTTTCTAGATAATCCACATATATCATATAATGTTCTATTTTATATACTTACTCCTCAAAAAATTTATTTCCATTTGCATCATTGATTACAATCATTGGTGAATGAGCTATAAAAATAGACATCATAGAAACATTCATAAGAACATTCATTTCATATATTTTCACTTTAACATATGCATATGACTCACCGAATCCACCATGGACAACTAGATATGATGTAATCATATACTCCTTAAAAATCCACTATTTTTTAGTATTCTTGTTCTAATTTTGGTGGTATATTTAGGTATACCCCACTAAACATATAATTTTATCACCCTTATCCTTCCATATTATTAATTTTTAAGATAATAAATTAAAAAAATGCCACCAATCAAATAATGACACTGGTAATTCGGAAGATCCTATGTTTGATGAAATCTATAAAAAAGATTATATAAAATTATTCTCAACAACATCAATCGATCATGAATTTTAATATTAACCATTTTCATCTTATCTGAAATGTAATAGACTATTCATGAATTTCTTTTTAGATTTATGAGTCTTGGATATGTTGTGAGAGAGTTTTCTTGTGACCCAATTTGTTGATGGTGGTTTTTTGGACATTCATTGGGAATAATGGCTTCTAAAAATTGTTGTAATGCCATGGTAAAGGGTGTTTTGTCTGATTTTTAATCTTTATTGCCATAGTAATGGGGAAATTTCTAGATGAGGGAATAGATTCAGGCATAGTTCTCTAATAGAGAACCTATCTGAAAGAGGAAAAAAATATTACTATGTCGTAGACTTGAGCATGGTGAAGGTGAAACCACTATGTACTAGGAGCCATTACATATTGGATGGATATAGAAAAATAATGAATAAAAACCATAGATTGATTCACACCATGGTCAAGATAATAGTGGAAATAAAATTCATTATTTCAAACAAGTGTTAAATGTGGATCTCATGTGAAGGATTCATATATCCTATTTACTGATGCCACTAAGGGTGTTTTATTGTTTCACTATGATGTGGTAAATTCAATGAATTTATTATAAATTTGAATTTGGTTCTATTTAATTTAAATATTCAATACCACCCCTCATATTTTGAAAACCACATATTCATTTATCTGTTCTCCAGTCACACCATTTGGAGTTTTGAAACCCATTGATTCATGTGTATCATTCGGTTTGTTTTACATCTGATCATGTTAACTCTCCATATTTACATTTATATATTCATTTTAATTATCTTTTATCATGGAGTTCAATGTGGTATTTATATCGTCTATATCAAGTTGTTTTTGATGGGTTATTTCTATGCATATGAATTCAGTGTTGATTACATCAATATTGGTGGTTCTTGATCCATGTGTTTTGTTTATTTTCTTTTTATTGCTTCAATATAGGTTGGGGATCCTTCATCCTTCTTCATTTAGTTGTAAATGTGGGATTATCCTGATTTTATTTTCCTTTGTGGAGGTATAAACACTTTCATAAGGAATAAAATTTATTGGTTTTTTTAAATTTAAGTCTAAGGGAATAAATCAAATGAATTTAACTTATTATAGTGATTTTTCATATATGTGTGGGAACTAATGAAATTCGTTACAATTTTTAATTATAGTGAGAGTTTTAATATTGTTTTGGATATTTAAATGAAGAACCATATTGTGCATATTAATTTAATCTCTCCTCAAATGAAAAATTTTAATAACATATATCAAAACCTTAAATAGGTAGACCATGGAATTACAGTTTCTGTGAGAATACCCTTGACATACTAAATTATGATAAAATAACTATTTTACATTTAATGAAGTGATGTTTGAATGTTTTGATGTGATGTAATAGTTGTGATATGTGGTGGATATGTTGTATAATAGATTTTTTTTGATGTGTTTTTAAATGGTTATGTTTAGAAGCAATTTTGATGTGTGGTGGTTATGATGAGAGTTATTATTATTGTTATTGGTTAAGATGAATGGTTATTGTAATGTATGGTGGTTATGATTAATGGTTTAATGACATGAGGAAGATGAACTATTTTTGTTCTGTTGTGTTGTTTTTTCTTACTAGTATTGAAATGAAATAGTGAAACTGATATTGAATGGATTTGAATGACTAATGAACTACTGAATTAAATTTTTGGAGTGAAACTACATTGTTTATATCAATATATAAAACTAAATGACATAGATTAATGATAATGGATGGTAATTATTAAAATAATAACATTTATTAACTTTAAAATATAGTAGAGAAAATTTCATGTGATGGAGGATTTATTGTGTGGTATATTTCTTAATGTGGATGAATCTAAAGTTGTGAATGTTTTGATGCCTTGCGGTGGTGCCATGTAATTTAATGGAAATTTTTATTTGTACCATCATAATGGAATGTTGTTTATGACTATTATATATTATATTTTAATCCTAATTTCTACACACGCCCTACCAAAGTCGAGCACTCTAGGGTGAAACAAAAAATTTTATGGGGTGTTTTCCAAATATCCAAGATAGTGATGATAGATATATAGACACCCAAACTTCCCAGCTCTCTTATAGGAGAGGTTCTAATGCACATGTTGTAATGGTTTGTAGACATTGTACATCTACGGTTTAGTTGAAAAGGTGGTTCAATGTGGGGGTAATTCCTATTAGTAAGAGGGAAAAAGGACAGTGTTCTTTATTTTCATGACTCCTTACTAACTTGTTAATGGAAGGGGTTATGACAGATTGAGGATGTGATGGCCAATTTCAGATGTGGTTCATTGTACAATGTTGTGAAACATGTTTCCTCAGGTGGGATATAATTTTTATTTTCATATGGGTTTCTTGGTGCCATGAAATTTCCAAGGTATCCTCGAACTATAATATTGTATTGAAGACATGTGATCCCCATGTTGTATTGTGTTTTGGTGTGATAAAGGTATATCTCTGGGAATGTGCTTTCAAGTTCCTTTTTATCGATATGCATTTTATTATGTTACAATACATGGATCTTATTTTTTACTAGAATTACTTGGTTTGGATTAGATTGGTATGTTAACCAATTTATGTTCATGTTCGTATTATTATTTTCTCATTAGTTCATTTATATACGCTTTCCACATGTTCATAGGAGACCAAGGGCATGATCACAGAAAGAGTATATTTTATTCATATAAAAACCATTCTGTTTATTAAATATCATTCCATGATTCATTACATAATACTACACATAATACAATTATGATGATTGACAATTCAAGTGCCTTTGGGAGATTGGTACATTACATAACAACATAAATATGGAATAAAATAACTTTATGGAAAACATCATTAACATGCTCAAAATACACTGTTAAACATCAAACTTAATGGGACTACCTAGGGAAATTCATAAAAAAGGGGTGACCTATAAATCCAAGAATGGGAATAAACATGGACTAAGTGACACATGTTATACAATTGGTATATCAATGAGGAATAAAATGATCATGAATAACCATGTATGATAAATCATGATAATAATAACATGGGGAATGTGGAAACAACCTAAAAATGAATCATAAACATATATCAAGGATAATCCCACCATGAAATCATGGTGCAAAAATTCCCATAAAGTAATAAGTTTCACTCCTAATACCAACATAATATATTAAGATACGAAACATTACCCAATGCATTGGAGTGGTATCTGGGTTCACTAATCATGTAAATTTAATTATTTTTCTTATGTGTGTCAAATAAATCACAAAACATTGATTAATTTATCATCATAATTTATTCCATGATCATGTAATGTAGAATAGATTCATGTAATACCCAAATTAATAATTATATTTGAACAAATATTAATTAAATTGATATAAAAATTGGTATGGTATTCACTAAAAATAAATGATGGCATGGAAAATATATTTAAAATTTTGGTAGGATGAAAATGTTATAAAAATACTAAAATATTTTCATGAGAGAAAAACGGATCTCTCATAAATTTCAAATAAAATCTAAAGTAACATGGAAATTGAAATATATGTCCCAATGATAATAAATTGAAATATAATGAATAAGTTCACAATGAAAAATGAATAATTTAGAGAAGGAAAGGATCCCTCATGAAATTTTGACATAGTAACAACATAGGTAAGTGTAAAAATATGGGAGGATAAATGATACATAATTCAAATAACATCTCTTGGACATTAAAGTAATTATTATAATTTAATGACAATATAACAAAATTAAATTAAAAAACTAACTTTAAAGACAGTTCTTGAATTTTAAAGGATTAAAGGAAAGGGTGGATCCCATACATGAGTGTGTCACTTCAAAAGAATGGGAGGGTATTCTTGAGGGATTTGGGGTGCCTTGGGAGGAGCCTTGTGAGTGTAGGGAACAGTATGGGCATGCTCTATGGAGTCGTAGAGAAGATAAATGGACTCTAAGGAAATAATTATATAGGAAAAGAGTGGGATTTCATTATTATTTTTGTTTTTATCCATTATAATAAAATATCCAAAACAAAAAACTATCCCAGGAATTTTCTAATGTTTTATTTTAAAAGGGAGTTTTTTTCATTTATGATTCCCCATGCCAATAAAATTAATATAATTACCTTTCTTATTTTGAGGATAGTCAAACTCATAATGAATGATTTCTAAAACCTTAAAATACATTATATGTTTTCTAGCATTGATAATATCTTTAAAAAATAAATCAAATTAATATAAAATCATATTATTTTAAATGGAATTCTTATATATGGTCATGGATCACAATTATTTGAATTATTAAATCACTTTTCGGTTATTAAGATGTCATAACAAAGAATGTATATTTATTTTGTATTTAATTTGTGCCCGAAATTTATTATATCTCAGAAAATAATGAAAAAAAATCAATGAATAGTTTTAAAATTCTAAATCCACAAATTATATACTTTTTATATAATTAAATTTATAAAAATATGAATTTTCACTTTTAAAATAAAATATTCATTTATTAAGAGATGATGGTTTTTTATAGTAACTATTTTCAAGGCCTTAGAAAAAATTAAATTTGTAATCATAAAACATATACGATCATATATATTTAATAAAAATTATTTAATAATAATATTTCTCTAAACTATATTATATTTTTTAAGAAATTAATTCATAAATTGATTAATTGAATTTGAATATTATCCAAAAATATTATTTATGTTTTATAGAATAAAAAAATATTTATAAATTGGAAATAATATGATTAAAATATATTCTATATTCTATTGAAAATAATATACATACTCATATTTCTATGGTCTTTATAATTATCCCACTAATATAACCAAGAATACCATAATACTACGGTGTGTAATGGTGGAAATTTCATGGGGTGGTTTAGCGAACTTGGTTTGTGTTGTTTTCACAATGAGCTTGAACTTCTCCTATAAATAGTTTCATTAATGTTGTTGCTGTTGGATCTCACTTTGGTCTTGGTTAAGGTAATATCCTTGAAATTTTATCACCCATGTAAGCTTTGATAAATGGGATTTCTAATTATGATCATACTGGTTGATGACATTGCTTCTTTTGTCTATGTCAATTCAAATGCTTAAAACCCTATATTTAAACTAAATATATGATCATTGTTAAACGACTATATTATCAACAGTATTGATTCTTATAATTCAATTAATTATAATATTATAAAGTAAAATCAAATATAATCATGCCTTTTCTATAACCATATTTCATAATAAGTCATTTAAATAAATAAATAAGGTAATTTTTATATATAACAGTTCATGTCATTACAATATTCCCCCCATAATGGAAATTTTCCTTATAAATTTTTTCCCACACTAAACATATGATGGTAACTATGTTTTTCCACTTCATCTAATTCCCACATTTATTCTTCAAAAAATTTGGGTTTTCTACAAAACATTGACAATGTGCATTGTCTTATTTCATAGACCATTTTCTCTACAAACTATGATCTTTAGAGGATACTCTTCATAGGAGAGATCATTATACTATGGTACCACCACATGATTGAGTACATGTGTGGGGTATGTTATGTACATTCTCAATAGAAATATATATAATACTTCATTAAATTGAATTAGACTTGGTGGGAGTTTTGGTCGATAGTCTACCACTCTTATGAGATCAAGGATCTCAAAAGTATTGATGTACCTTAGACTATAAATTCCCTTCTTACAAAATATCATCACTATCCTCTATGGTGATATGTGGTGGAATTCCATTACTCTAACACTATTCTCTAGGTCTCATCAATGATTCTCAGCAATGCTCTTTTGTCGACTCTGAGAAACCATTTCGTGGTATGGAATGATTTTAACCATTTCCACCATATCCTCAAAGATTTCAGGACCATGAATTTTTTTCCAAACTTCATCCCATCATGGATAGGTTTTTCACATCATACCATAAATGTATTTATATGGAGATATTTGGATATTTGAGTGATAAATGTTGTTGTATAAGAAATCGAACAGAGGAATATATTGGTCTCAACCTCTCAGGTTTCTATATAACAAACTAAAAACATGTCATCTAGTGTTTGAATAGTATCCTTAGATTGGACATCATTTTTTGGAAGGAAGACCATACTAATGGTCAGCTCAGTGTTTAGAGCAAGTCATAAACTTTTCCAAAACACAGATTTGAATCTTAGATCTTGATCAAATGAAATCAATAGTGGTACTCAATGCAGCCTTACCACTTATTCAATGTATCCAATGATATTCTCTCTCGAATGGTGATAAAGTGACTCTTATTTGTAATATTATCCCCAAAATCCAATATATAGGTGTTCTACACATTTGTCTTCGGATGTACAGTGAAAAATTCCAAGGTTACGTTCATTCATTTCCATGTTTGTGTGGGAAATGGTTGTATAATACCTATATTCTTCATACTATTAGCCATCAATTTATGGGATACCTGGAAAATTGATGTATATTTGGTGATCTCCTTTTTAATACTTTCCTACCAATAGTTAACATAGATATATTTGATATTTCTTTTTTCCTCCTAGGTGAATGGATAAATTTGAATTAGGTGCATAATCCAAAAGTTCCTTCTATATCTTATGATTTGATAGAACACATAGTCTTGACTGAAATCTCATAATTCCCTATTTATAAATTTTAATCTCTGAGTACTTTCCCTTTCTCAAGGCTTCCACCATCATCTTAGTGTACACATAATTTATTTTATCATCGTTTAAAATTCGTGAATTGATGGTTTATAAAACATTTGTGAATGGAATGATGGTGTTCTTTCCTTTATGATTCACGTGTAAAAATCTATAAACAATAGTTCCCTATCATTTATTACTAGGGATAGAATTAGAAGATCAATTCTAATTAGAGAATATGTCACATTATTAAATTTACTAGGATGGTTTTGGATTGATAATGTGTAGTCCTTGATCATCTCTAACCATCTTTGTTCGATCATATTCAACTCTTTCTATGTTACTATATATTTGAGTCTTTTGTGAGCCGTATATATTTCACACTTCTCCCCAACAGGATAATGACTCCATATTTTCATTGGAAATATCACTTATACCAACTTCAAATTAGAGAATATGTAGTTCTATTTGTGAACATTCAACTAACTTAATGCATAAGCGTTGAAATTTCCATTCTGTATTAACACACATCCCAAGCCCTTATTCTATGCATCACTGAGTACCACGAAAGGATCTCCACCTGTGGGTAGTGTGAGAACAGGTACAGTGATAATCCTATTTTTCTATTCCATTAAGCACACCTTTCATTAATTATTAAATGAAAACATGACTCCATTCCATGTTATATTGGTTAGAGGGATTGATAATCATGAGAAATTTTTCAAATATCGATAATAGTACCAAAAAAAGCCAATGAAACTACGAATATCTATCATGAATGTTTGCCTCATCCTTCTTTCAATTTCCTCTATCTTATATGGATCCATAGATATCCATTTCTTGTGATTCTATTCCCCAATAAATATATTTCCTTCAACCAAAATGCACATTTATTGTATTATTCATATAGCTTTTTCTTTCGTAGAGTCTTTTGCAAAGTGTTTATATGCTTCTCAATAGCCTCCTTGATTTTAGATTATATTAGAATATCATCTATAAAGAACAGCAAAAAAATTTCATGTTAATCTAAAAATAATTTATTCATCATTTCCTTGAATATTTTTGGATCTTTAGTGAGTCTGAATAGCAACAACATAAACTCATAGTACTAATACCTTATAAAAAATGTGGTTTTGGGATATAATAATTCATCATACTTACTTGATAATATATTTTTAATGGTCTTCCTTGGAGAAGTATTTTTATCCATATAGCTAATAAAACATGTCATAAAACATAGGCTGAGGATACTTGTTTTTTATCATTATCTCTTTTAGCTCATGATAAAAAATGATAAGTCAAATTGATCATCCTTCATCTTGTTGAAGAATACTAGTGCACACCATAGTAAAGAACATGGGTATAAGAACCATTTATCCAAATTCTCAAGTGGTTAATTCTTTAGGCCTTTAAGTTCCACAAAATCCAATCTATATTGAGTGTTTTATAATTGAAATTATTGAGTTATAAACATGACAGAAAATTAAACCTCTCATCTTAGAGGAGGACTAGAAAATTCCTTCGGAAACGCATAAGTGTATTTCCTCATAATAGTAATTTATTTGAGGATAATTATATCCTTATAATTAGTCATTTGGTGCCGATATTATTTATCATAGGTTAATAATAGCCATTCTTGATATGATGGTGCTGAATATGATTTATTCTCTTTCCTACAATTGTGCAGAATCAGGAGTCGATACAGAATACGAAGAGTGATTTTTTTCTTGTTGAAATTTATGCTAGATTGATGTAGGTAAAACCAATAAATTACAATAATTTCATAAAAGTAAAACAAGATATGTATTAAAAGTATGTTTTGGATATTTATGACATAAGTTTTGATTGGGGAGGAGTTATATATATGGGATGCAATAATTTATCTATTTTCCATTTTCAACAAAATATCTTATTCTATACATTCTAGTGGGTTTTAGATATATGTACGAAACATTATTGATATGAAGGTATGAATAAAACTAAAATTAAAAAGTATGTTATCTATTATTTTATAAATAACTAGCATAAAATTCCCCACTTCATGGTCGTGATCGACTTCAGAGGAAATGGTGAAAAAGGCTCACCCTTCCTATGTTGGATTCTATAGGTTTTCTCTGAAAACCCTTGAATTAAGTTAATGAGTATTATATTTCACATGTTCCTTGTAGTTTAAAAAAATTAAATGATGAGAGGGTTTATTGGATCTTTCCTTTCCTCTATCGAATTAGGGGGTTTCGCCTTTTGGAAATTTCTAGCTAGGTGTTATTCCTTCCCGCACTTAAAGCATTTCTTCATTCATCTTAAGAAATTTCCGGGGTGCTTGTTTACATACCATTAAAATGTGGGATTTTGAAATTTAATATCACAATTTTATTTCTCTATCATTATACTAATAATAAATTCAAATTTACTCTTCTAATCCTCATGATCCCCTTGGGATTATCTCATATCCATTTTGAATTTAAGAAACATTAAACAATTTTATTATAGTTATCAATGAAAATTATTGCTAGGGGTTTTCATAAACTAGGTTATAGCCCACCAAAAAAGAATCCAACCTTATATTCAGGGGTAATGACAAATATTTAACTATATCATTCATGTCTTGTGATGTTTGTCTCTTAATACCCAACAGATTCATTATCATTTTCATTGAGGTAAAGTAAATACCTTTCAATTTTAAGATGGAGTGTGTGAGTAAAATATGTATTAAAAATCAATTTTTGGAATTCCTCCTACTCCGTGAATTTTAATTCATCCTTGAGATTCTTATTATTGATCAAGGACCTACATTTCTCATCTTATCCCTCCATATGATAAATAAATAATTGAAGCTTCTCTTTCTCTAAACATCAAAGGATGGGTAAGATCATTTCAATGGAGTTAATCCAATATTCCATAATTAAGGGATCAGATGCTCCATTGAAAATAAGAGGCCTTTGTCACATAAGGCTGTTTATTTTTTCTTGTTCTCTCTTATGGGGTTTTGGGTGCTTCTACATATCTATGATTCGATTCAAAACACGAGTCATGTGAGGTAGTATCATAAAAAATTTCATGATTCATACTCCAATTAGGTTGGGAATCGCATTTGGGTAGTCATCACATTTATCATCACATTAGTTTTTACCAGATCCCTCCCATATCAGGTCATTTTTAATTATAAAGGAGAAGTAAGGGATGTGAATTTTTAAACTATTGAAAACATAAAGGGGAATCCATTGATATTATAGAGAGAACATACAAATAGAATTTATTTATATTAATTATGAATCACAAGGATTAAATCTATGATATCCATTATCTATTTCCAAATTTACATTCTTGTGGTAATTAATTACTCTTCTCTTCTATAGTGGTTTGTAAGGATCTTGTAAATTTACCAAAGAATATATCATGGGTGTTTCGAACTAGGTGTATAGTAAGGAATATTTTCACGTACTAGGTTACCCCAAGTGAGTCTTAGAACACCATGTAAGAGTTGTCACTCCTAGGTACATTTTTTCTATAACAACATCAACATATAATATCCAAAAATACATTTGTTTTATTTATAAACCACTTAATATATAATAATAAAAATTTTTGTATGTTTTCTTATACATAGTCTTAGTATTTCCATACATTATTATTATTATAATACCTAAAATAACTAAACTTTTCTTATGATACGAATTATGGTAACCCTGTTATTTATTTCTCATTAATACATGTTTTTTTAAATAACAATAAACTTAATACCACACTGAGTATCGTGATGTATAGTTTCATAGGATGTTAGATACATTAAATAAAAACATAATACAAGGAATGAAACATCGTTGTAGAAAACATCTTTATCATACTCAAAATAATCCTTCGAATATAAAACTACATTGGCTAACCTGTAGACATTAACATGAAAGGGGTTAGATATATAGAATAATAAGAGAATAACCATGGAATAAGTGATACATATAAGATAACAAAAATCTTAATCAGTAATAAATGGATCTTGTATAACAAGGGATGATATAACACGATAATCATAACATGGGAAATGTGGAAACATTATAAAACAATGAATCACAAACATAGGTTAAGGATAAACACATAAAGATATCATGGTGGAAAAAGTACCATAAATTCAATTGGGTTCACTACTTATCCAAACATGAGGTATTTTGATTCTATACATTACCCAACTCATTAGAGCTCTATCTGGGCGCACCCATCATACTCACTTCATTCTCATGCTTATGTTTACGATATGAATCATGAAATAGGGATTAATTCATCATCATAATTTATTCCACAATCATGGAATTTGGAATGGGAAAATCTAATTCCAAAATCAATATTTATATGTGCATAAGGGTGAATGCCTTTGATATAATAATGTGTACGGTATTCACTACCCAGTTGTTTTGTCATGGAATATCATGGTGAAATTTCAGGAACATAATGACGACACATAGAAATTCCTAAAAATGGTTTATGAGAGAGAAAGTGGACTGAAGTCATTTTTATATTAAATGTAACGTTATATAGTCATTTAATTAAATGTCTCAACTTTATTAAATAGAAATATAATGCATAATTTCTTAAAAAAACATGAATAAATAAGAGAATGTGAGGATCACTCATAGAATTCTCGAATAGTCACAGGTTATGTAAATGTCTAAATGGGGGAGGATAATTGATCCCTTATTCAGATAATATAAATTTTAAAGTATGTGAATTATAATAAAAGAATTAAAATATAACCAATTGAAATTTACAGATCTAATTTAAAATAATGTTCTTCAATTTGAAAGGAGGAGAGGAAGGTGAGGATCCCTTACAATAGTGTGTGACTCCAATGGATTTAGTGGGGAATCTTAAGGTCATTTGGGTACCTTGGGAGGAATCTAGAGTGTTTAAAAAATATTATGGTCATGATCCAATGTGTTTTAGTAAAGGTAAATGGGATCTTGGGTGGGTTTATAAAGGCAAAGTGGGAGATCACATTATTATTTAGGTTTGGACTCAACATAATAAAATATCCAAATAAAAAAACCATCCCATGGGGTTTTACAATGGTTTCCTAAAAAGGATAGTGATTTTTATTATTTTAAAAGGAAAATGGCTGAATATATTCAAATAATTCCCTTTCATATGTGTAGGTGAGTCACACACTTAATGAATGGATATTAGAACCTAAAATTATATAATATGATTTGGAGGATTCATAATTGCTTTAAAAAATAATTCAAATAAACCTAATATTAATTATTTTAAAGAGAGACCTTATATTTGGAAATGGATCCCATTTATATTATGTATTACATAACTTTTTGGTCATTATTAGGTCATAATACACAATGTATATTTATATCGTACATAATTTTTACATGAAAACTAAAATCTCACATAAAATTAATAAAAATTCCCACTGAATAATGTTGACATTATGATTCAGAAAACATTAATAATTTAAAATTAAAAAAATTCAAAATATGAGAAATTTCATTTTTATAATAAAATATTCATTTATTATGAAATATTGGGTTTTAACAATATTATTTTTCAAAACCTTATAACAAATTCCATTTGAGATCATAAAAATTATACAATCATTAATATTTGAGAAAAATTATTTAATAATAATATTTTATTAAATTATTGTTTTTTTCTAAAAATCCATTATTTTATAAACAAATTTATTTAATTTTAATAATAATATAAAATGAATTTTATGTTTTACTAAATCAGAAAATTATAACATATGAATAATAGAATGAAAATGTATTCATTATTATATAAAAAATAATGTATATAATTTTTATGCTAGCATCTTGATATATTTTCCTTTAATTAACCATTAAACACCATAAGATTAAGGTTTGTGATGATGGGTCATTCATTGGGTGGTTCAATGAACTTATTTTTGGTCACGATCTCAATGAGCTTAAACTTCTCTCGTAAGCAGTTCCATTCATGCTTATGTTATTGGTTATCAGCTTAGGATTGGTCAATGGATAAACCCAAAAATTCTACCTCCCTTATAATCATTGAATAATGGGATTCATATGGTATGATACTACTGGTTGAGGTCATCATATTTTTTGTCTATTTCAATTAAATTTATCAATAACCCAATAGTTAGATTAATCTTGTGATCATTGCTTAATGACTATATTTTCAATGGTTAGGATGCTTAACATTGAATTATATCCCATGGGATATAATTAAACCTGATAAGTGATTTTTTTCTATAACCACATTGTATAATAATAAATTTAATAAATCAAAAGGTAACATTTTATTTGTAATAGTTCTAGTCATTACAATTATCATGAAACATATACACATACTTTTTTTCCTGGTTTAGGAGGACTTCATGGTCTTTGTTGGATAATAAACTCTTGTAAATTGGATGTATTACAATTTTTTCTGACTTCAAACATTAATTTGGGCATTTTCTTTTAGGGATCATTATATTTTTAATTTTACTCATGCATATTTTGGAGGTTTTGATTTTCTATTTTATTTTTTATGCAGTTTATTGATGGTTGATATCCTTTCTCTTCATAAAATATCATTTATTTTGGGAAATACATTGTATGGGTGAGATTTTATATAACCATAGTGTAATTCAACTACCCCGGACCAAGTGAAGATGGAACTCATGAGTTCATTATCTCTACTCCTCAATTGTTGGCCTTTGAGGGGTACGTTAATATGGAGGGGGTCATGATAGAGTGGTATCACATATTTTTTTGAGAGAAGAGGTTGATTTTGGAGTTATTAACTATTATTATTTCATTGGTTTATAGGGAGAGGTATCGAGACGATCTTGGTTCAAGTCTTTTCCTCAGGAGACCATCTAATAAATAGTATTTTTTTATCCCCACATCATTTGATGGAAAGACACTAAGCCTACCTAACAACATAGTGATGTGGTTCTTCTTATAGGTTAGAGACCTAGGAGAGGCACATACATCATGACTCATTATGTTCTTATATAAATTTGAGGTTTCATTACAAATTATTATGAATTTTGTATAATTTAATAAAAATCTATACTATCAGGCATAGGGAATATTTTTTGTCACTGTTAGTTATTGATCTCGGATGTTTTCCATGTTTTGTTCGGGACTATGTATATTATCATGATGATTCAATTTTCTATTAAATGGATGTACTGGATGAGGAATATGATTAGTGGGATAGGATATTTCGTTCCTCTATGTAAAAATCATTAGTGATATATGAGGGAGACATCTCTAATATAAAGATATATTTTTAGATAGAGGAGATGGATATCTTTTTCAGTATGATCTAGGTCCAAAAAACATATTAGGTCATGATCAAAATTATTTAGATGTTGGGTTCCACATTCTAGTGGTAGAATTTATATCTCAAGTCGAAAAATAATCTTTGTTTTTTTTTGATAATTTCATAAGGACGTTTGGGAGATGTTCCTATCATCGATTATGTATATAGTGATGAGGCAAGAGTTTTAATATCTTTAATAGGGGATAAAGACTTTGTGAGAGAATTGGATCAAGATCATGAATTTTTCTGATTCACCACATGCCTTTTTGTAGATGAGGTGTCCCTTGGGGACTTTGGTAAGTAGGGACTACACCCTTCTATCTAGAATTAAATTACCCCTATTATACTACTGAGGTTCATGGAGTTTCAAAATAATGAGAAACTGATAATGTGTATTCACTTGTGAGTAGGGTTAGAATGAGATAGGAACGATTGGTGTTCCATGAGGAGTAGAGTTTTCAATATTAGATATCACATGATAGGACCTTCTAGGTACTGATTATTGGTGAGTTAACCTTAGTACCTCTCCTTCAGGCCTTTGGGGGATAATGGTTTCCATTAGACTACCAGGGGATTTAGAATATTTCTATTATGCCTATGGGTTTTATGCTATTTGACTTGGTTTCTGTGCCTTAATGTTTATTAACCATCATCATAACTTTTTCGTAGTCATTCTATTATTTTATCTTGGTGGAGGTGGTAAGGTTAGACCCTAGTAGTAGCCACCAGTGGTGCCATTTTATCAGCATGGGTATGAATATTGTGATATGTTGAGAGAAGATGGTTAAGGTAGGGGATGACCACAAGATGTTCATCATCATTAGAGACCCCAAACTATGTTTTTTCATGGAGGTTTCCTTTGGTATAAAGGAATGGTAATCGAGTGTGGAAAAAATTATGTTGTAGAGGTTCTGAAACCAGAGGGGCCTGAGATCATATGATGCACAATAAGCCTAATATATACATTTTTTGTATTTTATTTAATCAAGATATTCTCACTCCTTTATTTCACGTAACATAGTTCATGATTTCATGTTAGATGTGGACATGCTTCCCATTCCACTCATATTAACATTTTTAATTTGAGGCCATAACATCTTGTTTTAGGATTATCATGGTTGTAGATTTACAATGGGGATGAATCAGTCATGTGGTGATGTTATATATATATATATATATATGAATGTGATCTCATCCATGGAATAAATATTTTGTATTTTAATTATATATTTATTGAATTTTTTTTGTGAAATTATTTAATATTACTTGATTGAATAATTATTTATTAATTTATATATATTTAAAACATTATCTTATTCAAAAAAAAAAGGAAAAAAAATTAAATTTCAAAATTCTATAAAAAATAAATTTTTAATAACTAAACAATTCAAAATTTATAACTAATATAAATATAAAAAACAATTAGAAAAAAATAATATAATATAATATACTAACATCCATATAAAAATATTAGTAAAAAAATAAAAACCAAACCAAAATGAAACTGTTTATAAGAATTAATTACTCAATTGAAAAAATTGCTTCAAATTTTTTGAAAATATAAATATAATTTCAATTACTAATATTTTTGATAATAATAAAAATTCAAAAATATAACCTATAAAAAAATTTTATTAAAGACACAAAAACCAGATAATTAAAAAAAAATTAATAAATCAACTATTTTTTAAAAATGTAAATAGTTACAATGATCCAAAATTAAAAAATATAACCCATAAAACTTTTATTAAAAAGTAATATCAAAATTATAATAATCATGAATTAAAAAAATATTACAAAAAATGTGATCTCATTCAATAAAATGTAGAAAAATATTATGGAATAGGGTATGTCATCGAATAATGTGTAAAAAGTGTAATGCCCCGACCCCAGAATCCCAAAGTCAGTGCATTATTTTAATACATTGGCATGATTATAAGGATTCAAGTCCTGATGGACCGATCAGTTTAGCAGTCTTGGAAAATATATTACATTCATTAACATTACATTACAATTTCAAACATAAAACACATTAAATATAGTTCTTTGAGAACACCATTAATCCCCTGGATTAACCATGCTTGTCAATCATAATACAATTCTTCGAATCCTACTAAAATTAAAACATTAAAAAGGGTGAGCTCAGATGCTCAGTAAGTATAATAATATAGTGGAAACATTCATAAATAACAATAAACGTATAAAGAAATGTATAATAATAAAACAAAATCCCTTTAAATTTAAAAATTGCATAATATGTAAAAGATAAAATCAAATAATTCCAATTCATTATTCACATAGATATTCTACTAGTCAAATAATCACAGTCAATATCAATAGCCAATTTCATAATGATGGAATGCATAATTCCAGACATCATAACCACATATTTAAGGCCTTTTTCCAAGACAACAAATACAATTTTGTCAAGGCCTTCTTCCAAGACAATCGTTAGTCTCATGAGACCTACCGATGCATCTAGGAGATATAGTGGGCTCCATCCATTATTTCATCATCAATATTATCATTTTTATTCATGATAAAACACAATGTACAAAGTACAAGGTACAAAGTACAAATTACAAAGTACAAATAGCAAATATAGCGGGTTAGGGGGCCTAATGTAATGTAGTCCAAGGGTGTCCCCTCGGATCAAATTCACCCCCTCAGGATTAAAGATAGAAATATTGGATAAAAAAGATACGTTGGAGCCTTGGACAGCTAAATAGGCAAGGTAATCCAATTCTTTGTTCCCCTCGCCCCAGGTGTGGGTAACCAATTCATGATTGTTGAATAGGCCCATGAAACTCCTGATGATATAAGAGATAGAACATGGAATAGAGCCTCTCCCGTGAAGGGAATAATGAATGGTCATTGAGTATGTTTCCTCTTGGTAGTGGGGAATGTTTTGATGAGCATCGAGGTTTAGACCTGTGAGAACAACATTTTCCTATGCCAGCATGGATGTGTCATTGTCGTAGTGAGCAGTGAAGGCTAGCTAAACACTTCCCCTATGATCTCAGACAACACCTCCTTGTCTCATGTCCCGAAAGATGCAGGATCTGTCTGTATTGAGATTGAGGCTGATTTTTGGGGGAGACCATGGCACCAAGTGTCCCCGAATGGGAATGTTGGATGGTTGGAGAGCCTACATCATACGGAGAGAAGGATCCTCCTTCTATATCTTGCCCTGTTTTTGGCCTTCCATAGACACCAGCACCCAGAACTGAGAATCAAGGTTCTTTCGGTTCTATCCTGGCCTTTTTCATCTACTCCCCTAAACCACCAGTCCAAGAAAGGTGTATCAAACAGCTCCAGAGAAGAATAAGTAGCGAGCCTTCCAAACACACTCCACACCACATGACCCCACTCCCCTTCAAAAAAGATTTGAGCCATATTTTCCTCCCTTCCTTCCTCACAACAGTAGCATCTGGATGGTAAGATAATGCCCATCCTTTTGACATTTTCCTCTAAAGGTATCACCTTGGTCCTGATCCTCCAAATAAGATTGACTTATTTCCTAGGAAGCAAAGTTAACCATACCATTTCATTCCATCCATCCCATTGGTCCTGCATGATGGACATCCTGCGATAATCATTGGAGTTGAACTTCACCATTTTGAAGGGTGTGAAAATACATATACCATGGACTGAAATTATGATGATTGAAGAAAATATCTCTTGTTGATTGTTGTCTGGTACCACCTTGATGAAAGACAGGTAGAGACATGCCTCCTTAAAGTATATGTTAAGGGATGGGCACCATGGATTGGAGATCTCTTTGCCTGACCAATTGTTGTACCAGAAAGAAATGTTCCCCACCCCTATAATCCATTAGGTGTCCCGGAGGAGGGTAGGTATGATATTGTTGATATTGGACAAGAGGGGAGAGACATGCACAACATAATCCACCACATTAACTCCCCTATTACCATATATCAGCTTCCCATAAAGTTTGAGTGATTCCAAATCATCCCATGCGAAATTTTCTTGTATGCAGTCGATCATGATGACTAAACTCTTGATGTTAATCCCCTCGTCAGTGATCGTTTTTTTACATGTTTTTCCATGAAACCTGGAATCTTTTTCCTACCACAGAAGAATCCTAGATAAATCATACTAGAATTTTATTAATGGACCTGATAACACCCTTCGGTAAATTCGTGGAGTCCAGAGCCTGGATCGGCATGGCTAACAGGATGTTGTTCAGTAAGGCAATCCTTCCCCTGAAGGACAAGAAGTGGTACTTTCAGTTGAAAACTCAGATCTTGATCCTTCTTACCACATGGTTAAAGTATCGTATGCACATTCTTCCTGGGGATATGGGTGTGCCATGATACTCCATGGAAATTTCCCCACTACATACCCATCCTCTGACACAGATCCTCAGCCCTATTAAGAGCACATCTATTCGATATATAGAAGCTGCTTTTCTCCTTGTTCACAACCTATCCTCTCTAGTGGCAATACTCTTCCAGTACCCTAGTGATGCCCCATTTTGATCTCTTTCTCGTATTTGTGAAAATGAGGGTGTCTTGAATGAACAATAGATGGGAAATGGATGTAATTTTCAAGCTCCTTCGGTAGGGGAGCATGTCTCAATTAGATATTCCATTATTGATCATCCGACTAAGAGTATCCTCTATGAGAATGAAAATGATTGGGGGCATTGGATCCCCTTGAAGCAGCCCTCTAGTTGTCTTAAAGAATCCATGGGTTTTACCTATAAAGGACACCACCATCCAGGGGGAGTTGTAGCATCTGAAAAGGATATCGCAAGCCCAGGAGGAGAAGCCCATGCTCACTAGCACCCTGTTAATGAACCCCCATTCAACTCTTTCGTAATCCTTATTAATATCCATTTTTATATCTATATTGGAACCCCTGACCTTGTTATTGATACCTCTCATTATTTCCATCGACAGCGCTATCGTCCCTTGAATAGAGTGGCCTTTAACAAAGTCATGTTGCTCGAGGGATATCAAGAATGGTTGGAGCGAAGTCATCATTGAATTGATGGTACTGGAGAGAATATTATAAGGGAAGTTACACTTATTTATAGGTCTGTAATGAAGGAGGGAGGAGGGGTCATTAATATTTAGAATAATAACTAGAGTCATCATGCAAGAAGACTGTGGTAAGCTTCCTCCACAAAAGATGTCATGCACTGTTGCGACAATATCCCACTTGACCACCTCCTAGGAGCTCCTGTAGAACCATCCAGAGAAGCAGTCTGGGTCTGGTGCTCTCTTGGGGTTCATGTTCATCATGGCTGAATGGAAAACCTCCTCCTCTGGGGCCCCTTCCATTAGTTCAGTGTCATGTGCCGAAAAGATACTGGGACGCCTTCCACAAAACTCTTCTCCCCATTGCAGATATCCATCAAGCATGTTTTGGCTCGGATCAGCAAGAAGGTTTTTAAATAAAGAATGTTCTATAACCCCGAATATCTTTCTGTCATCCATAGACAATCCATCCTCCATAGTAAAGTTGGGTTTGATAAGATTTCACTTCCCTTTTATGCATTCATGGAAGTACTAAGTGTTTTCCCCCTCCTGTAGCTATTTTATCCTTGATATTTCCCTCACCTTACTCTCTAGAGAGAGGCCTAGATCTGGTAATATATTTTTCTTCTCTAAGATAACTCCAAATACTTGCTCATCCCAAGCCACCTCCAGGATGGATTCCATCTGCTCAATGTCTCAATTGAGGGTGTCTATATCTTGATGATCAGGAGAGGTCCTTGGCCCATTCTTGAAGACCTAGCTTGAGACGCCTATGATTACTATGAAGGGTCGTCCATGTATAACCTCTAGCCAGTTCTCCAAAGACATCCCTAACTAGATGTTGATATCCAAGCTCCATGGTCCATTGTCAATCAAACATGAATGAAATAGAGGTGGCATGTGAAGGACACATAGAGAGTAGTATTAGAGAGTGATTTGAAATACCTCAGATCAGGTGGGTGACCTTGGCATTGGTAAACATAGTTAGGGCATGAATATTTCATAGGGAATGGTCAATACGGCTTTAGAAGCATGGACTCCTTTTTTGGTTATTACAACAGGTAAAGCGATCACCTAAGTAACCCATATCTAGAATCCCTTTTCTAGACATGAATTAGGTGAAGTCCAAGATGGCCTTCTGGGAAATTCTGATCTTCCATTCATCTCCACCGGCTCTGTGAAGATATTGAATTCCCCTCCTATAACCCATGACATATTAATTGGGTCGAACCCACTATGATCTAACCCAAGATGTTTTTTTCATTATTCATCGCAGCTGCCATTCACAAAGGATATCCGGATAGAACTGATTCTGTTTATACTTATTTCATGATGTACTGATCACCCGCCTGTATCCGGTCAACCGATACCTCTATGGTCTAGAAGATCCAAATGTGTGTATTGGTTGGATTTTCATGCATGGAAGCTTTCAATTTGAGTTTCTGAGTGAAGTCATTTCTTTAGAAGGGTTCTTCTTGTGTTCCAGTATGATATCCATCTAGTACTTATTTATCGTGGAATCCAAGGCCAAGTATTCAGATTTAACCTATGCCCCTATACCATGGGAGTTACATATGATAAGGGGTATCATTATAGAGAAGTTGATGTCCCAGAATGAGCCTCATGTACTATTATCACTGATATAAGGGGAGAGGATCATTCTTTGGACTTCATTTTCTTTAGACGAAGGAGGGTGAACATGCCTGGACTCAACGTAGAGGTCTCTAGAGACAGAGGGTGAAACCGAGAGGGGAGCATAGATTTCCCTCTCAGAATGCTGGACGAGGATTGGGTCCCCTGTTCCCTCCTTTCGGAATGATGAGGTTCTAGGAGGCCTGAGCCATCTGGATGAAAGTCGCCGGAACCCGAAGTGTCCCCGGAATCCTCCCTCGTGGCTGTAGTGTAAGCTCTCTGGGTGGTGACCTGATGGGAATAATCATCCTAGAAATACCTATTAGACGGCTCCAGAATTGGATTAAGGGAGAATGAAAAGCCCAGGGGCCTTGGCGGTAACCTTAGAAAGCGATCCAACATGGCCCCTGAGCGGAGCATTGAGGATGGATTGAAAAGTCGGGATATGAATTCGGCTAGCACCACTTGTGGAACTCTTTGGTGCTAAGGGAAAAGCACCAGAATACAGCCCTCATCCTCAGGGGAGGAGTAGTGGAGTGAGACACTGTAGTGGGAGAAGGTTGTCTAAATGGTGTGACAGTAGAGGAGGTTCCATAACGGGGCTCCTCATGAACCCGAGCCGGCCTCGGGTCAGCCAAAGACCTTATGGGACGATTGTTCCTTGGAGCATTTCTGTGGCCCCACCCCTCCTGGAGTTTCTTCTTGCAGACCTGTAGTGAATGTCCCTGAAGAAGGCAGGTAGGGAAGTATCTGGGAAACATGTGATATACGATATCGTGGGACTAGAAAAATGAGTCGTGCACCCTTAGGGATAGCACCTACGGAATAAGTTACGGAAAGTCCAACTCCAAATAGATCTGAGCCACCAGATCATCCTCCCCATTGCTCGTGCAGGCCGCGGTGCAGAGGAACCCCCTGAGAGAGTCGCCGATATCCTTGAGGAATGTTCCATTATGTAATGGAAGAGGGAGGCTTGGTAGGTTTACCCACACAGTCGCATGTGGGATATCCATTCCCTGGTGAACTTTTAGGTACTGGTGAACCAGATTGAACCTCCAGCGGCCCCAACATAGAGGAGTAAAGAACCACGCCTTGATGAAGTCCACTTCTGAGTCCATGAACAAGAAGAACAAGTTCCTGTATATGGGGAAAACACACCTCAGTGCCTTTAGACCCCAAGAATCCGCAAGCCTCTTGAATACTTGTAGGGACGACATCGTCGAACCGAAACACGCCACGAGTGTCCATTGGAGGTAGGATACAACATTTTCAAAATCTTCCCCTGGAACCTCCAATGACAGGGGTGCACCATCCCGATAAGCCGCGTGGAGAAAGGGCGGACTTCTGGGAAGCAGGCCTTCTAAGAGTGCCTACCAAGGGAATCCTTGAAGGAAAGATCTGAGAACCGTGCCTTAGAGCCTGGATCGGGAGGCCCTTGCTAGAGAAGGAGTCCTTTAGAACAGGGGGATCCAAAATCATAGGTGGACATAGATAGAGCCATCGACGAAGGGAGGGCACTTGAAGGACAACGGTCACATCAATTTGAAAAAAGGTTGGTGTGTGAGGTGTGTTATCATGAGCAGTGGGATCCATCTTCCTCATGCTCCATCCTTAACATATTATGTCAAGTTCATTTTTATATAAAAAGGTCTAAACATAACATAAACATTCGTATAAAAACTATTATACGAAATGTCAATAATTTATCCATAAACCATGAATTGTTTAAAAAATTACACATCCACAGTCAAACATATCACAAATCCTTCAATAAAATATGGAAGATTTGTATCATAATAAATCAACCTCGAACAAGAATAATATCCTGTAAACGATGTTGACATAGTTGAAAATGTTCAGTAAAAATACTTGAGAGAAATATCCATTTTTCATGAAATCCTATAAAAGATACATAATTTATAAATGAAGACATTTAAAAGATAATTTTGAATCAATGTGTTCCATTCCACTTTTAATCTTTTGAAATAATTTTAAATTTTAAATCATTCATGTCCATATAAATAAACCCTTAAAACATTTTTCAAAATATGACCATTATAGAGAAAGGATTATAAGATTACATCTTTAAAACATTTTAAATGATGTTTTAGTAAAAATTCCCTTAAAAATAATCACTTTGAAAACTATTTTATGAATCATTTAAATGGATAATATATATGTCCCAGTAGATACTTACGTTAAAACAACCTCAGATAATGAAGAGATTGTGAAATTAACCCTTACCATTACATTCCTTCAGTCGAGGGTACATTTAAACTTATGTATAAAGACCGTACCATGTTAATAAATTATACCAGAACCATATTATAATTTATTTAATCATACATGATTCATTTATGACTTTATACTACCCATTAAATAATAACTTACATGTTAAATTATCATTTTGGGTAATAATCACATTATTTATCATACATGTTTTAACATGTTACTCTTGATTGTACCACATAGATCATGATTTAAATAATTCTGGAATATAAAACATTATTTATATATCATATAAATTTAGAATATTAATATGTATAATAGACAAATATATGAATTGGAGAACACTGTTTATGGAGATGAAAGTCCGTACATACGCATAAATGTTGTGTTCGTTTTCCTATCGTATTGAATGAAACTACGTGAATAAGATATATATAAGTACATATATATATATAGTAGAATTATTATTTAATTTATTACATAATTATTAATTATATATATTTTATAATCATCTTTGAATGGTGAACATGGAAATGAATCTCATAGCGTCGTGGAGACGGAAATCCTTACGTACGAACGAGTGAAAATATCAATATATTCATGGAAAAATCGTATGTAATTGGATGTTAAATCATATATAAATAATAATCAAAATGTTGTTTTTATTATTTACATCAGTTAAACTTGTTGTTATACCCATCCAAATAATGATGTTTTTGAATAAAAAACTACACCACGACATGGAGACGACAATCCGTACGTATGCATGTATGGTAACATTGTCATTTATAGGAAGGATTGAATAACGAGTATTGTTGAACCATTTTTATAATAACATAATAGTATATATAAGATACTTGATTTATTAGTTTAGAATGGAAACAACAAATAAAGAGGAAGTGGAAGAAGAAAAGGACTTGAAAGAGGTGATGAAATATTTACCTCTTCTTCTGGTTCTTTCTTTTGATTTGATCAAAAGGGCTCCATAGGATGGCTTTATGATAAAAGTAATGCCTCTAGGATCAAGCGATGAAATATTTGAGTATATTTGGGCAGGTTTTGGACGAGTCAAATGGCTTTGAAGGTGTGAATTTGTGAGAAGAAGAAGTGCCCATTTAAAAGAAAGATGAGGGGCCCCTTAGGAAAAGATTGAAATATTATTTTATAATAAAATGATTTTTGGTTTCTAATGGAAAAAATATAAATTATTTAAATTCTATGGTAGGTATGGGTCGATACAATATCAACCAAATGGTTTTATATTGGTTTAGGTCACCATATTTACCTTATATTTTAGATTTAACTCTTAGTTAAATAGTTTGTCATTTACCATGTCTCTTTGTGTTTTTATATTATATGGATAATAAACATGAAATAAACATCCAAGAGAAAATTAAGTGGTTAATTAATTAAATATATAATATTATTTAATCTTTTTGTATTAACCTTATATTTTTAGAAATAGAATAGAAATTAATAATATAATATTTTTTTAAAACACTTTTATGTCCATTTTGACACTATCTAGTATTTTGTTTTTGTTAAATTATTAAGAAAATTATTAATTCAAAAAAAATTATTTAATCAAAATGAACATGAAATATTAACCTAGAAATTATATTAATTCATTAAAACTCTAAAATAAGATTTATTTGGATATTTATAATATAAATTATTTTAATCTTTCATTAATAAGGTAATTACTACATCATCATGGTGTCATAAATAAAATTAATTATTTAATGTCTAAAAATTATAAATAAAATACCATTATATTGGAAATATTTTTAAATTTATAATGAATATTATAGTCTAATTTATTTTATGTATAATCCTATATTAAAAATGTTTTAGTTATTAAAACATTGATTTTAACTCTTTTAAAACTTCTTTAAATATAATAATAATAAATGTCCTAATCGAATCCAAGTGGACCTTGAGAATCATATTTTATTCATAAGGTTTCTTTTGGTCGAATTACCCTTATCAAATATAATCATGACATGTGTTAGGTAAATAATATTATCATATTTACCCTTAATTACCCTATTTACTTTTAACCATGGTAAATAAATGTAAAAAGACTCTATTCTCCAAAAATTATTTTCATCTTATTGAACCACATTTTACAAAATGATATTAATCATGTCTCTATGATTTTTTGAAATTCATATCACAAAAGTAGCAAAATTAAGTTTTATGTAGATTTGCAAATGCTCTTGGAGGTGGGTAAAAGACGATAAAAAGTTCGATAAAATTTTATATACTTAAACTTATAATGAAATGACACCAATTAATTACATTAAACATATATGGTTATTATATATCTATTTTTACTTACAATAAATTAAAATAAAATTACTGTTTATTTAAATAATATCTTGATTTTAAATAATAACGTAGTGTTTTTCAGTATTCATCAAAATATGAAAGTATTCAGAAAAATACCTAAAATTTACCCTAAGAATATTTTGATATTCTGAAATCAAAAACGAATTCCACTTTAACATATTCAAAAAATATATGTGGCATTTTTTAATTTAAAATATTTCCCACTGTCAGAACCAAAAAGTGGGTTTTTAAAAATTAAAAACTATCAAAATATTGGCATGTGTTTATGAAAAATTTAAATTTGAAATTACATATAATGACCTACAGTGTATTAAATGATAAAAATATAATCTAATTATACTTTTAAACCTTCCAAATTTATAGTCAAACATTTTAAATTATTTTGATTAAAAAAGTTGTTTTCAATTTAAACATAGTATTTTTCACTATTTGTCAAAATATTAAATTTATCTGAAAAGTATCGAAATGAATTTTTTTTGTCTTTCTTCTAAATAATAATTTAATTTCATTAAATTGAATATATAAAATTTTCAAATATTGGTTTTAAATAGGGTTTATCATTAAAAGGCTGTAAAATAACATTTTTTTGAAAAAGACTTCTTTTATCTGAAAAAATGAATTTGTTCTTATATTATGTCTTTGAAAAACATAATATGAATTTTAAAATTATATAGAGTATATAAGATTCAAAATGAAATTAATACTATTCATAACTTTTTTTTAACAGTTAGTTTAATATGTTGTGGTGCACTGGAACTCGGTGTTGTGTGCAGTGCAAGGTATTAAATTACATTAATGAGATAACGTACCATGAAATCTTGGTGTGTAACATTCTCCCCTCCTCCAATAAATTGAATCCCCATAATTTTAATTTTTTCTTCAAAAATAAATGGGTAAAAATAGAAAAATACCTTTGTGGAAAACCCACATTAGAAATTGGGTTAATAAAATTTAGTCTTAATAAGAGGGAAAGGGGAATTAAAAATTCACTAACAAATTATAATCTTGATTAAAATAACATTGGTGGAAATTCGAGACACATAATTGGACAAAAACATAAATATTTATAGGGAGTTATTGATGTCATCAGTTACAAACAACTGTATAATTGTGGGCCTCAAAGCCATCAATCTAAGATGATGTAAAATATCATGAGTTCAAAAAACATATGATATTAGGATAACACATTTTTGTTTTTAAGATCCATTCCATAATGTTTATGAATTAATTTATTCATAAACTTTTTGGGGAAATATATATATACATACTTGACATGTATAGTTTCATCCATTAACAAATATTTACCACATACTCATCTTTAACTCCAAGAGATAACAGAATTCAAAAATATTCTATTTATTTTAATGGTATAGAGTTCCAAAAATAATGAATTTATAATTCATTTTTCAAACTATTTAAAAAGACTACATTATAAAAACCTGGACAACACATATGACAGTAGTAGATGATCCACCCTTGTCACCCTTCGGTTGTGGGTTCAAGTCTCGCAGCCTTTCCAGTTGAGACTGGTTGTCGCCCGACCTCTGGGTTGTTCTTTTTATGTAAATCCAAAAATAATATCAATAAATCATTTAACCTTAACAATAGTATCCAATGTCAAACTAAATCAATTCCAACTATTTTACTTATCCAAAATACTTCTATCCAAAATCACCATCCAAAATTTATAAGGAAGGTAAACACATTAAAGATGCTTTTTTCCACGTAATAACATGTGAATACATTCATCTTGTATTATTTTAAAACAACGTAACACCCTAAATTTCTATAAATTCTTATTGATTACATTCATGCTCATTTATTCATTATATAACTCTCGATATACTCCTTACATCCAAAAATGTTGTAAACTCCAACAATGATAGAATATACAAATCATTAATCCGTTCCAAAAATATCAATAATATCCAATAGAATTTATCCAAATCAATCATATATTATTCCAAAATCACTAACTCAGTATCAGAATCGTATTATGTTTTATCATTCACTCAACCATATATTTTCCAAAAATTTAACCTTCCATTGAGTCACTTTTCTGTATTCCACACAATCTCAAGACATTAAAGAAATTGTACTACAGGATAACCCTTATATACTCTATTTTTCTTATAACATGTACATCATTAATACAATACTCAAATGGATAAATAATTTAATAACAACATAAGAACTCTTAATCCTTCCTCTTTAACTTAGGTAGTATTATAACTTGATTGTTATCCAATAGTAGCATTTGGAATATACTCTGAGGATTTGGACACTGATACATGTAGTGTCCCAACTCCTTAATGATGAAGCATTGTAAATTTCAAACCTTTTTCTTCCCCTTGTAATCACGTACTCGGTGTCCCTCTTCTTCAAACTTATCACAAACTCCAATTCCCTTCAAGAATTTACCCAGGTTATTCTTTCCATAGTTTTCACAGATGGGAAAATCCGTTTCTCCATTATTCCCTTTATCCATCTTTCTCTCTACCATCCTTTTCTTCTCTGGCTTCCCTTAAAATCCATAGCACTCAGAAAATTGAATACTTATCTTATTAACACAAGATACTTCTTCTTCAGATAATGATAATACATGGGATACTACTTCCTTTCTAAATATAGACTTAATACCATGAAAGATATTATCCTTCTTACTCTTTGGATCATTCATATTGTTGGAGTTCTCAATTCCTCTACTAGTCACTATTTGAAAACAATGACATACACTAGGTTAGTTTATGAATCACAATTCATAATTCCAATCTTGTAAAATACCTAACGTAAATTGAAAAGTTTATACATATATTGAATAATCATAAAAATGTTTTCTTTAAGAAATTAGTTACTCATAAATCATTCATTGTGTCTTGTAATTAAAATATAAATTATTCTAAGCATATCCCCCGAGATTGTGGTAACCAAGAGTACAGAAAGGACCATTATCGTGCACCATGATACCCCAGGTCAAACATGAAACTCCTTGTCAGAGTTTTCACTCCTAGGTACATCTGTGTTAGATTAGTCTCTTCCTACTCGTATCTATATAGGGATGTATTGCTTCGAAAATACAAAAAATATCTATATTACCAAAATTATAGGATGTTCTTCTATAAAAATCCGCAATGTCTATCTTAGGGTAATGTTCTCTAATCAGAGTTATCTAAATATATTTCCAAATTTGTTGTTAAACATCATCTGATACAAAATATAACATCCTGACCCTAGAAGCCTGAAGTTGGTGCATTATTGTAATACATTGGAATGATTACAAGGAATCATGACCCAATGGACCGATCAGTTTAGAAGTCTGGGAAAATAGATTACATAAATTAACGTTACATTACAATTTCAAACAAAAAACCTAGCATAGATAGTTCTTTAAAAACGCCATTAATACCCTGAATTACCCTTGGTTATCTATTATAATACACTTCTTGGGATCTTGGGAAAAATAAAACATAGAAAGGGGTGAGCTCAGATGCTCAGTAAGGATAAAAATATAGCATAAACATTCATAAATGAGCATAAAAGTTTAAGGCAATGTATAAGACTAAAATAAAATCCTATTAAAATTAATCTTTAGAACAATATGGGAAAGATAAAATCAAATAATTCCAATTAATTATTCACATAGATATTCTACTAGTCAAATAATAACATTCAATATCAATAGCCACTATCATAATTATGGAATACATAATGCCAGACTCGATAACAACATAGTCAAGGCCTTGTGCCAAGAATAAAAATAATATTTTGTCAAGGACTTGTTCACGAAAAATAATTTGTCTCATTAGACCTACCGATGCATCGCGGAGCTATACCGGGTTGCACCCGTCACTTACTATTTCGATGAATTCCTCATATGAATAGGTTTAAACATAACATAAACATTCATCTAAAAACTTGCATATGAAATGTCAATACTTCATCCATAAAACATAAATGGTATAAAAATAACACATCCATAGTCAAACATATCACAAAACCTTCAATAAAATTTGGAATATTTGTATCGTTATAAATTGACCTCGATCCAGAATAATATCCTGTAAAGGATGTTAACATAGATGAAAATGAAAAGTTAAAATATTTGAGAGAAATAACAATTTTTCAGGAAATCATTTAAAAGTCACATAATTTATAAAGTAAGTCATTTAAAATATATTTTTGAATCAATGTGTCCCATTCCACTTTTAAAAATTTGAAAGGAATTTACATTTTATAACATTAATTTCCATATAAATAAATCCATAAAACCATTTTGAAAACATGGACATTAATGAGAAAGGTTTAGAAGAATAATTCATTAAATAATTTAAAATGATGTTTTTGTAAAAATTCATTTAAAAATAATCTATTTTAAAACTCTTTTATGAAACATAGACGTGGATAATAAATATTTCATAGTAGATACTTATGTAAAAACAATCTCAGATAGTAAAGAGATTTTGAAATTAACCCTTATATTGTACTTTCTTATAGTCGAGGGTACCTTTATCCTCTTATAATATGTTATTAAAATATACCCGAAACATATTAATATTTATGATATCATACATTATTCATTTGTTACTGTATACTACACATTTAATAATAATTTCTTGTTAAATTATCATTTTGGTTAACAATCGCTTTATTTATCGTATGTGTTTTAACATCTTACTCTTGATTATATCATTTAGATCATGATTGAAATACATACATAATATAAAACAAGATTTATATATCATATATATTTAGAATATGAATATTTATAATTGACATATATATGAAATAGAAAACACCGTTTTTGGAGATGGTATGTTGTATGTCCGAAAAAATGATGTTTCCGTTTTCATATCATATTGAATGGGACTAAGTGAATAAGATATATGTTAGTACATATATATATATCCATTATAATTATTATGTAATATATTACATACTTCATAATGATATATATTTAATAATTATCATTAAATGGTGATTTGGAAATGAATCTCATCGCATCGTGGAGACGGTAATCCGTATGCATGAACGAGTGAGAATATCATTCTATTTATGGAGAAATAATATATAATTGGATGGTATATCATATATATAAAATAATTATCAGGTTATTTTTATTAATTAAATCATTTATATTCATTATTATACCCATCCAAATAATGATGTGTTTGAATAAAAAAATACACAACAACGTGGACATGGTAATTCGTACGTACGCACGTATGGTGACTTTGTCATTTAAAGGATGGATAGAATAATTAATATGGTAAAACCATATTTATAATAACCTGGAATTATATAGAACATACTGTAATTATTATATTAGAATGGAAATAAAAAATAATGAGGAAGCGGAAGAAGAAAAGTACTTGAAAGAGGTGATGAAATATTTACCTCTTCTTCGGGTACTTCCTTTTGATTTGATCAAAATGGATCTTTAGGTAGGCTTTCTGACGAAAGGTAGGCCTCTAGGATTAATAGAGGAAATTATGGAGGATATCTAGGTAGGGATTGTCCAAGCCAAATGGCATTGAAGTAGTGAATTTGTGAGAAGGGGATGTATCCTTTTATAAGAGGGGTGAGGGGAACAATAAAAAAAGATTGAAATATTATTTTATAATAAAATATTTTTTTGTTTCTAATGGTTCCAAAATGAATTACTTAGAGTATATGGTGGGTATAGTTTGATAAAAGTTCAACAAATAGGTCTTATAGAGGTTTCAGTCGTCATATTAACCATATCTTCTATATTTAACTCCTAGTTAAATAGTTTGTTGTTTACCATGTCTCTTTGTGTTTTTATATTATATGGTTAATAAACATACTATAAACATCCATGCGAACCTCAAGTGGTTCATTAATGAAATATATACTATAATTTAAGCCCTTTGGCCAAACAGTAGATTTTTAGGACTAGAATTTCAATTAATAATATAATTTTTTTTGTAAAACACTTTTCTGTTAATTTTGACACTATTTAGTATTTTGTTTTTTAAAAATTCACAACAACATTATTACTTCGAAAAAAATCATTTAATCACCCAAAAATGTATTATTAACCTATAAAATTAGTTTCATTTATTAAAAGTCACAAATTTGATTTATTTGGATATTTATAATATCAAGTATTCTACTCTATAATTAATAAGGAAATTACTGCTTTATCATTGAGTCATAAATAAATTTAATTATTTATTGTATAAAAATTAAAAATAAAATTCCATTTTTTAGGAAATATTTTTATCTTTCTAATTAATATTTATATTCGAATTTATTTTATCTATAAACCTATATGTATAAAAGTAAAAAGTTACAATTAACCAAAAATTATTTTTATATTATTGAACCAAATTTTACATACTAATATTAACCGTGTCTCTCGAAGTTTTTGAAATTCACTTTACAGAAGCGGTAAAATTATGTTTTATGAAGATTTACAAATGCTCCTAGGAGGAGGCTGAACGACAGAAAAAAGCTCGATAAAATTTTATATATGTAATCATATTATAAAATTACATCAATTAATTACATTGAACTAATATAGTTATTATATATCTATTAGGACTTAAGATAAATTAAAATAAAATAACTAATTACTTAAATAAAATGTCGGTTTTAAATAATAACATAGTGTTTTTCACTATTCATAAAAATTTGAATGTTTTCAGATAAATAAAAAAAATTTACCCTAAGATGATTTTGATATTATGAAATAAAAAATTAAATCTATTTTACCAAATTCAAAACATTGATGTTTAGTTTAGTAATTTAAAATTAATTCCCGCTGCCAAAACCAAAAATGGGGGTTTTTAAAGTAAAAACTATCAAAACATTAACATGTGTTTATGTCAAATTTAAATGTGTAATTACTTTTAATGACCTAAATTGTATTAAATGATAATAATATAATTTAATTATACTTAAAAACCTTTCAATTTCATAATTTAACACTATATATTATTTTTATTAAAAAAGTTTTTTCAATTAAAACTTAGTATTTTTCACTATTCTTCAAAATATGAAAGTTATCAGAAAATTGAAAAAAATTTATCCAAAATAAATTGTTATGTCATAATTCTAAATAATAATTTAATTTCATTAAATTAAATATATAAAAGTGTCAAATATTGTTTTTAAAAAGGGTTCGTCATTAAAAGGTGGAAAATTCTGTTTTTTTAATAATACTTCTTTTATCTGAAAAATGAATTTATTCTTATATTATGTCTAGGAAACCCATAACATGAATGTTAAAATTATATAGAGTATATAAGATTCAAAATGTTGTTAATAATATTCCTGACCGCTTTTTGAATGGTTAGTATAGTAAGATATGGTGCGCTCGAACTCGGTGTTGCGTGCATCGCAAGATATTGAATTACATTAATGAGATAACATATTATGATATATTGTGGTGTTAAATTATCCCATCCTTCAATAAATTAGGTCCTTTAAATTTTAAAATGTTCTTAAAAATAATATCTTAAAAATAGAAATATACATTTGTGTAAAAACAACATCGGAAATTGGTTTAATAAAATTTATTCTTAATTTGAGGGAAAGGTAAATGAAAAATGCACCACCAAATTTTGTTCTCAATTAGAAGAACATTGGTAGAAATTAGAGACACATAATTGGAGTAAAACATAAATATTTATATGGAGTGATTGAGGTCATCAATCACAAACAAGTTTAAAATTGTGGGCCTCAAAGCCATCAATTTAAGATGATGTAAAATATCATCGGTCAAAAAAACATATGGTATTAGGATAACACATTATTGGTTTTAATATCCCTTCCCTAAAGTATAAGAATTAATTTATTGATATAATTTGTGGAATATATATATATATACGTACTTGACATGTAGATATTTATCCATTAACTAATTCTTACAACAGACTCATCTTTCACTCCAAAAGATAATATAATACAAAAATATTCTATTTATTTTAATTGTGTAGGGTTCCATAAATAATGAATTTATAAATCATTTTCTGACAATTTAAAAAAAATACATTATATAGAGTTTCTTCATGGATGTTTTCCCTGTATCATAATTTTGACCTACAATGTGTTGAGTTAGATGCCGATGCTTTTCTTTAGAAGTATCCTATTTTTATCATTGATCGAAGAATAAAGTATCTTCATGGATGTTTTCCCCATATTTTGGGTGTTCTGGATACAAAACTATGTACATGATGATACCAAGGATAGTTAGGCTTATGTGAGTCTGTAGTGTCTAGATCTATTCTTGGATATATATTATCCACCACAATGAAACATAGGGATGAGTTATTTTAAGGATGGGAGGTTATAAGATCCTAGACATTCATTATGTTAAAAACATTTTTATTCATGTTAAAACATTTTTTTAAATAAATGGAAGATCCTAATGATTAATAGAGGTATTAAGAGTGCTCAGGATTGGTATGGAGGTCATAAATCCTGATATTGGGAAAGACAAGTGAGGCACACATTTAGCACATGGTTAGTTCTATCTGTGCACCTAAACCATGTGGTCCATAAGGAGTTTCACTCAATATTTTACCAATGTAAGGGAGTCCAACCATCCGTGAAAATATATAATTTTTTATATAGGTAAAACACTTGGCCAGAAAATTATGTGTATAACTATGTAAATAACCCAATCATGGTGTGTGAAATTAGACAATACAGATCATGTGTTGTGTGAATGGTTTGAGAAACTATGCACATCAGTAATGTAATAGACATTTCCCTTGATAGTTTTGGTGCACATTTTGTCCATCAATGTAGAAAAATCATGAGAACCTTTAAAAAGGGAAAAATGAAAAAAAAATCCCTTTGTCCATTCTTCTTTCTTTGACCTTTTTTATTATCCCATCCATGTATAGCAGCTGGTCCAGCCATGGTATCTCTGCTTCTTCCTCTATCCTAGTATTTGAGTTCCCTCCTTCACATAACATCATATTTGAGTGTCATTGGTTACATTGGATTCCACTCACCGAGGTTAATATTCATGTCGATTCATTTCTTAGTTTCTCTTTCCAACTTCTATATTATATCCATACAATATAATCTTCCCTATTTTAAATTATTTTGTCTAGTTTCTTAAACTTCTCTCATTCAATCACAAATATAAGGTCATTATTTTATTATGAGTTGGTTATCAGTGTACGTTTGGTGGTCTTGAGATTTTTTCTTAACATTATTGTTTTTTATATTATGTTTTACAGTGTAGTGTTCTATAATTTCTCTACAACACTTATTAATTTTGAAAATTAATTAAATAATATTTTTCCACCTGGAATTATTCTAATATTTCATCATATTTCTTCATCATGGGATCTCTACATATACCCAAAAAAACCCTTTTGTGCATGACTCATATGACATGAATGTTAAACCATCTTTATGAGGACCAAAAGACCCTTGGGTGAGATTATTAAATGTCTTAACTATAATTTTTTGTTTTGGTATTTAAAACATCTTATGCTCTTTGTTCCTAATTGACTTTTATTTGTGATGTTAATCTAACTGAATGAAATGTTAATAGTGATACCATGTCAGTTAGAACTATTTACATATGATGAATGCTTATGGATACTACTACTATGAATTATGTACCACTAAGTTTTGTTATTCCATTGTAAATATTTATATACATTTTATGGAATTACTTGGAAGAGAATATATAATTAATGAAATTATATTATTCATTTTTATTTATTATGTTTTTTGGAAATAAAGATCCACATTTTTTATTGGGAACCATTAGAAAATACACCCCGTGTTCACTTCATTTTGAATATAGGTCATTGAAGTCATTATATTTTATTTAGAATGGTTAGACATGACTTTCTATGTCACTATTATTTGGGACACTAATCCTGATGTTCAAATTCATTGATTGGGATTTTTGGAATCTTCATTTTGCATCCCATGTTTGAATTCGGTGGTTCACCTACAATAACTAAGAAATAAAATATAGGGGTCATGTTTATCCCTTTTATGAATATTATGATTGGGGTATTCCTTGGATGACTTCCACAGTTCCTGAGCTTATATTATAAAATAATGAAGAATTTTATATGTTCAATATTATGCCACATGAGGTAGTATCAGATGGTTATCCCATGGTTAACCCAATATGAAATGGGTATTATGTACATCCTATAATACATTTATTATTATTACTAGAAGAATACATCATTTTATATTCTTGGAATTGGTAGTATTAGACACTATTTGTGGTGTCCTACTATGATTTACTCACAACATATTCTAGCCGATGATTGGTACCTATATAGGATTCTTTGATGCAGGTTGGGATATGGATAATTTTCTATATTAGGATGCTTGGTTTTGTGTACATGGATGCAGTATGCTAGAAGAGGACCAAACTATTTCCCATGATCCAACTAAAGACAGAATTTCCTTTATTACCATTTAGTATATCCTGAAATATATAGTTATGACACCTATATATATATATATATATATCAATTTATGTTTTTTATATCATATTGAAAACATAGTTTCTTATATGAAACTAAAATTTATTTGCCTATAATGATTATCATCTAGATGGTTTACTTCCTCTAATTATTTCTTCCTTTTTATTATTTATGCATTAATGTATACAATGACACACGGTAATGAAGATGGTATAATCTCCCCAATATACCATATAAGTCCCTCACTCATAGTAAATATCCTATAATGTATAGGGAGGCGTGATTGAGGCCATGTGTCCACTATGAAAGGTCTCTTTAGAGTGGACCAGGTCTAGAAGATCACCCCACCTCTTATAAATGATATATAGAGCAATTATAGAGGTTTCAATACTATATTTAAAAATAGGAATGATGATAATTCTATTGATAATGTGGTAGTCACTCAAATGGTGTCTGAACTTCTAGTCCAACCTAGGCCTATTAATGGAGTCTCTACTGAGAAAATGTGTATTAAATAGAAACATGAAAAATTAGGTTAAGATAAGGTAGTTCCTATATCATATAAAAAATGTTTCATAAGATATTTTCACTTCGAATCCCCACCATAATGTCCTTAAGAAACAACCTTACAAAAAATAAAACCCATAGTAGTGACCAATAACCCATCAAACTAATTTCAGAAGACCTTGACATTTTCCACTATGAGATTATGAATTGGATATAGAAGATAGAAATGATAAATCCACATATGAAAAAACTTCTAAAAAGAGGAAAGGGTAGGTAAAATAACATGGGTGGAAAAAATATAGACCTGTTTGAGAGAATTGGCTCTTCCAAAATAATATTCTATTCAAGATTCTTCTAGGGATAATAACCATGATAAATCAAGTTCCCTTAGAATATTTCTATAGAGACATGATCCTAATTTAATTATTATTTTAGTATTTTGATTCATTTTTAGAATTTTTTTAATTATTATATCTCAGTTCTCTTGGTTATGAATTAATTTCTCACAACCCAAGTACTATTGTGGTGGAGACCCTATAGACCCTCCAAATTATTAACCATAATTCTAAAATCTAAAAAATTATATAGAATAATATTTATTTTTGATTTTTTAGGGGGCTTCATTAGTATATGGCCTAAATAATCTATGATTCATAATTTTATATAGAAAATTGATATATTTAGGATAATATCCCAACCCTCAAATAATATATCTCTTATAATTGTCTGTTATTGTTGTTATTTCATTGAATTGTTTTCCATGATAAAAATAACGATAGTAATTTTTTAGATTATAACCTTATACTTTTGGTAATTTATTAATCCTGACCTTTTATTTTAACTTTCATTTCTAGGAGTTGAGATCACCTTGAGCAGATACACTATTAACGAAAGGTTATCTAGTAGTATTAATAAGGACATTTTCCTTTAATTTACATGATATAGACCCCATCAACTCATATATGTCCCTTTATGGGTTCCACTCAAATCACAACACCTTCAGGTGTGTTTATGAGTTGATTATATGGGATCTCTTATCCCCTTTAAATTCAAAAATTCGTGGATTTAATTTAAGAATTGTGGAGACATTATGTAATTAAAATTTATGTGGATATTTGAGGATAATGATTTATAAAGGCTTAGGTCGGTGATTTAATATAATTAATAATATATTAAATGAATTATAATGATAAAATCTCTATAATATATGTGTATATCAATAATTTTTAGGAATATATAGTACCATTACTCAAATATTATACTAACCTTGGAATCCCCCTCATTAGAGGATGTTTATTGTAGTCTAATATTGGTGAAATAATTTTTACTTCTGAACCATTTCATAATAAGTAGCTTCATTTAAGGAAGCTCGTGGAGGGTAATAGAAACACTATTTTTTCATAGAAAATTCAAGGAGAGAAGGATAAAGAAATTGATCACCAATATCAAGGTAAATTGATAGAGCATTGGTGATGTGTGGCCTACATCCAATTCCTTAGTTTTACATTTTTAATATATATACAACATTTCTTTTCTAATTTAAAAAATTTCCTTATAAGATGTGGTTATGTAGTGTATTATAAATATTTAAAATTATATCTACACTATTATCCCATGTACCATGATCACATAATCATAACTCAAAGGACAGCATAATATCAGATCACCTATAAGTAGTTGTTCCCCCATCACAAAACACATCTACTATGACTCTTGTCTGGAAATTATGCAGTCCGCAATATAATATTTTCTTAAAATGGGATTACAAGTCATAATATCTTGATCCCTTGAAGCATTCATCCTCTAGTAAGCCAATAAGCTCATCAAGGTCCACTTTTCCTTAGATGGCTACTCACCATGCTTCATCTTAGCATACGTCTTACAAATAATATAATCAGTGATGACATTACCTTTCCCTAGTTCACAAGACATCACAAAGTTGATCATCTACAGATACTCATCCCAAGGCATATGCCTTATGCTCAGGTACATTTATGTAGAGATATGAAAAGGATCTTATGGACTATGTAAATAACAAAACTCTCACTCTATTACTATCTCTCCGATATTAATGCCCTATGTATTAATGTTCACTACATATCAAATCTAAATATTTGGAAGTATCAATATAAGATCCATATTAAACCTTATCTTTAGATAAATGAATTACTCATCAAACCAATTTGACTAATTTAAATTCACTAATATATTATTAAGTCATTTAATGGGAGTTGTTAGTTAGGATATGTACTAGATAAATCATCTGTAATATCCTACTGGGCCAAATAATCTCCAATCATCAAACCCATATTGTGTATGTGTTCAGGACATCACTGCCTCTACTTTCAATTGTTCCGTGAATTTGTTTTTGTCTCAAACACCACATTTCCTAAAGAATCTAACCATTCATATCTACAAGTATCACATCAACAAATTGTAATGATGTTGATGTGATTGAAGAGTACAAAGAAGTATCTAAATGTTTCAATAATGTTAACCTGGGGTGGGCAAGTAGACTTGGATGTCATCGATAAATTACATGATAAAGGAGACTACATATGGGTGAAATATCATGTTCATAATGTCTATGAACACTTTGGGTGTGTTTATATGTCTAAATAGAATCACTATGTACTCATACAGTCTATTACTACTCTAAAACACTATCTTTGAAATTTTCTTCTCTCCCGCTTTTATCTAGTGATAAAGATATTCAAGATAAATCCTGGAGAACCATCTAGTTCTATATAATTGATTGGAAAGATCACAATTCCTAGCAAAAATATATTAGTTCTTCACTGTCACCTGGTTTAGTTTTTTTATGTTGAGACAATCAAATAACCCCATCTCCAATCTTGGAGAAAAACATATCTTCTCACCTTACTGATGTACTTTGGCTAATAAATCCCTTCTACATCAATTCTAATTATCGCAATGTGAGAACCTATAGCTCAGTCAAATCCTTATAATGTGGGGGTATCAAATGTGTTGCGAACCAAGTATGATATCTATCTCAAATCTAGGATAGTAGAATTTTTTTCCATATAGAGGGAACTAGAACTACTATTTCAAGTATTCATAAGACTACGTGTTTTTCATCATTGAAATAGAAAAGGGGATTCTAAAACTACCAAATAGAAGGAGGCCCATGAAGTCAGGCAAACTAAATTCCCTGCCATTTCCCTTACCACATGATTTTCGGACATTGCATCAAATAATGTTTTATTTTCAATTACTGGACATAAGATTATGTTGATCATGGATTGACCAAGTTGGGTGATGTACTGGCATAGGTAAAACATATCTACACCAATCCAAATAGAGACAATTAGGGTTTAGGAGAGTGGTAGCAAGTTTCCAACCATACGACCCAAAAGTATGTTGACTAGAGTAGTCACTCAAACCCACAGTTTCAACTATGCCCACATAGGTGGGAATAAACCTCTTTAAGATTCCAAAGCATCCACTCTTGATGCTTCTATGTCTATATCAAAACCTTCCAAATCATAGAAGTTTTGGCACCGATAATTTAATGGAATCCAAATTCCCCCACCCGTGTTGAATCCAGAACACACTCTCATTGATTTCATGCCTCATGATTTGGGAACTACCCTTAGGGTTTTCCCATCATTGAATAAATTTTTGATAAAGAATAATAGTATGCCTTTTTGAATGTCGTTAAGCTAGTAGATTGAATTACCAATCCCATTTCTGAGTAATATATGGTCCTCCACACATATTCCATGTAAAACCCCATAATGATAAAGGGATAAATGACTAAATGATATGAATCATTTCTACTAGGTTCACATTTCTTTTCCTGAGTTTTCTAGATTAGAAATCCAAATTTAAGCGTTCTTCGCATAGAGTAGTGATCAGGATAGGTAACCTTCTAGGATATTTCCTATGGTGTGTGTGAGTGTTAAAAAATCGCACCAGAAAGGACATTTGTTTCCATGTGGGAAATGTCATTTGTCTGATGACACGTTCGGGCATGTGGCTGGGCCCTAGGGTGGGGACCACGTGCCTGTGGGACAATTGGTGATACCTGGTGGGCTAAGACCTGATGACCATTTTAAAGGTTGGGTTTCTGTGCTTCCACTAGGAACCAGTTGTCACATTTGTTATCGGAGGTGGTACCCAGCCTTATGTGTGGTGCACATACTAGGTTTTAATGTTGGGCCCAAAATAAGGATGTAGCTATCTAGGGGGGTGAATGTAACACCCCATAATGATAAAGGTTTAAATGACTAAATGATATGACTCTTGTAATCAAAGTGTACCTTTATTTTTAGAAGCCTGTCTGATTAGAACACCATAGTTATGTGTGTTTGGCCTGGAGTAGTGATTATGATGGGTGACCTTCTGGAAAGTACACTAGGGTGTGTGTGAGTGTGGAAAAATCACACTGGAAAGAACATGTGTTGTCTTGTGAGGAATGTCATTTGTCAGATGACTCATTAAGGCATGTGGGTGGGCCATAGGGTGGGGACCTTGTGTCTGTAGGGCAACTGTAGGTGCCTGGTAGGTCAGGACCCAATGACAATATTAAAGGCGGGGTAAATGTGTTGCCACTGGGACCAATTTTTCACATGCCACTAGCTGCAAACATCATATTATAGGTATTTAACATGGGATTTTCTTGGAATCTGAGGCTAAAATGTCAAACTAATCCTTGCATGGTACTGAAACTAGGAAGTAGTTTTTACACAAAGTATAATAGGCATAGTGCTCTCAACTTTCTCTATTTGATATGCCTTCAAAGACAACGTTTTTGATTGACCACATAGATCATATATGACCACCCCATTATTTTCTACCGCCATATAGATCTTGGACTCATATTGCTTACAACCATCCAGAAGAGATTTAGGGTGGGTCATTTTTTCTATGGGGAAACTGGTGGTACCTGGTAGGTCTAGACCCGACGACAATATTAATGGTGGGTTGAATGTGTTTCCATAGGGAACCAGTTTTCACATGCCTCTAGCTGCAAACATCGTCTGACAGGTATCTAACATGGGATTATCTTGACATCTGAGGTTAAAATTACAATCCAAGCCATGAATGGAACCAAAACTAGGAAGTAGGCTTTACAAAATGTTGAACAAGCATATTCCTCTCAACTTGATCTTTCTAATATGCCTTCGAACAACATTGTTGTTTGACCACATAGATCATATATGAAAACACCGTTATTGCTTGTGGCCATATAGAGCTTGGACTCAGCTAGATTACAACCATCCAGAAGGGATTCATGGTGGGTCATTTGGTCAGCAGTATATGATTCCTAGTACAATCTAGAACCTAGTGGTTCAACTAGCTCAATCTATTAACTCCTTAAAAGGAATGCCCCATTATAGGAAAAACATGAATTTTGTGAGGACGTATGTAGTTTTGAGGAACCTTGTTGAATAAAATTATTGATATTGATCCTAGAGTCCCTCCTATTGTCAAAATAATTAAATAATACCATTACAAAATCCATTGAAATCTACCTCTAGTACAAAGAAGAGGTAGCTTCCATAGAGGCATGATATATAGTGTAGGTTGATTGATAGGATTTTAGGTCCATAATTTAATTCTCCAAGGAAGCTGAGAATTCCCTCATATATGGTAATATCATCCCATTGTATATCATATTCTAGTTTAGTGGAGTGGAGATCCATCACTTCCTAGTTGACAGATTTTCTTGGATTAAACTCCTCCCAAACCAGACACTATAAAATAAGGCCCTAATAGAAGAAGATTTTACTCTCTCAGACATGAATATTCAAGGTTATAATAGGACTAAGAAGAGAATATGTGGATGGATTCAATTGGATACTTTATTAAAAATCATTTTAAAAATAGATTAATTCATTACAATTTCACAGGATACTTCCCACAATGCACTGCTGGGTATACCCTAGATTCATATTCATGTAGAGGTCACCAATTCAAATCACCATTTCCTCAAGTAATCAAATAATTGTTTATTAGTGGTGATATATTGTGATGTATCACCATTCATCTAATGTGAACAACACTATCTTGACATCAAATATTAAAATATGTAGGGGAATAATGTTGAGACCAATGAGGTTGAATGCACAGTCACTTCAATGAGTCTATGGGTATACCTGGATGATGACTTCATTCTCATGATCCATCAGTTCTATCTCTCAAATACATCATTGGAATGTTACTTTATCATTTCCAAGATAATGGGCGGTTTCATTATTAAATGTGAGGAACACCATAATATTATCTTTTGCAATTATACAGGCTAGGTTCGGGAGATACCAGAAGCACCAACTCCAATATGGTATAGAGATGTTAACCCTATGGACACCACTTCAGGACATTCCCACAAATTTTTTGAAGTAGGTTTGAATATATGAATGCCAAATCTCCACCATTGATTTTACATAAATAATGAAACTCATAGTATGAGGCCTGATATAATTATCTTGAAAGACTCTATCTCTATAGTTTAAGAAGAGCCAAAACACCTTGGTGGAGATTCTATGTCAACCTAAAAAGGTCATAGTGGTTATCCAAAATCAGATAGCATGGATGAATCACCCCTAATGATTATTCAACATCCTAAGATTAAGAGGATTGAGATGACACTCCTCCCATGTTCAAAGAGGTTATCCCTACCAATATCGATGATTTGATCTATGTGAACCCTATCACTGAGTATGATCTGAGGCCAATGTTGATCAGTGCATCCATACCTTCATAGGGGTAGAAATAGTACATGGACTCCATGAAATAGAAAAAAGTTGTATTTTTCTATAGTTATGAATTTAGGATGTTACTATACCCACATGTCTCTCTGTTCAACATCTTGGTCACCCAATGAGTCATCATGAGTTCAATAGTCCTCTGAAAAACATTCATCTTTCTCATGGTTCTATTGATTATGATGAGATTGATAAACTTATCAAATTCAACATTATCAGGGACATATGGTACCCTATGTGGCTATCCATCATCATTCTAATCAAGTATGGTAATAGGCATATCAGAGAATATATAGAAATCCATGACATCAACCACAATTGTCTGAAATATGATTTTACATTTATAGTGAGAGACTTTTTGATTGATTCTATACTCGGGTACTGATATATCTCTTTCATGGATGGGTATTTTGATCACAAGTATATCATGATGGACTCTAAGGATAAGAATTCTACCAACCTTAGGGTTCCCCAAGGCACCTTATTCTATTATGATATTACCTTCATCATGAATAATTGTGGTCACAATTATCATAAATCCATGTACAACTTCATTAAATTGATCCTTGGGATATTGGTGGGATTCTCCATGGATGACTAATTGGTCAAATCCCACAGGCTTATGGACTATCTCAAAGACTCTCATAAAGTGTTCATCTTCCTAAAATCCCATCATTTGAAAATGATCCCCTTGAAGTACTCCATTTTTTTTTCCTCATGGATGTTTCATGACATCTTTGATAGACACAAAGGCATTCATATTGACCCAGAGTAGATTGTGTCGATTAGACATATGCATCCCCCCAAGAAAACTCTAGGATTTTCAAGGCCACACAAACCACACAAACACACACACACACACACACTATTTCATCATGAATATTTCCATAAAATTTAAGACCTACTCAAGGATCATGAAAAAAATGCACCATCTTCCAGTGATAGGAGGAGTGTCACGTTACCATAGATGAAATAAAGTAGTGTTTTCAATAAACTTCTGCTATAATGATGATTTCTCAATGATGCCTCTAGTACTCTACTAGACCACCCTCAAAGGTTCCCTTGATTCCATTCTCTCCTAAAAAACTATGAAGTCAATGAAAATAGGTATATTATGTCACCTGTAATCTCCTCGACATGGAGACTAGATACTCCCATATCAACAAGAACATCCTCAGAAAAAAGTTTTCAGTGCATAAGTTTTTCAATTTTCTACTGCATCACAAGATTTAGCTAGTGCCTTGAATGGATCCATAGATGTATATCCTAAATCACCCCACATGGATAGGATGACTGACTCTTTGGGTAGTTATCATTTATTAGTTCGACATAAAGGTCATTCTAAAGAATTTTTTCAACAATCATACATTGTCATAATTTCTACCTGCTCATCTAGACAAAAAAATCATCCCGTAGATTTCAATTTCCAAGACAAGGTGGCACTCAAAATGGAGTATGACATGTCATGTTAGTTAATAAATTGTGATGGTTCATCTTGGAGTACAACTAATAAAAGTCTCAATGGTCACATTATCAATACAGTGGTTCTATTGATCATCATCATCACCCAGTTACATGATATTCTTCTATACTCAGTCCTACTCTCAAAAGGCTGCACCAAAAATGATGAAACATATTAGAGACTCACTATTACTCTCAATTTAGCCCTCAAAGTCTTTTTTCCCACATTATTTTAATGTGAGACTATGAATTAGTCCCAACAATATTAATAGTGACTACATCTTATGAAATCCTAAGCTTTTTCCCCAACTATATCACTCTCCTTAGATGATAGCTCATTTTCCGATTCAGATAGAAGTGATTCAGGACCCTAATTCACAAAATAGTCATTCATATTCATTGGAAATACTAAAAACATATCATAGAATTCCTAGACAATACTACATATTAATTCATGTTGCATATCATAGGTTCAGTGCTCCCATTATTTTAAATTATGATGATAGACAGTTGGAAAACCATCTAGGTGCATGTGCGTCTGCATTAGGACCCTCAGGTTCTCCCAAAATGGGGAAACACCAGTTTTGATTGAACCATTAATTGATTATCTCTAGTGTGGCATTCTCCAACCATATCGAGCATAGAATGAGTGAATCCATTGGTGTGTGGTGCATTTTTTCATATATTACATGACTAACATTGAATAAAATCTATATAGAAGTTGATATTATGAATTATCTTCTAATTCATTACAGGATATGATATTATCCAGGTTATGGAAGAAGTATATAGAAGATCTTATGGAACCTAATATGTATTATTGAATGTCTCCAACCATATTCCTAGGATTATCTTATTTCAACCCATCATGTTAAAATACTTTATTGATTATTCCAAGAGCATTCATGCATTTCTGATCCATTCCAAATTTGTGCATTGAATGTAGAAGGTACTCTTAAAAACCATGTTTTCTTGGATCTTTTAAGTATAGGTACGTGATGTTTT